>UESW01002200.1:117308-264602 GCA_900491605.1 Calamus simplicifolius | reverse complement strand
TTATCATCTCTTATTTCTTCTTATATTTCCCCTGGAATAGGACTTGAAAACCCGTCTTTACTGATGCAAACTGAGAACGTTGTCATGTATGCATGCAGGTACATATATCTTGGGTTATTTGACAGCGAAATAGAGGCTGCAAGGTCCTACCAAGCACTAACCATCTTATTGTTCGAAATGCTTTTCTAAATTGAATCTTAAATTCAGCATGGTTCCCAACTAACACTTTTTTCCTGATTTCTTTTGCGTTTTTTTTTTTTTTTTTAACCTGGGATATCAGGGCATATGACAGAGCTGCTATTAAATGCAATGGAAAAGAAGCTGTCACAAATTTTGAACCAAGTACCTATGAAGGGGGGATACTTCCTGAGCCTGATAATGAAGGTATTATTCGCCAAATAGAAATTTCCCCCATTATCTGCATTGAAATCAGGGTATTCTATAACATTTGCATGATTTTGAAGGAACGCTGTGTCTTGACTTATCTTTTGTCTGTTAAAGTTGTTGGCAACACTGTTGATTTGGATTTGAGAATCTCTCAACCTAATGTCCGTAGTCCAAACAAGGATAATAACTCAATGGATATTCAACCCACTTGCGGGTCCTTTGAAGCTTCAAATGCCAGGACTTCTAAGGTAACAAATCTTGACCATCAAAACTTTATATGTGCATTTGTCTTAGCTTTCAGAAATACTTATGATTAGTCAGCAGGAGAGTCCATTATTCTTAATGTGTTTTCACTGTATAATATTATCTCAGTGTTCCTGTTATTTTATTAGTGTTGTAGCATTACTTGCCACAATGATCCTTAATTCTCTAAGAGATCTTGGTGCAAAAAATATTTGATCCTGATTTCCGTTGAATAAACAAAGTTTGTCTGAATTTTGATGCCGAAGATATCAAAATTTAATGGTAAATTAAGGTGAAATGAGGAAGAGAATTTGTGAACTTTGGAAACTCTAGTGGATTTGAGTTGCCAATCACTTATTTTTACTAGATTTCTGAATTTTAAACAACATTCCAAAAACCAGCGTGTATGAAATCACTACAAAGATAACATGATTTTCCTGTTCATAGGAGCATCACCAGAGATCTCCATATCTATGAATAGTCCAATTCCTCATGATTGATACTGAAAATTCCTGTATCACCTTTATGTGGAACCTGTCCCATGTTTTCGAGTGTAATGTTTTTCTTTTCCTCTATGCCGTGACATCGACATGATTGATTTGTCCATCCATGAATTAGTATAATACATGCACACTTATTAAAATTTTTTGAGCTCACAGCATTTTTCCCCCCTGCTTTAGGCTGACAACTTGACATCCCATTGGGCTTATCCCCATCAATCGCCAATGTCAACCGAGCATGCTCATGCCTGGACTGCTCTGTATCCTGGTTTCTTTCCACACGTTGAGGTAAATCCCAAGAAAGCCCTTTCTCTCGTTGCAAACTCCTCCTGATGCTAGTGGTTGAGATCTACGGTTATCTAACACTCCCTATCTCTTTATCTTGCATATTCTTAAAATTCATATCTATCTTTCCTGCATACTAAGAGATAGGATTTGCCAAAAACCATTGTTCATTGTTAAAGGTGTCTTCATTTGAATTCTGTCCTATGTTCTATATCTTTTTGAGATTGTGTTCCAGTATCTTTAAGGTTTCTACCCTGGATAACATCAGTTAGGCTAATTAAAGTCTCAGCAAGGCATCAGAATTTGATTTTGACTTTTCCAAGCTACTTCCAGGATCAGCAGAATTGATTAGAAAATGTGGGGACTCGAGCATATTTCATGGCTGTTCCACTAATATATCATGGAGCCCACATGTTCCCATCAGCCCTGCTGCATTCACTTGAATTATAACTTTTTTTTTTTTTTTTTGACTGCTATCGCTTTAGAAATATTTCGATTGGATAGTCGTTGCTTGCTGAATTCCCTTTATTTGCCGGTTCCTTGATTTGTTACTTTAGTTCTCAGGCAGTTGTGTGAAATTTTTTTGCTTTCTGACTGCTGCTGGCATTTGAATAAATGCAGGAAGGGGCCAGAAAGGGGTCTGAGCTGGTTTTGCCTGCTCCTTATAACCAGGCATGGCAAATGAGCGGCCCTACTCTGCCGTTCTCTTCTGCAGCATCATCAGGATTCTCGACTACAGCCACGGTCGCAGCCGCCCATCATCCACCGCCATCAGCCCCCCGCATCTTAATTTTCCTCCGTCGGCCACTGTCGATTACTACTACAAGAGCTGAGTGCGTATGCGCCTATTATATACCAGTAGATGTGCTAGAGTACTGAAGACAGCCAGGGGAAGAAAAGCAGTCAGTCTTTAGATTATAGTATCCATCTCCAATGAAATAATAATCTGGCTGAGGCTTGCTTTACAAGGATATATATATATATATATAAAAGTTGCACCTACAAGTGCAGATACTCTCTTTATCTTTATGCATGACGTTGCTTTCTTGCATAAAAATATGGTTAGGTGTTCTGGACTTTTGGTTTTGGGGCTCCGGCCTTCTCTGTTGGACCGTTGGCCATGGTCAAGAAAAGAAAAACAAAAAAAAAAAAGAAGACTTCCTGGTTTTCGGAGCAGGATCGGGACAGTGAATGAATGCTCGTTAACGTTAGATGTAGCCTGTTGTCTCTCTCCGTTTATATTTTTGGCTTCAATGTAGTATGATATGAGCCCATCAGGGCTTGTGCAAGGGGAAAAAAAAAAAACCCTATCCTGCGTGGGAAGGGCTTCTGGATTCAATCAGTGTATCCATATCTTTCTCTCTGCTCATCTGCATTCTTTTCTTATCCTTTTCTATGTTTCTCTTTGTTTCTTATTGGTTTCCAGCTGGGACTTGTCCTATTGGGAAGGTGTGGTTAATGCCACTGGCGGTCCTGCTATATTATTTATTTATTTTGTTTGGCCACAAAGGATTGAAGTTATTCCGTCCACCGTAGTCGGAAGGCAGTGTTTGAATATTAAAAAATTAATTACAGGAACAAGAATATACTTTTTTAAAAATAATTTATATTTTAAAATTTTTAAAAAATTTATAATTAAATAATAAAAATAAATTATTTATTTATTTATTAATACAATTATTTAAATAATTATTATTATTATTAATTTATTATTATGATTTATTAAAAGTTTATATGTTATATGTATATATATTAGTAATAATTAATCAAGACTATATTTTTTTTATATTTAATATTTTAAATGTTTTTGATAGAGCGAATAATAGTTATTTTTTTAGTTACTGTTTTTGAAATACGATAAATAAAAATAAAATTATTTCATAGAAAATATAAAATATAAATTTTAGAATAAAAATGTTTAATTAAAATATTAATCCTTAAAGGGTTCATCAATTTTTTTAAAAAAAACCTGTTTACAGAAACAGTATGAAATAAGACCCTATTGGGATCACGGCATCCAAATCCGCAAGGGACTTCCTCGGTGTGTGGTCTTTGGGTTTTCCTCTTTTGTCGCTCTCACTCGTGGAACTTAGAGCTATGAAGGGAAGAGACGGTTTATTATTTTACACCCCCCAGGTGATCGCTCTCACTTGTTTTTATGTTTTCTGGTGACTAAAAGATTATCATTTGAGCTGTCACCAATTATTTAGTTGGAATGATATTTAGGCAATTGAGCATCTGGACGTCCGGGCATAAAGGATGCGATACAATCCAGACACTCGGGACTTGGCCCTGAAGGACATCCTGGATCCAAATCTCGAGATTTTTTTTTTTTTTTTAACTCAGAGAGAAAATATTTTATATATGAGTAGTTTTATGAAATAATACTATTCTTATTTAATGATTAAAAGCCATTTTTATTTCTATGATTATAATCCAACTTATTTTAAGGTTTCAGTTTGGTAACCAAGCATTTCTACCCAGGATCGGTGACTCATGACCGCTAAAGGAGGGAGTGGAGTGCATGCGACTCAACTCGCTATGCTTTTTTAGTCACAAACATGACGTCTGTAATGAATTTCAATTTAACATTTAATCCAAGATTGAAATGAGAGAAACAACAATTATATATGTATATGACAGCCTCGGAGGGGATCCAATGTTTGGAGATACCAAAGAGTGACCCTGCACGAGATGAGGTTGCGTCACTGTCAGGTGCTTCTAGTTCTAGATCCCCCTAACCAGCAGTAGTAGGTCATGAATTAGGTTCACCATGAAATCCTATAGAGAGAGAGAGAGTCGCAGTCCAGCCAATCGAGGCATTAGCCGCAGATGACTGGTGGAACGTCATTGCCTTGGTTTGCCCCCACCTTGGCAGTCGCTTTTTCATTCGAGCGACAAGACGCAATGCGATATATCAACTGACGAATGAGACGTGTCCATCGTTAGCCTGCTAGGGGTCCCGTGGATTTATGGCCTTTCTTTTGAGTTCCACACAAGCACGCTGTCAGGTTATTTATCTGTCTTCTGCGCCAGTGCTTTTATGGAGCTACAGAGTACCAGAGAGAGAGAGAGAGCTATCAGCAGCTATCCACCAGAGCTGGCCACATGGTACCCTTTTAAGGTGTTTAATTGTGCGGCCCAGATTCTCGGCTATATTTCCATTGGGGGGATGAGGGGAACAGCACGGTAGAGGTAGTAGAACTAGAAGACGCCAGCACGACTACATTGGACCGGGCATAGGCAACCAAATAATTTGAATGATCGAATAGGTTCTGGCTGGCACACTGCATTTGGACCGGACAAAAAGCTCACCACCGGAGGCCACAATTTTTTTCTAAATAAAATCTCATATAGACAGACACATTCATTTAAATTTGATGAAGACTAGTGGTGTGAAAGGATCGTCTCAAGGAGGCTAACGGGACACAACTTTTTTTATTTTATTTTTTGTGCTCTAAAAATTCACACCAGGATATTAACATAAACTTACTGTTCAATTTCTATTTTTTCGTTACTTAATTTATAACTTTGCATGTAATTTTTGTAAGTCCTCGATTTGTTGCCGAAAGTGTCTCCGAAATACACAGGCGTCCTAAACGTGTCTTGCTGAACCTCGCTTGGTTATGATGTCATACACTAGAAGATGTAGAGAAGTTTAATTTTTTTTATGCATGCGTCTCTCCCATCAGCGTTTAAAAACCTGGTAGGAAGAGGGTAACTGCCATGGTTTAAGTTTGGCTGCTGGCCATCTGGTTTAATAATAGCTCATAACCAAGGTTTTGATAAGAGTTATAACTCATTAATTTTTTTTCCCCTTGCTCAAATGATTCTCTGTTGCCATTTTTGCCCATACCCAGCCAGTTCTCTGATAGTCCTTGAGGTTGATTACAGCCAGATTGCAGTAACAGTCGATGACAAGTTACGCTGCAAGCGGCGACTTAACAGAAATGAAGGCTTGATCAACTCCATCTGAATTCCTTTACATGTTACGAGGATTCGGACCACAAACGGTATTGACTTAATAAACTAATTAGGCTCAATCTTGTACACCTATCTAGGCAGTAATTTCTCATTTCTATTTGAGGCTTGAAGTTCAGACAGAATCAATACATGGCTAACCTTCAGGTGTGAGAGAGGACGGCACTTTTCTTCTTATATTCCTTCCTCCATATTGAACCATGGCCATTTTCCCCCCAGAGCAATCTCAAAGTTACTTGATGGTGGAAATAAAGAGCAGTATTCTCCATATCTAAATTAAGAACCATTTTCCCCCCCCATTATCATATTTCATCCCCCTTGGTCACCACCTACATTTAATTATTATTGATCAAAACAATAAAAATTTAACAAAGCTGCCTACCAGAAGACCTATCTTTGCAAAGCTCCGCATGAGAGGAGGTCATGACACAAGTGGTCGTGCAGTACGGGAAGCACTAGTAGGTACCGCAACACATACTAGTAGTATCAGTGATAAGAGGAAGTTTACATGTTCTACAGTTCTTAACAACAACAAAACATGATCTGCAGCCAGAAAGGACACATTTATTGAACCAATTAAATGCAAATCACCTCATTGAATCTTTGTTCAACATTTACATGTAATAGAAATATTAGAAGTATGAAATGATATTTATGCAGTAATATCCACAATGTCTGACAGCAAGATGTTTTCTGCAATTAGAAGGGGCTAAAACAAACATTGTGACCTAGAAGAATGTATATTCACTTCTTTTTTCCTAAAAACAAAAAGCAGTTCAAAAAATTCATGACCGTTATCCACAAGTAACAACATAACAAGAATTGCACGACAAGTTTAAGGAATAATCTCAGAAATTTAAACTTTGCATCTCTGCCAAAATCAGAACCTAAAATATTTCTTTTCAACAAAATATTTTCAGGAAATGAAAATTACCCAGCAAAACAATTACGATCTAGAGAGGACCCTGATCCACAGCCAATTGAATTTCCAAAGTGAAACAATCTCGCTTCATAAAACATTATACGCTAAATAAATGAGAACGGTGTCCTTCGCAGCTCAGAAGCAACTTCTCATCGTACTCAGAGCTGATACCCTTGGGAGTCCTCTTGCACCAACATAAAGCTACTCATCCTTGCCAGTGTATTTCTGGATACTATTTTAAAGACCACTTAATGTACTGAAAATTAATCCTGACATGATTACCAACCAGGTTGGTTGGTGCTTTGCATGTTTTTTTTTTGGTACAAGCGGGCGATCACACTCATCTAGTGTGAGTCAGCCCAGAAAGATCCGAATACAAAATTTGCTTTAACGGAATAGAGCAGGGATCGCAAACACTCCACGACCACGACCCGGCATGCTAGGCCACAAAGGATGCAACCCAGTCCGCCGCCGCATTGGCCTCCCGGAAAATATGGCGGATCTGGACGCTATCCACATCCCTCAGCATAGACCAGATATCCCTAAGAATCGGATTGGTATGACCAGCAGGGCAAATCACCTTCTTCAGCCAAGAGATGACCAACATAGAATCACCCTCGATGAAGAGCCTCTGAACGTGAAGAGTACAAACAGCAAATGAAATACCCACCCAGGCCGCATGAAGCTCCGACATGGGGACAGAGGAGTCAAGAGAGCCAAATCCTCCAGCAGCCAATAATCCACCATGAGTACCGCGGATAACAAAGCCAGATCCAGCAGCTCTACCACGGACACTCCCGTCAAAGTTGAGTTTGACCACCCCTGGAGGAGGGGGTTCCCAAGAAATGAAAACCGTATGCCGGTTCGCTGCCGAAGCAGCAGGGGAACCCCAGAGGCCAAAGGTGTCAAAGCCAACACGAGCATAGTCCGCCGTCAAGAGTCTAATCTTCCTCACAATGCTAAGAGTGGAAAGATTTTCTCCAGTAAAGATGAACAGATTCCTGGACAGCCAGATCTGGTTCGCCGTAGTAGCCCACAATCTTTTCTTCTGAATAGAGCACTGCCGGAGATCAGAGAGAAAGGAAGAATGATGAGAGCCCAAGTCGTCCTGGCTACTTGTGTAACCTATCATGATCCAGACCTGTCTAGCTCTGGGGCAACCAAAGATAGCATGATCAGAAGATTCATCCTCCAGAAAGCATAAAGGACAGGTCGGCTGAATAGATAAGCCCCTACGCGAAAGAAGACCACAAGTAGGGAGACAATCCCACATGAGCTTCCAAATGAACAGCTGAACCCTGGGGATAATAGGAAGCTTCCAAATCCAAGCAGCATTAACCGATCGCTGGGAAAGAGGCCTAAACAAGTTGACCAGATCCCTAGAGGGGGCCTTAGAAAGATAGGTTCTCTGCCAGATCCTGGTGTCCGAAGAGTAATCAGAGATAAGAGGCATCGAGACAATTCGGCGGGAGAGATCCAAACCAAAGAAACTGGTCACCAAGGGGATATGCCAAGCTGGGGGATCAGAGGAGATCAGATCCTTAACCCTTAAGTTAGCTGGGACATCAATGCTGATGAAGGATGGCCACCTAGAAAGAGGAAGCTCAGCAATCCATGAATCCTGGACAACATCAATCGATGAGTCATCTCCAATCATCCACGAAGTATGCTCCAAAATAGTCTGGCCATAATGACAAACCGCCTTCCAGAAGGAGGAACAACCTCGAGGCGGAGAAATAGACAAGTCAGACGACCAATCACCATACCTCGATCGCATCAGCGAACTCCAGAGGCAATGCGGCTCCAATAGGAATCTCGAAGCGTGTCTAGCAATAAAGGCCTCTCGACGAGTAATAAGAGACTGAATGCCAAGACCACCCTCTTTGATAGGCATGCAGACCATATCCCAAGATAATAGATGCATCCCGTGACCTCCTTGCATAGAAGCCCAGAGAAAGTCGCGAAAGCATTTTTCAATCCTCTTCAGGCAGGTAATAGGGATAGCAGCATTCGACATAAGATACAAGGGAAGAGAGGACAGAACCGAGCGAATAATAATGACTCTGGCCATCATCGAAAGATTAGTGACCTGCCAGCTCTCTATGCGCTGACGAACCTGCCTCTCAATCGCTGCATAATCAGAACATCGGGGACGTCTCCCAGTTATGGGAATCCCCAAATACATAAGCTTATCCGCCTGAGAAGTAATACCAGACAACTGAATAATGACTTCTCTGGTGATCCTGGGAGTCTTCGGGCTGAAACATATAGAGGATTTGAGAAAATTGACCTTTTGACCCGAGGCTTGACAATAGCTCTGGATAATAGTATGAAATGCCGCAGCATCATCTACAGAGGCCCTGCCCAACAGAATACAGTCATCAGCAAAAAGTAGGTGAGAGACGGAGGGCCCCTCAGACTCGGCCATAAAGGGAGTGATCCGACGATCAATCTGAGCCTGAACTAAAGCACGAGAAAGATCATCCGCAGCCAAGATAAACAACAAAGGAGATAAAGGGCAGCCTTGTCTAAGACCCACAGAGGAGCGAAAGAACTCAGACGGGCTACCGTTGATGATCAAAGAAAAAGAGGGCCTTTCAATACAGGCCATAATCCATTCAATAAACAGATCATCAAACCCAAACTCCAAAAGAGTGCGATACAAGAAGGCCCAGCACATACGATCATAAGCACGCTCCATATCAAGCTTAACGGCCATAAGACATCGGCTGACCGGGGCACGCTGGAGGTCATACATAAACTCCTGGGCTATAAGGACGTTATCAGAAATAGACCATCCTCTGATAAAAGCCCCCTGCTCCACAGAGATGAGGCGAGGGATGACCACAGCAAGGCGGCTAGCTAAAAGACGAGCACAGACCTTGTACAATGTAGTGCAAAGACTAATCGGCCGAAAGTGCTGCGGGAGGGAAGCATCCACACGCTTAGGCACCAAGGAGATATAAGTCTGATTCCACTCTAAAGGAATATGTCTAGCATGGAAAACATCCAGGATAGCCTGAACAACCTCCTGACCGATGATGTCCCAATAGTGACGAAAGAAGAATGGCGGGAACCCATCAGGTCCAGGGGCCTTATCCGGCCCAAGCTCCCAGAGGGCCTCCCTAACCTCCTCAGCAGAAATCGTCCGAATAAGCATGTCATTATCCACAGAGGAGACCTTCCTAGCCTCCGGAACCTGCACAACCGGACCTCCAACACCTAAAGACTCAGTCCATCTCGACTGGAAGAAATGAAGAAGAAGTTGCCGGATAGAGTGAAAATCCTCCCGAGTATTCCCCTCATCATCAACTAACCTCCGAACCCTATTACCAGCCCGCCTCTTTAGGGTAGCCTGATGAAAGAATCTGGTGTTTCGATCCCCATCACGAATCCATTGGACCCTAGACTGCTGCCACCAGTACATCTCCTGCTGACGGAGAAGGGAGTGATGACGAGCAAGCAGCTCCCTCAGCGCCGACATATCCGAATCACCCAGAAATCCATCCTGATCCTCCTTAGTCTGTAAGATAGTGATGTTCTCTTCAACACTTTCAACTTGTCTGACCAGATCCCCCACCTCCATTCTGTTCCATCTGGACAGCCGATGCCTAGCCATCCTCAGACGGCGAGAAAGCCGGTAGACAGCATTCCCCCTAACAGGAGTATGCCAGATCTGAGAAATGATAGAACGAGCACCAGGATAGCCTGTCCAGAATTTCTCAAACCTAAACTGTTTCCGCATAATCTGATCCACCTCCGTGGAAATCATAATCGGGCAGTGATCAGAAGCTATCCGAGGTAGGTGAGTGACAGATACCCTCGAGAACCTCTGGAGCCACTGAGGATTAGCCATAGCTCTGTCTAGTCTTTCCCAGACCCGGGCCGACCCCTGGCGGTTGTTGCACCAAGTGAATTGTGGCCCCCCAAATCCCAAATCCATCAATCCAGAGGAAGCAATAAAGGTTCTAAATTCCAAAATATCAGCTGAGCCAGTAACACGACGACCGCCACGTTTCTCTTTAGCCTCAGTGATGCAGTTGAAATCCCCCGCAACAATAGTCGGAAACCCCTGAGCAAGGTGCGAGAGCAGCTCCGACCAGAGAACCCTTCTCACCCGATAGTCCGTACTGGCATAAGTTGCTAATAGAAGCCAAGGATCAGAATTCCCCTCGGTAATAACAAGGCTAATAAACTGGTTACATTGATGGGAAGCATCAATCGTAACAGCAGCATCACGCCAGATAGCCAGCATGCCTCCCGCCAAACCTTCAGCCTCCACAGCATATGAAGACCAGGATCGGGCAATCTGTCTACGAAAATAAGCAAGACTATCACCCGACAGCCTGGTTTCTAAGAGAATACAAATATCAAATTTATGTAGCATCAATAGTCTACTAAACGAGGAGCGAAAAGAAGACTTTCGAGCTCCTCGTACATTCCATACTAGAATCTTCATTTACAAGGAGGAGGAAGCTGGGACCCTTTTCTGGTCCTCCCTCATAACACAATCTACAATAACCCCATCCGCTGAAGTGACTACTGGAGACAATAAAGAAGAAGAGGCCGATTGGCCCTCCCTTGCAATACCCTCCACATCAGCCTGGGGACCCTGAGTACAAACAACATCGATCGAAATAAACCCATCTCCCCCTTCTGGATGTGACATCACCAGGGGACCTTCATGACTGCTTGGAGGCTGAGTCGCCTGGGAAGGAGGCTTCTGAACGCCCCCACACTCATGGCAGAATGAGCCTTCCCTTTGCCTCTATGCTTATCCAACTTAGAGATGGACCTTGGTGGCAGCGATACCTCCGATCTAGCTCGCTTAAGAGGAGCTGGATATGCATCCTTACTTCCTAACTGAACCACTCCACCATCAGGCAATGCAAGAGCAGCGAAAGGATTATCTGAAAGATCAGAAAGGACCTCTCCACCACCCAATTTGACTCCCATTTCAGCCTTAAACTCAGAACATTCAGAATGAACAGTACCGGCACGCCCCAAGCGCACCGGCACGCCATCCTTCACAGCAACCCGGGCCTCCGCTTCCACCACTGCCAGAGCCTTTCCCTTTGCCCATGCTGCAGCTTGCTTCAACGCCGGTGAAGGTCTCCTGTGAGCCATCTTCACCGGAGAAATCCAATCGTCAGGCCGACTGAAACCCGGGCGAAGACCATCCATTCGTTTAGGTGAAGCAGGGGAAGAAGCTGAGGGAGCCGAAGAGGAGTTCGCCTGAGCTTTACCCTTGTCCTTCGACACAGGACCTGGAGCTGCCTTCCGCTGGCGGACCGCAACCAACCAAGACCCAAAAACAGGAACCGCATCAGCTTCGCCATCTCCAGACGACTCCGGATGCAAGCAGGGGACCCCCAGATGAAGAGAACCGCAACGGAGGCACACTCCATCCAAACTTTCATAGATGATTTGCTGCCAGAAGGGAAGGTAGCTCCCCTGGACGCGGACACCTGGGCGAAGCGGGCAACGAAGATCGATCCTCAGACAAGCCCGTGCGAAGCCCCCTCTATTCATCGCCTTCGTCGCAACATCAACACAGTGAAATTCACCAGCTGGTTCCACTATCGCTCTGATGAAGGCCTCCTTCCAAAATTCAAGAGGTAAACTAGGCAATCGAACCCATACCAAAGCAGTAGGGATCGAATCTTCAGCAGGGATGAACTCCGCACGCCAGGCCTCTGTTCCAACCAACTGACCATTCACCACCCAGGGCCGATTCAGAGCCAAATTTCTGGCTTCCAGGGAGGCAAACCGGAAAATATGGCATCTAAATGCCAGACTAAGAGGAGCAATCTCACCAGGAATACCGGCCCTTCGGAATTCCCTGATCACAGCATCAGCCGGAATCCATTTGTTGTACGTCCGCGCGATAATGGAAGTATTCTGCCAGCTTGCCACTTCTGCTTCAAGCTCCGCCGCTGGGATGCTGACCACCTCAGGGAAGGAGTCTTCGAGCTTCGCCACAGCCGCCGGCGAGGGAGCAGACGAGACCCACTGAAACCCATAATCCGAACTCCTCTTCCCAGAACTTGAGCCACCTACAGCCGAATCTGAAGCCATGGGAGAAGAGAGGAAGCCAGACGGAGCTCACAGTAAGCAGGAGAAGCCAAGAAGACTCAGATCGATGGAGAATCAAGAACGACGACGTCGGATCACAAATCTTAAAGCATGGAAAAACCCAGCACCAGAGACCTTCGAAGCATGAATATTAAAGCACTGCTAACAGCGAAGCGAACCCATGGTGCTTTGCATGTTGCTTGACGAGAGAGAGAGAGAGAGAGAGGAAAAAACAACAAAAACAAGAGGGGGTAGATAAAAGTGACAAGGAGCTGCTAAACGTTAAATTAGGAAAAAAGGATGGTAATCATTCAGCAGCAAAAAGCCCTCAAGAGAGCAAAAAGAAGGTACACTACTCCTTTAATTACTTCTTCAGTCAAATCTATTGCTCTCAATCAAATGAATATAGTATGATTCTGCGAAACAAATGATTGCTGAATGTCACTATACTTTTGTCCTATACTGTGCAATGCAACACAATAACCAATATGAGAAGTAGATAGTGTTACAAAGAACAAAAAAAAATAGAAAACAGGATGATGCTAATGAGAGAAGCTCATATCCTTCATCTGCCAATAGTGGCTTTAAGCTTTATCACATTTGTGGTTTCCAGATCACTATTGTACCTGGGGGTTGAAACATCATCAAAAAATCACTATAAGATCCATTTTGCCCATGCATTCGTGTTATCATTTCAGATCAGACGCCTAATTCAGAAAACTGGAATTCGTTACAGAACTCCCATCAAATGATATCTTTCAAAATGCAAATGCTTCATGTCAGTGCATAGTGACCTCGGATGCCTCCAAGGGAGGTTGTTGGTCCAGATAGCAACCCAAGAGGAGGGGTGAATTGGGTTTTTCAAGAAATTAAATTCTTTTGAAAGATGACCCCCAGCGGAAATAAAAACTTAGATTCACAGGTTTAAAACTAAGCAACTATAAATAGAGAGTTGAAGATAAAGAGACAATCACGGCAAACACAAGAGATTTTATAGTGGTTCGGTGTACCTATACCTACGTCCACTCCCAAGTACCTCTTGGGTCCACACTATAATCAAACTGATTACAGCAGAGTTGTTTTGCAAGCTCACAACTCAAACTTGTTGTTTTCCCAGATGCACAACGAACCCAGCTGGTTTTCAAGGCTCACCAGTACAAAACCTAATACAACAAGCTAATGCTTGCTCAAGGCTAACAGCCTCAACTGAATCAATCACCAGATTGACCCAGCAAACAGTATTTGATTTTACAAAAGCAAACTGCTCCTTCAATGAGCAAATATACAATAATGAAACAATAAAAAGAGATTAGGAACCAAAGCCTGATTCGAAGATCTTGGTGGCTTCTTCCTTCTCTTCCTTTGAATGGATCTTCCTTTGAATATGCTCTTGAGACTCAGAAGATCAGAAAACTAGGGCTTCTTCTTCTCTTGAGATTTCTTCTAAATAGAACAGCAAGGGCTTGGAATCTCTTTCTCTTCTTTTGGGGATGAGTATGATCTTTCCTTATAGGTTTTTCCTCTTTTCTTTTCTGATGGATCTCAAGGATTTTCTCTATTCAATTCTTTTGCCTCTTTCTTCTCTTCTTGAGATTTTCTTCTCTATGTTTTGGGATGCAATCAACCCTCTTCTTATAGATCCGATTAATCCACAAATAGTGTGAAACTATCCGTTAGAAGCAAGTGTAAAAAGGATTAGATCCATAAATAACAATAGCCGTTAGGATTAAAATAGATAAAGATAAAGTTTAGAGTCGTTCTGACAGTTCTGGAGCAGTGTTTGACATTCTGGAGTCGGCTCTAACTTTTCTGGAGTCGGCTCTAACTCAAAATTATTTAATCCGCTCGATCTGGAGTCGTCTCTGACTTTTCTGGGGTCGACATAAAATTCTTCTGGAGTCGACTCTAACAGTCTGGGAGTCGACTCTAAGTCGTGGCCTGAAAATCCATCGTTCTGTTATTTCTGATAGAGTCGGCTCTCACAGTCCCGGAGTCGACTCTAAGTCTGTGCCGTTTTCCGGAGTCGGCTCTGTGATTCCATGTGTCGACTCTAATGTCTGCAGTCTTACCTTGACATTAGATTCAAACCAGAACTTGATTTCCTTCTTGATTTTGATCATCAAATAGACTTATAATCTGAAAAACTTAATCAAAATCATTAGTAACATCAAATGTTATACTCAAATAGTTTTGTTAATCATCAAAATCCTCAATTGGGTCAACAATCTCCCCCTTTTTTATGATGACAAAAGCTTTGAGTATATGCATTAAAAAAATTCATTTGAATTGAGAATTATAGACATTGTTAAAGCTTAGAGACTTTCTAATAGAGAATTTGATGCCAATATTCAAAATGAATAAAAATAAACAAAACTTGACATTAATCAAAATGATTTAACTTTTATATGGAGAAATTTATTAAGCTCCCCCTGCATTGAATAGCTCCCCTATGTAGATAAACTGAATTCTTTCTAAAAAAATTCTCTCTTTCTTTCTATTCTCAGAATTGTTCTTCATTTTCTTTCTCTTCATTCTCTTTTTCTTTATATGCATTATACACTTATCTCTCCCTCTTTTTTGTTATCAACAATAAGGTGAGTTTAAAAGCAATAAAGAATGTTATCAAGGCGAGGATATTGGTTCGAATAAACATAAGGATAGGAAACCCATTCATTGACATTCAATCAAAGAAAATTTGTAATAAAAGTGTAACATTCATTCAAACATTTGTATTCCAAAGCAAGATCCATTACATGTATTCTAAAATGACAGATTTAAGTATGTAAATCCTAGATACATGCTAAGAAAGAAAGCAAGAAATCCTAAGATACAACCTAGGATTGAATATCAAAATCAAATATGCTTATACACAATTTTCTTTAAATGTCCAATCATTTCTATAACATCATCTTTTTGGGTCTTCTTAAAACTTTCAAGACAAGCTTCAATTTGAGAGATGGCAAGGTCGATATCTTTCTTCAGTTGACTGGTAACATGAAGATAAGTTCCAGAACCGTCTGCAATGCCTTCCATCCTTTCAAAAATTTTATGAAGATCAGTGCTAAAGAATTCGACGGAATTGCTAATTAAAAAAGAAATCATGTCAAGTCTTGAATTAATCTCATCCTTTAATTGATTGAACTCCTCTCTTAATTTACACATATCATTTGATCTTTGACTGTCATACTCAGCCAGTAAAGCTCTGAGCTGACCTATTTGCTCCTCAGAAAATCTTTCAGATGCCAATGCTGACTGATGTGGAAGTTGAGAGCTAGGTCCAACTTCTGAGGGTCTAGCAGATGGTTCAACAGAAGGTCCAGCAGATGGTTCAGGAATGTCTTCTCCTCTGACTTCCTCAACTCTAACCTCTTCAGCTCTGACCTCATGTCCTCTTTTAATCCAGTTTCTATTTTCTTTTCTAAAGCCCATTCGGTGAATTGTAGAGACACTATAGTAATCTGTATATCTTAATTTTCTTAGTGGCTCATTGTCCGTTATAAGTACACCTTGGCTTCTGAATATCAATGTTAAAACCATACCATATGGCAATGTAGATATTTTCTTAGTAGCTGCCTCCGCTATATAGCTTATCATCATTTCAACAAGATTTAAAGGTCTACCAGTGAGTATGCAGTCCATCAATAAGACGTCTCGCTCCGAGACATATTCAAACCTTCCGATTTTAGGAAATAGAATCCTTCCACAGATATTGTGAAGTAATCTGAGTTCCAAATTAAGTTGATTTGCCAAGATTTCTCAAACTCAGAAACTTCTCTCCCTAACATCCTTGATAGTGCTCCTCCTCTATCTTTATGATGATTCAACAAGTCCAACGGTAGGCATTTCCAATAGATTACCAAGGGATTCGGCTGTGATGATTACCTTTGTTCCTCTTACAACACTTACTAAGCCTCCCTCTCCTCTACATAAATCATTATAAAACTCTCTTACTAGGGCAGGGTAAGTAGGGATATCCAAAGAACAGACCTTCTCCCATCCCATTTCTTTCAACAACCACCCAATAGCAAAGCCCTCCGAAATAAAAAAGTTAAAATCAACTTTTCTTCCGGTAGTAATGGCCTTACCAGCTAATTGGTCGACTCGAGGAGAAAATGATAAGGGTGGAGAGTCATCTTGAGTGGCAGATGAAGAAGATGATGAAGGTTGCCTCCGATTTGAACGGTGCTTCGTCGGAACAGTCGAACCACCAATGGTAGCACGCCTTTTGGGAGCCATTGGATTCGATTGGAATGAGTAATCAAGGGTTTTGAGGGATTTGGAGGGTTTGGAATCAGTTTGGAACAACTTGAAAATGGTTTAGGAGACGTGATTCCTTAGGATTAGATTGATATCTTGCACATAAGCAGACAGAAAACATGATATCTGGCCTACTTGCAGTTAGGTAAAGAAGTGATCCAATCATACCTCTATAATGCTTCTGATCTACTTTCTTACCTACTTCATCCTTGTCCAGCTTGCATGAGGGACTCATTGGCGTACCAAGAGGTTTAGCAGATTTCATACCAAATTTCTTGAGTATTTCCTTTGTATACTTGTTTGGTTAATGAAAATTCCCGCTTTCTCTTGTTTGATTTGAAGTCCAAGGAAGAAGTTTAGTTCTCCCATCATGCTCATCTCGAATTCTCCCTGCATTAGCTTAGCAAATTCTTGACAAAGGAGATTGTTAGTAGCACAAATATAATGTCATCAACATAATTTGAACGATTAATAAATCCTTTCCTTTTCTTTTCAAAAACAAGGTTTTATCAACATTTCCTCTAGAAAAGTCATTTTCAATTAAAAATTTACTTAATCTATCATACCAAGCTCTAGGTGCTTGCTTTAAACCATAAAGTGCTTTGTATAGTTTGAAGACGTGGTTTGAAAATTCATGATCTTCAAAACCAGGAGGTTGTTCAACATAAACTTTCTCATTTATAAAACCATTTAGAAATGCACTTTTAACATCCATTTGAAATAAGTTGAAATTCATATGACATGCAAATGCAAGTAGTAGCCTAATGGCTTCTAATCTAGCAACAGGTGCAAAAGTTTCATCAAAATCTATACCTTCTTCTTGATTATATCCTTTTACAACTAGTCTAGCTTTGTTTCTAATTACTATGCCATTTTCATCTAATTTATTTCTAAATACCCATTTAGATCCTATTATAGGGTGATTTTTAGGTCTTTCAACTAGGGTCCAGACTTGATTTCTAGTGAATTGGTTTAACTTTTCCTGCATTGCTAACATCCAATAACTATCTTTCTTGGCTTCCTCTATAGTCTTAGGTTCTATATGAGATACAAATGCAAGATGATTATTGATATCTCTCATTGATGATCTAGTCCTTACACCTTGAGATGGATCACCTATGATTAGGTCCTTAGGATGACCATAAGCATATCTCCAATCTCTAGGTAGATCTTGATCATTTTGAATAGTATCAATACCATCATCCTTAGGTGAGTCATCATCCTTAACTTCAGGTTCTTGATCTGAAGATACATTTAATTTTTCAATATCTCTTTCAATCAAAGATGTATCTTCCTCATCATCAATTTTATCTGAACTTGATGCTAAAGATTCATCAAACACTACATGAATGGATTCTTCTACAACTAAGCTTTTCTTATTAAATACTCTATATGCTTTGCTAGATGTAGAATATCCTAGGAAGATACCTTCATCAGACTTTGCGTCAAACTTCCCAAGATTATCCTTACCATTGTTATGAATAAAACATTTACAACCAAATGCATGAAAGTAACTTAAATTTGGTTTCCTATTGATCCATAGTTCATAGGGAGTTTTCTTAAGGATAGGTCTAATTAGGGCTCTATTTAAATGTAACATGCTGTGTTTATAGCTTCCGCCCAAAAATATTTGGAAGTTGGCTTTCACATAGCATGGTACGGGCCATGTCTTCTAAAGTCCTATTCTTTCTTTCTACAACTCCATTTTGTTGTGGTGTCTAGGTGCTGAAAAGTTATGATGTATGCCTTTTTCAAAACAGAATTTTTCAAATAAGTGATTTTCAAATTCAGTTCCATGATCACTTCTAATAGACACTATGGTAGTGTTTTTCTCATTTGTGACTTTCTTAACGAATTTCAGGAATATTGAGAAAGTCTCATCTTTGTGAGCCAAAAATATTACCCAAGTGAATCTAGAGTAATCATCTACTATCACTAGACCATATTTCTTTCCTCCTAGACTTGTGGTTCTAGTAGGTCCAAAAAGGTCCATGTGTAGTAGCTCTAGTGGCCTAGTAGTTGAAACAACATTCTTAGATTTGAAAGAAGTTCTTGTTTGTTTTCCAAATTGACATGCATCACATATTCGATTATTTTCAAAATTTAACTAGGAATACCTTTAACTAAATCCATTTTCAATAATTTAGAAATTAGGTGTGTGCTTGCATGACCTAATCTACGATGCCATAGCCAACCAATCTCATTCATCTTAGCATTATTAGCAACTAAGCAATGATTACTTGGAGATAAATTACTCAAATCAATTAAGTACACATTGCCATAACGTTTACCAACAAGAATAATGCTATTATCAATGGGATTAGTAACAGTGCAAACAGAAGCTTCAAAGAAACTTGAAACCTTTATCACACAGTTGGCTAATACTTATCAATTATGTTTAAGTCCATCAACATATAAAACATTATCAATATGAGTAGATGGAGTAATTTGAATCTTACCAATACCCATGATATGGCCTTGACCATTATCACCAAAAGTAACTACTCCACCTTTTTTTTTGATTCAAGGGTGATGAATTGATCTTTGTCACCCGTCATGTGTCTTGAGCAACCACTATCCAGGTACCATTTTCTTTTCAGTCTGATGGCTGCAAGACACTCCTGCAAAACATTCATGTCTTAATTTTAGGTACCCAAGCCTTCTTGGGTCCTTCATGGTTAGATGCATTAAATATTGTTCCTTTGGGAACCCAAATCATCTTTTTCTTTTTATGTGGAGATTTACACATATATGATTTATGTCCTTTGTTTCCACATTTAAAACAAGTAATATTTGATGATTTTTCAGCATGTACAAAAATATTTTCAAAGATTTTTGCTTTTTAAGTGGATTAATCCTAATCCAGCTTTATCAAAAATAGCCTTTTGATTTTCAAAATCATATTAAGTTTGATAGAGCTTAAAGTAAATTTATCAACTATAGGTTTAAGTCTATCAACTTCATTTTTCAAGCTTTCATTTTCTTTTATCAAAAGTTCTTTTCTACAACATGCTTTTCATTTTCTAATGATAGTTTTTTTGCATTTGATTTTCAGATCTTTGTTCTTTGAACTTAAGTTTGCAAAATCATCCATTAATTCATAAAAAGCACTATGCAATTCATCGAAAGTAAAATCATCAAGAAAACTCGGACTTACCTCATCATTGTCCGCCATGAAGCATAGATTGGCCATTTCACTCTTTTCTTCTTCTTCGAAACTTGAGCTTTCCGAATCACTCCATGTGGCCATCATTGCCTTCTTTTTGAACCTCCGGGTGCCTTTCTTTAGTTGTGGGCATTCAGATTTAAAGTGACCCGGCTTCTTGCATTCAAAGCAAATAACTTCCTTTTCTTTGCCCTTGTCCTCATCTTTTCTTGCAAAGGGCTTTTTCTTTTCAAACTTCTTCTTCTTCATGAATCTTTTAAATTTCTTGTGATGAGTGCCATGTCCTCATCATCACTTTCATCTTCAGATTCATGAGGCTCTTCCATATATTCAGAAATCTTAAGAGCCATAGTCCTCTTCTTCTTTGACTCATCATCATCAACATGTTGCTTATTTGAAGCTCATGAGTCATCAAGGATCCCAATAATTCTTCTAGGGGTAGGGTACTTAGATCCTTTGCCTCTTGTATTGCAGTCACTTTAGCTTCCCAAGTCCTAGGCAAGGAACGCAAACCTTCTCACAAGATCAGAATTATCATAAGATTTACCAAGACTTTTTAAACCATTAACTATATCAGTAAATCTTGTAAACATATCAGCAATAGATTCACATGCATCCATTTTAAACAATTCATATTTATGAACTAGCATGTTAATCTTGGATTCCTTGACTTGATTTGTTCCCTCATGGGTAACCTCAAGTCTATCCCAGATTTCCTTAGCAGAAATGCAAATAGATATGCGATTGAATTCATTTGCATCTAATGAGCAATATAAGACATTCATTGCTTTGGCATTGAGTTGTGCCAATTTTCTATCATGTTCATCCCATTCCGTTTTCGGTTTAGGAATCTCCATGCCATTAACTCTAGCAGTGGGTGTGTGTGGTCCATTGACTATAATACTCCATAGATCATAGTCAAGTGCTTGAATGAATATTTTCATTCTAGCCTTTCCAATAACCATAGTTAGAACCATTAAATAAGGGTGGTCTATTAGTAGATTGACCTTCGGAAAAAGATGAACCAGCTTGAGTTGCCATGTGGATCTTTGACTCTTGATCGTTAGATCAAATCAAATGAGCACTAGCTCTGATACCAATTGTTGGTCCAGATAGCAACCCAAGAGGGGGGGTGAATTGGTTTTTCAAAAATTAAATTCTTTTGAAAATACCCCCAGCGGAAATAAAAACTTAGATTCACAGGTTTAAAACTAAGCAACTAAATAGAGAGTTGAAGATAAAAAGACAATCACGGCAAACACAGAGATTTTATAGTGGTTCGGTGTACCTACACCTACGTCCACTCCCAAGTACCTCTTGGGTCCACACTATAATCAAACTGATTACAGCAGAGTTGTTTTGCAAGCTCACAACTCAAACTTATTATTTTTCCGGGTGCACAACGAACCCAGCTGGTTTTCAAGGCTCACCAGCACAAAACCTAATACCACAAGCTAATGCTTGCTCAAGGCTAACAGCCTCAACTGAATCAATCACCAGATTGACCCAGCAAACAGTATTTGATTTTACAAAAGCAAACTGCTCCTTCAATGAGCAAATATACAATAATGAAACAATAAAAAGAGATTAGGAACCAAAGCCTTTGAATATGCTCTTGAGACTCAGAAGATCAAAAAAACTAGGGCTTCTTCCTTCTCTTGAGATTTCTTCTAAATAGAACAGCAAGGGCTTGGAATCTCTTTCTCTTCTTTTGGGGATGAGTATGATCTTTCCTTACAGGTTTTCTCTCTTTCTTTTCTGATGGATCTCAAGGATTTTCTCTATTCAATTCTTTTTGCCTCTTTCTTCTCTTCTTGAGATTTTCTTCTCTATGTTTTGGGATGCAATCAACCCTCTTCTTATAGATCCAATTAATCCACAAATAGTGTGAAACTATCCGTTAGAAGCAAGTGTAAAAAGGATTAGATCCATAAATAATAATAGCCGTTAGGATTAAAAGATAAATAAAGTTTAGAGTCGTTCTGACAGTTCTGGAGCCGTGTCTGACATTCTGGAGTCGGCTCTAACTTTTCTGGAGTCGGCTCTAACTCGAAATTATTTAATCCGCTCGATCTGGAGTCGTCTCTGACTTTTCTGGGGTCGACATAAAATTCTTCTGGAGTCGACTCTAACAGTCTGGGAGTCGACTCTAAGTCGTGGCCTGAAAATCCATCATTCTGTTATTTCTGATAGAGTCGGCTCTCACAGTCCCGGAGTCAACTCTAAGTCTGTGCCGTTTTTCAGAGTCGGCTCTGTGATTTCATGTGTCGACTCTAATGTCTGCAGTCTTACCTTGACATTAGATTCAAACCAGAACTTGATTTCCTTCTTGATTTTGATCATCAAATAGACTTATAATCTGAAAAACTTAATCAAAATCATTAGTAACATCAAATGTTATACTCAAATAGTTTTGTTAATCATCAAAATCCTCAATTGGGTCAACAGAGGTGCTGTCAGTCAGCAGATCCTTTTCAGAATTAGATACTTCAAAGTTCTTTTTTACCCTTTCTTTTCCAGTACTGCAGTTGAATGAAATTCTTTAGAATGTAATTGCTTTAGGTTGATGTAGTGCAAGAATGGAGGGACTGAGAGATAGGCTGTCACGCCCCAGACCCAATATGGTGGCCCAGGGGTGGCAACCCGCTGCATGCCTGGCATGCAAGGCGTCCTGTAGTAATCCAATTTATATAAGAAGGGATAATAATTCTATGTTATTCAAAAGTCAATAACATTCCTTAATACAAGTCATAATCATAAATTTTGGGCTACATGCCTAAAATACATAGATCAATGGGATTACAACAAATATTGGATCTAAGTTACTCTGATAGAAACTCCAACAACCCCATATCCTCCCACTTCAGTTTTGTAGCTCTGAAAAATATTGTGAGATTTAAATGAGCTCACACTCAATAAGTAAGCCTACTGTAATATAATATGATCATTTCAAGCTTTTAGCAAGTTAGATTTTCATATGTAAAAACACATGTCAAGCTTCCAAATGTCAAATACATTTTTACCGTATTATCAAAACATGCATATCATATGCTCAAAATAATTTTGAAAGCTATTGCCATGTAACATTTCAAAATACAATTTCAAATCAAACCACTGTACCACTGTAAATAGCATGAAAAACTCCATTTTATACCAATGTCCTACGATCATACACTACGTCTACGTAAATAGAACACCTTAAAGGTGTATCCTCTCTATACATTTCGTGTAGAGAAAGGGTCCTGGCGTCAACAAAACACTCCTTGGGTGTCCCCCATATATATAGCCCCTGTAAGAGTGGATCCCAGAATCATGTCACAGAACACCCCTCGGGTGTGTCCTTCACATACAACCCCTATGAAGGTGGGTTCCGAAGTCAAGAGAACATCCTTCGGATGTGTTCCCCATATCACCCCTATGAAGAGTGGGTCCTGGAGTCATATAGCATATCATGTCATGTTGTAGTGGACCGTGATGACACATAATAGCATATTCATAAAATATTATTTTTATGTCATATTTGCAAGCTAACATGCATTGTTGCAAAAATGCAATCCATATACTTTTTACATTTACAGTGGTTTGAACATGTCAAATACACATGTACACTTATAAAACTTTTGGCAATTTCAAATACCATGTCAATTGATCAGTTGCACGTATAGGTACCAAATCATTTATGAAAATATAACAATTATAAAGATGACCATGGCCAATGATCACTTGCCTATAAGGGTACCAAATTTATTTTTTTATTTTTCAAAAAATGCACTATGTAAAACCATATAGCATTTGAATCCATAATTTTGCATATTTTAATACTTTATGGAAATCATGATAAATATGGCTTACCTTCTACCGCTAATCCGAAAGTATAAATCAGTTATTTGGGCACCTGAGTACCTACAACATAATTTTTTAAATTTTTAATATCTAAAATCAGCATATCAAAATAACTTCTAAACTTTACCCAGTTTAATTCAAGACAAAACTTGGGATTTGAATATCTCCAAATATATAAGCCCAAATGGAAAAATAAAAATTTTTCAAGAAACTTGGATTAACATTGATCCAAACCTTATCCTCTTTTTATTGGGCCCAACTCAATTTGGGGCCCAAAAAATTGGTCCAAAGGGCTTACTGGGTTGGGCCGAACCTGGGCCTGGCCCCTTCCATTCCCCGCTCTCTCTCTCTCTCCCCTGGTTCACCCAAACTAGGGGGGAAAGAAATGGCCGATGGCATAGGACCGCCGCTGGCCCTTCCCCGATCGATTGCCTGGCCGCCGCCGCCACTGGCCTTCTTCCTCTCCTTTCCTCTTTTCTTTTCTTTTCTTTTTTTTTTTTCTTTCTTCTTCCTTCTTCTCTTTTCTTCCTCTCTATTTCTTCTTCCTCCCGCCACCTCTCTGTGGCGGTGGCATGGCCGACCGGATCCCATCGGATGCCTTCCTGGCACCGATAGGGGCCGTCGCCCTCGGCCCTAGTCCGGCGAGGCAGCGTGCACGCCGCTATGCCCAAACAGATGCATGAGCCAAATCGGCTCCTACCACAGAGGAGGGCCACTAGGCGGCCCTCTTTCTCCCCTTCCCAGCCGCCTTGAGCAGTCGGGCTTCCACGATCGGCGCCATCAAGGCGCATGGTTACAGGAGCAGCAGCCGAACGCAACCTCTCTCCTCTCTTCCCTTTCCCTCTCTCTCCTCTCTTCCTCTCTTACCATCCATGTTTCCTTTTTCATTTCTTCTCTGTTTCCTGGGTTCATCCGAACCCATGCTCGCCGATCACTAGGCCACCATCGACCCTTCCCTAGTCGAGCGACCTGCACCAGTCGAGACCACCGCCATGGCTAGACGAGCCAGTGGGCTCGACTAGCCGCGCCAAGGCAGTCGCGACTGCAACTGCCTAGCTGGCCTTGCGCAGCTGCTGGGCCCTGATGGCTCCCCCTTCGGCTAGCCACCGGCCCATCCCCACTGGGCGACCAGTTCGACGAGGGTCTGATGGCTCACTAGCCACCAATAATGCTCCCCAAGCTTTGTGTCTCTCTCTCCTCCCTCCTCATCGGATGGAAATCTCACCTAATCGACAGCGAGGTGACAAAGGCTGGTGCAGAATAGAGGCGGTGCCATGCGACGAGGGAGTGGCGCCGACAACGAAGGGCGGAGGGCAAAGGCCACAGGTGGAGGCAGAGGCTAGGATGAGGCGGAGGATGACGGGTGAGGAAGGGGTCGTATAACAGGGTGAGGAAGGGGCCGATGCGGCCCCCTCTTTATAGCTGCGAGGGGAGGGCTAGCCCTCCCCTATGCCCGCATCACGCGCGATGGTGCCGCTGCACCGGCCCCCTCTTTATAGCCGCGAGGGGAGGGCCAACCCTACCCCGTGCCCGCATCACGCTCGCACACGGCGCTGCAACGGCACGGTCGCTGCCATGCCGTGCGACACGCTGTAGCGTGCACAGCGTGATTCGCATTGCTCCATGCTGGCGTGCATGGCACGCCCTTTTTTTTGTTTAAAACGTGGGGGATTACACAAAAACTATAGCATACAAGCCAAAATTTATAAATTGGGTAAGAACAAAGACCGGGGAAGATGGTAAAATAATTAGAGCAGAGTAGACATTTTGCCAATTAATCAACCATTCTCTATGGGTTATTCGACTATCCTCCATATGAATTGCACACAGTAAATTTTGTTGGATGTAAAGGATATTAATGAATTAAATGTGTTTGAAATGTTTTTAAGCAAATTCCCTGTTAAACCTGAGCAAAACCGACCTAACTCAATGACCCAACTTGGTCAGATTTTTGCACCTCCACTTTGCAAAAAGAGAAGCCGCAATAAGTTTGCACCTCCTCTGTGCCCCCATTTCCTGCCATGCCCCATGCTCCACCATCTCGCTCCCCTCTCTCCACAACCAACCTCCTCTCTCTAACCACTCCCCCCCTCAAACAGAACCTCTATCTCCCTCTGAACTAGCATGCTTCTCTCCTCCCTTCTCTCCCTTCTTCCCTACCCTCTCCCCCAGGCCAGGACTGCCCTCTCTAATCCTTTCTCTCCCTCATTCTATCCTTCTCTCTCTCCTCCCAGCACCTCAACCACAAGTTCCCGCCCTTCTCACCTGCTCAGTCATGACCATGGGCATGCCCTAGCTCCATATTGTTTGGGTCAGCTAGGATAGTCCTGAGAATTGTCCTAGAGACTAGGCCGGGCTTGGGTTGAATTTTTTGGAGCCACAGGTGGGCTAGGCCAGGTTCAAGCCAAGACCTAACTCCTGATACCATGCCTAGGCCTGGCCCAACCTCGACCAGTCCAGAGGATGCACAGATTTACTCATTATCAGGAGCCATCAACACAAACATCTCTAACTGTAAGGATAGAATAAACTAATGGCATCATGATGATGGATTCAAATGTAGGCATTACTAGGTATTTTGATAATATATGCTTTCCTTTTAATATTATACCCATTGCTTGCAGAACTTAATAATAGCATTAACCATTTCCTATGGATTATTAAGTTATTGCCAAAGAGAATGGGACATCACAAAACAATTATGGAGCTGTAAGATACTAATGAATTATTTCCCTTTTTTTAAAATACATCTAAGCGTATCTGCTATCATAGCTAATTGATGTGCACATCTATTGCCACAAGGATGCTCATGAATTAATGTCACTGTTATAAAGTTGTAATGAATCTCAACAGATGCATCGCAGTGGTTCCTTATAGTGCACGCTTATTAGTAGTCATTATACAATAACCATATACTTTGCTTGACCTAGCTTCAAAGCCAATGGTTGATAGCGTGATGTGTTAGGGCCATGTCTGTCTCGAACCAAATCCAGTTCAAGCTTTATATATATGATGTAACTTCAAAAAGTACCACAAATGGTACACAGTGGAGTATATATGATCTCCAACGAGGATTATTTTCAAACTTCTCCCAATTTCTTAGATGGCTGTCCTTTGCCATCTCTTTAAATTACACATACATATCAAGAAAATTGGGATAATGAACTTTTCATGGTTACAAAGATAAGTCTAGTCTATCAGTAAATATTATTACTTGGAGTGGGATAATACTAACGATCAATTCCATCTCTAATGCATATAAATGATATCTATCAGAACGATTAAAGCATAGACAATTTCACTTCAACAATACGAAACCAATTTCACTGTATATATGACAAATTTATAGCAGCCATCAGCATCACTAAGAGTTAAGATCAAGTGGCCTCCTTTATATGTTTCCTTTCGAAAACAATATGAGACAACAATTCCATCACAACGAGCCCCGGAATCTTACCATCGAAACTACCGATGCCATTGGGTACGAAGAACCAAAAAATCACCAGAACACGCGAGTAAAGGATATCTGGTATCCACCCTCATCGTTGAGGTCTTATAGGGGAGCCTCTCCAAGAAAGAGGAAAGGTGAACAATGGATTATTGAAATGATCCGAGGAAGCCGCCGTCAGCGATGCGGCTGGAGTGGCGGCTGACCCCGCTGGCACCGCCCATCTCATCTTCTTGCTCCTGGAGGTGGCTGGAAATGAAAACCCTAATCTATTCTCGCCATTTGGGAAACCCCTGGAGAGCATGGAAAGGGGGACCGGACCGTTGGTGGGGAGCTAAAATGTAACGAGGTTCTATATAGGGGCTTTTATGAAATAATCCGTTGATGGATTATTACATATGAGCCCCTGCCGAATATGATTATTACAAGGAAGTTCTTTTTTCGTTTCGAACTTGCTCTCGAAGGCCAACACGGATTAATTATTTATATTCATTTTTGTTTGATAAATACGAAAGCGGTGTAAAAATTAGTCCGAAACAAAAATAAATTTATTTTCATATTTATTTTAAATAAAAAATAAATTAAATATTTAAAATATAAATATAAATATGAATATAAATTGAATGGTTAGATTTTGGCTCACCTGCGAATGGTTGCTGGAAAGACTAGCAGTACTTAATAGTACTTATTTTTTAATCAATTATGTAAGATAATTATTTTTAATAATTATTTCAAATAGAAGCTTTATCATCGTTAGATTAGAAATATCATTAAGTAAAAGATGAACAAGTCGATACCATCTCAATAAAGGCATTTAATTTTTTAAAAGATTTATGAATGCTATGTAACGTTAAGGCTAAAATATATATTTTATCATCAAACTTTCACTTAAAATTTATTTTGATTATCAAACTTTTAATTATTATAATTTAGTTCTTCAAGTTTTAAAATATTATACTCATGACATCTTGTTATATGGGAACAATTAAATTTATGAAATAGGTAATGTGTTAACTTAATACAAACATATAGATTGATTAACAAAGTGATAAATTAATTATTTTATCAATTTTAACTAATTATATTTAATGAAATTTTAATAATATATATTTTAAATAATGAAGGAATAAAATGTAACAACTAAAAAGATAAGGATCGAAATAAATTTTGAGGGAAAGTTTGATGATTAAAAGTATATTTTTACCTAACATTAAATAAGATTACAAGCAGAACCAAATATTTTGATATTGAATAATTATCTACTTATATCCATATTTTTTTTAGATGAATACAAATGTCAATATGGATTTTAGCCAAATGGTCAAATTTTATATCAAGCATAAAAATAAATCTAAATAGATATTATCCAATCTATTTTAGCAATTAATCTGATGAAAACAAAATATACCTTCCTCCTGATTGAGACTAGTTCAAACTTAAGAAAGAATATGAGTTTTGTACATAGAGAGACTCATATTCCATCAAATATGAGTTTTGTACGTAGAGAGACTCATATCGTTTTTTAAATTTGAACACATTTGGCATTTAAACTGCTTAACTATTTCAATTTACATCCTGGATTCAATTCTTCGTTTATGGTAAAGGGCACCTTTCTCAGACTGCCAACGACTCACCAATCTACAAATCCAACAGCATATCTTTTGAGATAGTTTTATATGTAAAATAATAAATAATTAATTTTTACTTAAATTTTTAGAGTGACGTGATTTTGACTTACTAAAATATTAATTGAATTAGTAGGTAGGCTTAGAGCATTACAAAATATTATCAAGCTAGTCCAAATATGAGAAAGTTGATGGCTATGAAGAAAGATTATGAATGCACGAAGAAAGGTTACAAATGGGATCACAGCCGATTCAAGTACGTAAAAATTGACGAGTACAAGAAAAGGACTACCCAAGAGACTAAAAATTAGTAGGCATAAGGAAAGATTATAAATGGGATTAGAGCCAATTTAAGTGTGCAAAAATTGATGAACATAAGAAAAGAACTACTCAAGAGACTGAAAGTTGGTAGACATGAGGAGAGATTACAAATGGCATCAGAGCCGAAGGCACCGATAGCTAGCTTGTGGCATCGTGACAAGGACATCATATTATAGATAAAAGATTATATTACTCTAAAATTAGTTTTAAATTTTGATATGGCTGATCCAGCACCATCAGGATTAACGGTGTGGGAGACTAACGGAGCCCCGCTTCAGCCTCCAAGACACCCTTAGCCTCCGAGACACTCTCGGCCTCCGAGGCTGACATGGCCGATTCAGCACCGTCAGGGTTAATGGTGTGGGAGACTGACGAAGCCCCGCTTCAGCCTTCAAGACACCCTCAGCCTCTGAGACACCCTCGGCCTCCGAGGCTGACGTGGCCGATTCAGCACCATCAGGGTTAACAGAGTGGGAGACTGACGGAGCCCCGCCTCAGCCTCCGAGACACCCTCAGTCTTCGAGACACCCTCAGCCTTTGAGGCACCCTCGGTCTCGTGCTTCCGTCATGGTCCGGCCATGGGACCAGCAACCTATGGCCTCGAGCCACCTGACACACCCGTAACAGCACGTGGCCGTACTCCATAATGGCGTATGGTCCACCATTTGTCCGTAACAGTGCGTGGCCATACCCCATTACGACGTATGGTCCACCACTCGCCTATGGCTGCATGTGGCCATACCCCGTAACGGTGCGCGCCTAGTGCAACTATAACCACCAGGCACCTGTAATGCTGCACTAGCAGGTGGCAAGTGAGGCAGGACACCTCTGACATGCCCACGATCTGTCACTATCGGCCTTGCCTTTTTATCCGTTATTGAACAGCAATATCTCGAAAGCATCAACCTTCTGGAAGCATGAAAGAGGAGAACCTTCGAACAAATATAAAGGCCCACACTTACGATGAGGAAAGGATCCTGAACTCTAGTTTTCTAGCTTCTTTCTGCTAGTTAACTCTTGTCTATTCCCGAGTGACTGACTTGAGCATCGGAGGGTCCCCACCGAAACATTCGGTCTTCGGGGACTTTTCTTGCAGAGGTCTGCCAAGAAGGATCTCGTTTCCCCAGTGTTCAAGGAAGGTGACTTGGCGTCAATAGATTGGCGCGCCAGGTAGGGGGGAAAAGAGAAAAGCTTCGAACCTGTCAGCGACAACTTCTCTTTCCCCGAGCTCTCAAGCAATAGCGACGACCCGTGCACGAGAGGTCTCCACCAGTCACGCTGGGGGGCAGCGTCAAGGGGCTAATCCGCTGACGGTTGGCCCCTCAGCTCCCCTAGCCGACGTTCCTGCACCACCACCGCAGCTGCTTCAAGAAGACCAGCTTGTCGCCCTTGCCGCGCAAGTCCAATCTTTGGTGACCATGGTCCAAGGCCTGCAGCATCAAGCGGCGGCTGCACAGCAACCGGAGCCCCTTCCGTCAGTACCAGGAGTGATCCAACCCAGCCAACACTCTGCTCGAAGGAGGTCTCCCGTCCGAGAAGCTCGCCACCGCCACGCTTCGCCCAAGCCTCACCACCGGGAAGCCTCCAAGAGGCCCCGGTCACCCTCTCACCACGCCAGTGCATCTCCCAAGCGGCGACATAGGTAGGAGGCAGAGCGTCCTCGTCGGCCTCACCGCCACTCTTCCCCCTCCTCAGAATCTTTGAGAGAGGGGTCCTTCGACGGCCAAATCGCTCGCCGAGCTGAGCGCCGGCTCGATGAGTACAACCAGCGACTGGAGGAGCTCAGCCGCCGAATCACCAACCCACCGGAGGTGGACTACGACAGCCGACCGCCTCTGTCCCACCATATCATGGAGGAACCTATATCAACCCGGTTCTGACTTCCCCAGCTGGACCTGTATGACGGGACCACGGACCCCCTGGACCATTTGGAAAGCTACAAGGTCCTCATGCAGGTCCAGAGGACAACCGATTTGCTCCTATGCATCGCCTTCCCTGCCACTTTGAAGAAAGCTGGTCGAGCCTGGTACTCCCGCCTGCCACCACGGAGTATCGACTCCTTCCGCTAGCTGGAGAGGGCCTTTCTGGCCCACTTTAATGCCTGCCGAAAGATTCCAAGGGTGGCAGACAGTCTCTTCTCCATTCAGCAAAAGAGTGGCGAGTCCATGCGGGACTATGTCGCTCGGTTCAAGAAAGCAGCCTTGGAGGTCTACAACCTCGAGGACTTCATGGCCACCCTGGCCTTGAAGTGAGGGCTCCGCCCTCCCGCTTCGTACTCCCTCGATAAGAAGCCACCCGGCTCCTACGCTGAGCTTTTGAGCCGGGCCCAGAAATACATCTGCACCGACGAGGCTGATTCTTTCTGGTGCGAGATTAGCGGAAGTACTGCAAAGAAGCCGGCCTACCCAGAACTTGCTGAAGCTCGCCCCAGGAGGCCTGAGCCTCCCCACCGACCAGACAATCGTCCTCGAGCTCCTGCACCAAGGGACGGGCCCTACACTCCTTTGCTCGCCTCGATATCACACATCTTGCTCGAGATCGAGGGCGAGCCCTATTTTCAGCGCCCTCCTCCACTGAACCCAAAGATCCCCCGCAACAAGAGCCTCTACTGCCGCTACTACCGGGACCACGGCCACGACACCGACAACTGTCGCTAGCTGAAGAAGGTGATAGAGGACCTTATCCAGCGTAGCCACCTGGGAAAGTTCATTCAGAGGAACAACCTAGGTGCTCCTGGCCCATCAGCACCTCCGCCACCGATGATCGACAATGCTCCAACCGAGAAGACAGTGGCAATGATTTCCTGGGGGGTAGGTGGCCCATCCAAGAGATCGAGGGAGGAGGGAGAGTTAGATTCTGTAATCCCTTTTTCTAAAAGGGACCTAGAGGGGGTGGTTAATAAAAACGATGATAGCGTCATCGTGTCCATGACAATTGCTAAACACCCTATAAAAAGAATTCTGGTTGATAGTGGAAGCTCGGTGGACGTTCTGAGTTACGATGCTTTTGTTCGCATGAACCTGTTTCTCGGCCTACTTCGACCTGTCGCTACGCCCCTGATGGGGTTCACTGGAGACTCCATGAAGGTCGAGGGAGAGGTCACTCTCTCTGTCACGACTGGCACGGCCCCACGTCAAAGTACAGTTTTCATAAGCTTCCTGGTGGTCCGGATGCCCCTCGCCTACAATGCCATACTCGGAAGGCCCGGACTTAACCTCTTGGATGCTGTTATTTCTACCAAAAGGCTCTTGGTGAGGTTCCCAACCAGTGAAGGGGTTGAAGAGATGCAGGGGGAACAGAATCCACCACCACTGTACTACCACATGGCTCCCAGTCCTCAGGGTGGTATCTGCACATGCACCAGAAGCACTGGACCCCCGAGACTCGGAGAGGAGAGGGGAACCGGCCGAGCACCTGCTAGCCTTTCCTCTTGGAGAGGACCCGGTGCAGACTATCCAAGTTGGGGCCCTGCTTCCAGAGGAGGCCCGCGACCAACTCCTCGCTTTTCTGTGAGCCAATGCTGATATCTTCGCCTGGTCGACATCTGATATGCCAGGCATTCCGGAGGAGGTGATTACCCATCAACTCCACATCAAGCCGAAGTGCCGACCCGTTTGTCAGAAGAAGAGGAGTTTTGCTTCAGACAGACAGAAGGCCATAGACGAAGAGGTGCGCAAGCTGACGATGGCCGGTCACATCCGCGAGGTGCACTATCCCGACTGGCTGGCAAATGTCGTGATGGTCCGTAAGGCCAGTGGGAGTTGAAGGATGTGCGTGGACTTCACCGACCTTAATAAGGTGTGCCCCAAAGATAGCTTTCCACTATATCGGATTGACCAGTTAGTGGATGCAACGTCTGGCCACGAAACCCTCAGTTTTATGGACGCATTCTCGGGGTACAACCAAATCAGGATGGACCCGACGGATGAAGATGCGACCTCCTTTGTCACCGAGAAGGGGATTTATTGCTATAAAGTGATGCCATTCGGGTTGAAGAATGCAGGGGCCACCTATCAGAGGCTGATGAACAAGGTCTTTGAGGACCAGATCGGGCGCAACATGAAGGTGTACGTGGACGACATGCTGACCAAGAGCACCCATGCCACAGACCATGTTGCCGACCTTGTAGAGACTTTCGGTAACCTACACCGATACCAGATGAGGCTGAATCCCCACAAGTGCGCCTTCGGAGTTGCGGCGGGCACGTTTCTGGGTTTTATGGTGACTCAGCGAGGAATCGAAGCCAATCCCGACAAGTTTTGAGCTATTTTGGATATGAGGCCTCTGGCTAACAAGAGGGAGGTGCAGCGTCTGACCGGAAGGGTGGCAGCCTTAAGCCGCTTTATGTCAAGGTCGGCAGAAAGGTGTCTGCCCTTCTTCAAGGCGTTGCGCAAGGTCAACAGCTTTGAGTGGACGAAGGAATGTCAGGAAGCCTTCGAGGAGCTAAAGAAGTTTTTATCCACTCCACCGCTGCTGTCCAAGCCGAGCGGTGGGGAAGAGCTCTTTTGTATCTTGCGGCCTCCCCTGAGGCTGTCAGCTCCGTGCTTGTCGCATGGATGCCGACGGAGCGCAGAAGCTGGTCTACTATACCAGTAAGGTGCTCCATGATGCCAAGACAAGATACTCCAAGACCAAGAAGATCATCTTCGCCCTGGTGGTCGCCGCTCAGTGCTTCCGACCCTACTTTCAAGCTCATCCAATCGTGGTGCTCACGGGCCAACCCCTCCGGACTATTTTGTCCCGTCCTGACACCTCCGATCAGCTGGCCAAGTGGGCCATCAAGTTGGGGGAGTTCGATCTATCCATTCGGCCAAGATTTGCAATGAAGTCCCAGGTGTTGGTCGATTTTTTGGTCGAGTGCACTTGGGCCAAGGAGCACCCGGAAGAGTTGCACCCGGAGGAGCGCATGGAGTCCCCTGCGGCCGAGGGAGTGGAGAAGGAAGACTGGATCCTTCATGTAGATGGAGCATCGAACTCTCAAGGAAGTGGAGCCGGACTTATTCTTGCGAGCCCCGAGGGAGAGGTGGTGGAGTATGCCCTCCGGTTTCTTTTTCGGCCACCAACAACTAGGCAGAATATGAAGCCCTACTGGCAGAGGTGAAGCTAGCCAAGGAGCTCTGTACGGAACGTCTGAGGGCCTTCATGGACTCCCAGCTAGTCTCTGGGCAGGTCACCGGGGAGTATGAGGCCAGAGACCCGTCATGTCTCATTACCTGAGCAAGGTATGGTCCCAAGCCTCTCGGTTTTCATATTTTTGCATCAACTACATCCCCCAAGCGGAGAATGCCAGGGCTGATGCGCTGTCCCGCTTGCTACTTCGGCCGACGGGACCTTGAGAAGGACGTACGTAGAGCATCTGCAAGTCCCAAGCATTGAAGCACAGAGGAAGCGCTATTGGTCGAGCAAGATCCCTCTTGGATGGATGCCTACATCTAATACTTGACTGATGGTGCCCTCCCTGAAGACCCAGCTAAGGCCAGACTGCTCAAGCGGCGGGCCCCGAAGTTCTTAATGATGGATGGGAAGCTCTACCGAAGATCATTCTCATACCCGGTCCTCAGGTGCATAGGTCCTACGAAGGCTAATTACATCATACGAGAAATCCATGAAGGCATCTGCGGGAGTCATCTGGGGGGCAGAGCCCTGGTACAAGACCCTGCGGTAGGGGTACTACTGGCTAACCATGAGGGAGGATGCAGCCGAGCTTGTCAAGAAATGTGATAACTGCAGCGCCACGCCAGCATCCAGCGGCAGCCGACGTCCCAACTGACCCCCCTGGCGGCACCCTGGCCCTTTGCCCAGTGGGGGATGGACATTCTAGGACCATTCCTTCCGACCTCTAGGCAGCGCAGATTTTTGCTAGTGGCCGTCGACCACTTCACCAAATGGATGAGGCGGAGGCGTTTACCAAGATCACCGAGAGCAAGGTGAGGGCCTTCTTTTGTAAGTCTATAATATGTCAGTTTGGGCTACCACATACCCTGGTCACCGACAACGGCCGGCAGTTCGACAATGCCCCTTCCGAGGATTCTGCACCGAGCTCGGCATCCACCAGCGGTTCACTTCCGTAGGGCATCCGCAGACCAATGGAGCAGCCGATGTGACCAACCGCATCATTCTTCAAGGACTGAGAGCTCGTCTGGATGACTGCAAAGGATGGTGGATGGAGGAGCTCCATAATGTGCCATGGGCCTACCACACAACGCCGCGCCCCCACTGGAGATACCCCCTTCAGCCTCGTCTTCGGATCTGAAGCCGTCATTCCTGTGGAGATCGGTGCCTCGAGCCCTAGGGTGGAGGCATACAGCGAAGAGGACAATCCGAACTAGTTGCGAGCCAACCTCAACCTGGTGGAAGAGGTACGGGACCGAGCATGGCTCCGGATGGCAGCCTACCGACAGCGAGCGGCTAGGTATTACAACGCTCGCGTCCGCCCAAGGACCTTCCTGCCGAGGGACCTCGTCCTTCGGCGAACCAAAATCTCAAAACCGACGGAAGGAGCAAGTTAGCACCGAACTGGGAAGGACCCTACCGGGTCACCGAGGCATTCCACCACGGAGCATACAAAATTGAAGAGCTAGACGGGAGGCCTCTCCCATGGACGTGGAATGTTGACAACCTCCGTCGGTATTATCAATAGTGTACCCTCTCCTTACGTTAAATTTCATGTTTGTACTCTTTCAGGCTCTTGCCCTGCTATTAATAAACATAAGTTCAAGTGTCTCGCTTCTCAACAAAAAGCCCGACTCCGGTCGGCACTCAAAAGCCCAATGTACCATTGGCACAGAAGACCCGATGTACCATCAGATTCAAAAAGCCTGACTCCGGTCGGCACTCAAAATCCTAATGTACCATTGGCACAGAAGACCCGATATACCATCAGATTCAAAAAGCCCGACTCCGGTCGGCACTCAAAAGCCCAATGTTCCATTGGCACAGAAGACCCGATGTACCATCGGATTCAAAAATCCCAAGTCCTCCTCGGCAGGCCAAAACCGATGTTCCATCGGTGCTCGGAACCCCGAGTCCCCAGGACAGACATGGCCCCATGTTTGACCTTGACTCTCCCACAGTCCGGCCCTACACAACTAAGCCGTGGCCACGAGAGCTACCCCTCTGCCGACGCGGCCGCTAAGGGTCGCACGTCGGCGAGCTGGGGACTTAAGAACATGGCGGATAAAAATTATACTTCATTGATATTGAGGTGTTTACAAAATGCCGGCTGGGCCGGACTTAGTACAAAGACAAAGAGAAGGAAAAATTACAACACAAAACTATGGGTCGGCCGTAGGCTCATCATCTGAGGGGCCCCCTCAGACTCCTGGTCCGGCTCGATCTCCATGGCGCGGGGGAGCTCCAAGACCCGGGCCACCTTCTCCCTAGCATCGCGGAACCCTTGGATGTAGGAATCCGCGTTAGTTTCGACCAACTCATGAGTGAAGTGCTCTGATGCCTTGAATTCTTCCACGACCGTGACAGCCCTAGCCTCGGCAGCGACCTCCACCTCGACAACCCTGGCCTCCCTCTCCGTGGCCAGAGAGGTTGTCGCTGCTATCTCAACCTCTTTAGCGTGCTCCACCTCCTCCTCGACACACCTCGCCCTATCCTTGGCCGCTTGGATGACCGAGTTTAACTCGGCGATGTGAACGTTTTGGGCCTCGATGGCACCCTCGACCTCAGTAAGTTGACTGAGTGACGCTTGCAGTCGGCTGGCTTCAGCCTCCGCTCTGCTCTCGGCCCTCTTTATTTCATGGCTCGATCGGTCCTCGCCGATTCCAGAGCCTTCTCTGCAGCCTCGGCCCGGGCTTGGGCGTCCTCAGCGTCTTGCTGGACCTGGCAGAGGATGGCCTCCCCTTGGCCGATAGCCTCCCGAGTGAGCACCAGAGAGTTCGTCACCTATACTCGAGATGTCAGCCAGGCAAACTATTCGAAATTTCAAGTCAAGGGCAAGGAAAGTAACTTACTCGGGCTAGAGAAGGCCTCCCTAAAGAACTTGCTCGCCCCCAGGCTCCAGAGTTTCTCCTGAAAGTCGGGCTGAACGACCTGGGACATGAGCCATTCCGCTCGGCGTCCGTCGTTCATCAAGGAGAACCCTCAGGGGGTCGGTCCGGCCCTACTTCCCTCGGTGGCCTCACCGTGCTCGGGCTCATTGCGTGGGGGGCTGCCTATCGGCATTTCCTCCAGAGGTGGGCTTGCTGCCACCGAAGACTCGGCGCCTGGGCCCTGTTCTGCCTCCGCCAGGGCTGGTTCGGCAGGCACTTGAGGCTTCTCGGTCACCCCCTCAACCCCCACCTCCTCTGGTGGGGTGTTGGCTGTCAGATCCACGGGCGCATTTGAAGGTCCCCGGTGCTCGAGAGGCGGAGAAGCCCGCATCATCGGACGTTTGGAGGCCGAGGCCTGCTGCCCCTCTCTCGGTCCCCCTTGGACCCTCATCCTCTTGGCTGCGGCCCTCCTGAGCATGGCGATCGGAGGCTTCATTGCTGCGCAACATTGGTCGGAGTTATAAAAAAAAAAAAAACAGACAGAGAAGAAAAGAGAGGGCAATTTGGCTAAGTATAGGATGCCTTCTACTCACCGATTTGGGTAGTGAGGCCCGCCAGCCGGAAGTTGTCCTCCAACAGGAGCAAGGTGTACCTGGGGATGTCGGCGGTCAACATCTGCCCCAGTGCTTCCTTATCTCCCGGGAGTGGGGTGGAATTATGTTGGGTCGGAGGTTAGGACCCCCCCACCCAGGCTTAACATGGTCGAGGTCCACAAAGAAGAACCGGGATTTCCATCCCTTGATGGAGGAGGGGAGAAGCAGCTTAAGGACACGACCGGGTCGGGGTTGGAACAGCCACCAACCTGTGCCTAAGGATATAAAAACAGCGGAAGACGGAGAGTCGGGGCATAATTTGGAGGTGGTAGCAGAGAATGATGAAAGCAGAAATGGTCCAAAGGGAGTTCGGGACCAGCTGAGTGGGGGTCAGGGAGTAATAATCCAAAAAATTGATGAAAAAAGGATGGAGAGGCGGGCGAAGACCTAATCTAAAGGAAATTTCATAAATGGCCACTCTACCAGGCCGGGAAGAGACCACCTTATCATCGGGGGTCGGAAGGAAAAGCCCGACATCTCGGGAGATCTGATAATGGGCCCTGATATTCACCAGGTCTTGGCCTATTACCGTGGAGGCGGTCCCGTTGGGGATTCCACCCCACCCTCGAGGAGGTGCCGGCCATCGCCCGGCGCCTCCTCGCTGGAGCCCTGCCGGTGGCCACCAGGCGTCCCCTCGTGGGAGGCCGGTCGGTGACCTGCCACTGGGCAAGGGGAGCGCGATTCTCCGGATCAGAGGACCACGAGAGGGGAGGAGAAGGAGAGGCACGAAGCCTTGAGGAAGAAATGTTGTCGCTAGGAGAAGCGGCGGACCAAGAAGGAGAGGAGGCCATGGAGGAGGTTGAGAAGGAAGGGAAGAGGTCTGAAAAGGACAGAAGGCTGACCTTTGGCAAGAAAATGGCGGAGGCTGGTCTCAGGTTGCATGAAAGACGGGAGCAAGGGGAAGACGATGGCAGATGAAGCAAAACGGCGAGATTCAGTCCTCCCTCAGGTCTTATCAGATTTCAAATCGTCCTGCTCTACTTACTCAGCCACGCGGACCTTCGCTATAGGCTGGGTCGCCTCGGCAGGCGCTCGGCGCGTGAGACGATCTGCGTCCATCCAATGACGGGGCGTCGCTGATGTTATCGTCATGATGGCAATGATGGCGGCCACTTTTCATGGATTTCAATAGGACAACCTCACCTCGAGGACGATCGCAGCAGATCGGGTGGATGGCAGTAGCCGTCCCTTTACATCCCCCACGTCGCCCGCATAAAGTCATTGCAACGCCCAAAGACACGTGTCCAGAGGCAGTTGGCAACTGACGCGGATCAGCCACTAGGGAGGTGATACCCTTTCGCCTCGCAGAGATGGGCCTGCTTTGTCTCAGGGGCGAGAGGGCATCTGATATGGCTAATCCAGTACCATTAGGGTTAACGGTGTGGGAGACTGACGGAGCCCCGCTTCAGCCTCCGAGACACCCTCAGCCTCTGAGACACCCTCGGCCTCCGAGGCTGACGTGGTCGATTTAGCACCGTCAGGGTTAACGGAGTGGGAGATTGATGGAACCCCGCCTCAGCCTCCAAGACACCCTCAGCTTTTGAGGCACCCTCGGCCTCGGGCTTCCGTCATGGTCCGGCCCTGGGACCAGAAACCTATGGCCTCGAGCCACCTGACACACCCATAATAGCACATGGCCATACTCCATAATGGCGTATGGTCCACCACTCGCCCGTAACAATGCATGGCCATACCCCGTTATGGCGTATGGTCCACCACTCGCCTATGGCTGCATGTGGCCATACCCCGTAACGGCGCGCGCCTGGTGCAACCATAACCACCAGACACCTGTAATACCGCACTGGCAGGTGGCAAGTGAGGCAGGAAACCTCTGACATGCCCACGATCCGTCACTGTCAGCCTTGCCTTTTTGTCCGTTATTGAACAGCAATATCTCGAAAGCATCAACCTTCTGGAAGCATGAAAGAGGAGAACCTTCAAACAGATATAAAGGCCCACACTTACGATGAGGGAAGGATCTTTAACTCTAGTTTTCTAGCTTCTTTCTGCTAGTTAACTCTTGTCTGTTTCTGAGTGACTGACTTGAGCATCGGAGGGTCCCCATCGGAACATCCGGTCTCCGGGGACTTTTCTTGCAGGGGTCTAGCGAGAAGGATCTCCGTTTTCTTGGCATTCAAGGAAGGTGACTTGGCATCAACAAATTTAATAGAAAAGAAAAAGGAGGGGGGGGGGGGAACTACCATAATAGACCATGAATATTTGATTCACTTCTAATAACTTCATAAAAAAATCATGCATTACAGACACGATATTATCCAAGCCGTTGTTGCCTTATACGATTGACATCCAATTACTTCAACGTTCTGCCCAAATAATAATAATAATAATAATAATAATAATAATAATAATAATAATAATAATAATAATAATAATCAAAAGGATGTTTTTGCATATCCAAAAGAGAAAAATCATCAGAGCAAAATGCACCATCGCATGCTTGATAGTTTTGACTCGGCTTCTGCTAAAAAATCTCCAATCTCCGTAGTCAAGAGGCATGATGATGATAAATCATAGATTGTGTTTTCTCAAGAAATTACTGGATGAATTCTCTGTTGCTGGTCTTTCAACTGCAGTTTGTTCAGTTTGACTTCAAATTTTGCCTCCTAATATTTTAGCTGCCGGAGGGTTACTTGTGCTTAGAGATAGGCACTGGACCGTGCCGCCCATGGCACGGCACGGCCCAGGCCCAGATGGGTCGTGCCAGGCATGGCCCGGTTCGGTGAACCAGACCATTTCGGGCCCAAAATTTTTTTCTATTGGCCCAGCACGGCACGGCCCATGACGGGCCTGGGCCGGCCCACCTGGAGCCTGGCCCGTGCATGGCTCAAATAAAAAAATTTATAAAAAATAATTTTTTATAAATTAAAAAATTATTAGGAATAAAAAAATTTATTAATATAAAGCCACCTCAATAGTGGATGGTTTGGCATAGACCCCTACCAGTTTATTAATTTAAAATTAAAATGGTACAGAAGGGAGGAGGGCTAGGCCTGACCTCCAGAACATAATATAATAAGTAAGGAGAAAAAATAGAAAGATCGCAACCGTCGGATCATCTCCGATCGGATTGATAGCAACTGTTGGATCAATAATCGCCGATCGAGATCATGACTTGGATCGATCGCAACCATCGAATCGTCTCCGATCGGATGGATCACAACCATCGGATCGATCATCGTCAATCAGGATCATGGCTTGGATCGATCGCAACCATCGGATCATCTCCAATCGGATGGATCACAACCATCGGATTGATCATCGCTGATCGGGATCATGGTATGGATCGATCACAACCATCGGATCATCTCCGATCAAATCGATTGCAAACGTCGAATCGATCATCGCCGATCGGGATCATGGCTTGGATCGATAGCAACCATCGGATTGTCTCCGATCGGATGGATCGCAACCGTTGGATCGATCATCGCTGATCGGGATCATGGCTTGGATCGATCGCAACCGTCAGATTGATCATCGCTGATCAGGATCATGGCATGGATCGATTGCAACTGTTGGATCGTCTTCGATCGGATCGATCGCAACCGTCGGATCGATCTTCGCCGATCGGGATCATGGCTTGGATCGATCGCAACCATCGGATCATCTCCGACTGGATGGATTGCAATCATCAGATCGATCATCGCTGATCAGGATCATGGCTTGGATCGATCGCAACCGTCAGATCATCTCCGATCGGATTGATCGCAATGGTCCGATCAATCATCGCCGATCGGGATCATAGCTTGGATCGATCGCAACCGTCAGATCATCGCCGATGGGATAGATCGCAACCATCGAATCGATCATCCCCAATCGGGATCATGGCTTGGATCGATTGCAACCATCGGATCGTCTCTGATCGGATCGATCATAATGGTCCGATCAATCATCACCAATTGGGATCATGGCTTGGATCGATCGCAATTGTCGGATCGATCATCGCCGTGCTAGGCATGGCTTACTTGGGGCCTGGCCCGTGCACGGCTCAAATAAAAAAAATTATAAAAAAAATATTTTTTTGATAAATTAAAAAATTATAAGGAATAAAAAAATTTTATTAATATAAAGCCACCTTAATAGTGGGGTGTTTGACATAAACCCCTACTAGTTTATTAATTTATAATTAAAATGGTATAGAAGGGAGGGGGACTAGGCCTGACCTCCAGAACATAATACAATAAGTAAGGAGAAAAAAATAGAAAGATTGCAACCGTCGGATCATCTCCGAATAGATTGATCGCAACGATCGGATCGATAATCGCCGATCGAGATCATGGCTTGGATCGATCGCAACGGTCAGATCATCTTCGATCGGATGGATCGCAACCGTCGGATCGATCATCGCCGATCGGGATCATGGCTTGGATCGATTGTAACCGTCGGATCGTCTCCGATCGGATGGATCGCAACTATCGGATCGATCATCGCCGATCGGGATCATGGCATGGATCGATCATAACAGTCAAATCATCTTCGATCGGATCGATCACAACCGTCGGATCGATCATCGCCGATCGGGATCATGGCTTAGATCGATCGCAACCATCGGATCATCTCCGATTGGATGGATCACAATCATTGGATCGATCATCGCCGATCGGGATCATTTGGCTTGGATCGATCGCAACCGTCGGATCAACTCCGATCGGATTGATCACAACGGTCTGATCGATCATTGCCGATCAAGATCATAACTTAGATCGATTGCAATCGTTGGATCATTGCCGATGGGATAGATCGCAACCGTCGGATCGATTATCCTCGATCGAGATCATGGCTTGGATCGATCGCAACCATTGGATCGTCTTCGATCAGATCGATCACAATGGTCCAATCGATCATCACCAATCGGGATCAGGGCTTGGATCGATCGCAGCCGTCAGATCATCTCTGATCGGATTGATCGCAACGGTCGGATCGATAATGGTCGATCGGGATCATGGCTTGGATCGATCGCAACCATCGAATCATCTTCGATCAGATGCATTGCAACCGTTGGATCGATCATCGCCGATCGGGATCATGGCTTGGATCGATCACAACCGTCGGATCATCTCCGATCGGATCGATCGCAACCGTTGGATCGATCATCTCCAATCGAGTTCATGGCTTGGATCGATCGCAATTGTCAGATTGTCTATGATCGATCATCGCCGATCGGGATCATAGCTTGGATCGATCGCAATCGTCAGATCATCACCGATAGGATAGATCGCAACCATCGGATTGATCATCATCGATTGGGATCATGGCATGGATCGATCGCAACCGTCGGATCGTCTTCGATCGGATTGATCGTAATCGTCGAATCAATCTTCGCCGATCAGGATCATGGCTTGGATCGATCGCAACCATTGGATTGTCTCCGATCGAATGGATCGTAATCGTTGGATCGATCATCGCCGATCGGGATCATGGCTTGGATCGATTGCAACCGTCGAATCGTCTCAGATCGGATTGATCGCAATGGTCCGATCAATCATCGCCGATCGGGATCATAGCTTGGATCGATCGTAACCGTCGGATCATCGATGGGATAGATCGCAATCATCGAATCGATCATCCTTGATCGGGATCATGGCTTGGATCGATCACAACCGTCGGATTGTCTCCGATCAGATTGATCGCAACGGTCCGATCGATCATCACCAATTGGGATCATGGCTTGGATCGATCGCAATTGTCGGATCGATCATCACCAATTGGGATCATGGCTTGGATCGATCGCAATTGTCGGATCGATCATCGCCATGCTAGGCACGGCTCACCTGGGGCCTGGCCCGTGCACGGTTCAAATAAAAAAAAATTTGTAAAAAAAATGTTTTTTTGATAAATTAAAAAATTATAAGGAATAAAGAAATTTTATTAATATAAAGCCACCTTAATAGTGGGGTGTTTGGCATGGACCCCTACTAGTTTATTAATTTAAAATTAAATTTGTACAGAAGGGAGGGGGCTAGGCCTGACCTCCAGATAATAATACAATAAGTAAGGAGAAAAAAATAGAAAGATCGCAACTGCCGGATCATCTCCGATCGGATTTATCATAACGGTCAGATCGATAATCGCCGATCAGGATCATGGCTTGGATCGATCGCAACCGTCGGATCGTCTCCGATCGGATGGATCGCAACCATCGGATCGATCATCGCCGATCAGGATCATGGCTTGGATTGATCATAACCGTCGGATCGTCTCCGATCGGATGGATCGCAACCATCGGATCATCATCGCCGATCGGGATCATGGCATGGATCGATCGCAACCATCGAATCATCTCCGATTGGATCGATCGCAACTGTCGGATCGATCATTGCCGATCGGGATCATGGCTTGGATCGATCGCAACCATCGGATCATCTCCGATTAGACGCATCGCAATCGTCGGATCGATCATCGCTGATCGGGATCGTGGCTTGGATCGATCGCAACCGTCGGATCGTCTCCGATTGGATTGATCGCAATGGTCCGATCGATCATCGCCGATCAAGATCATAACTTGGATCGATTGCAACCATCGGATCATTGCCAATTGGATAGATCGCAACCGTCGGATCGATCATCCCTGATCAGGATCATGGCTTGGATCGATCGCAACCATCGGATCGTCTCTGATCGGATCGATCAAACGGTCCGATCGATCATCACCAATTGGGATCATGGCTTGGATCGATCGCAGTCGTCGGATCGTCTCCGATCGGATTGATCGCAACGATCGGATCGATAATCGCTGATCGGGATCATGGCTTGGATCGATTGCAACTATCGAATCGTCTTCGATCGGATGGATCGCAACTGTTGGATCGATCATCGCCGATCGGGATCATGGCTTGGATCGATCGCAACCATCGGATCATCTCCGATCGGATCGATCACAACCATCGGATCGATCATCGCCGATCGAGTTCATGGCTTGGATCGATCGCAACCGTCGGATCATAGCTTGGATCGATCGCAACCGTCGGAACATTGCCGATGGGATAGATCGCAACCATCGGATCGATCATCCCCGATCGGGATCATGGCTTGGATCGATCGCAACCGTCGGATCATCTTCGATCGGATTGATCGCAACGGTCCGATCGATCATCATCGATCGAGTTCATGGCTTGGATCGATCGCAACCGTCGAATCATCACTGATCGGATGGATCGCAACTGTCGGATCGATCATCCCCGATCGGGATCATGGCTTGGATCAATCGCAACCGTTAGATCGTCTCCGATCGGATTGATCGCAACGGTCCGATCAATCATCGCCGATTGGGATCATGGCTTGGATCGATCGCAACCGTTGGATCATCACCGATCGGATGGATCACAACCGTCGGATCGATCATTGCCGATCGGATCATGGCATAGATCGATTGCAACTGTCAGATCGTCTCCGATCGGATCGATCGCAATCGTCGGATCCATCATCGCCGATCGAGATCATGGCTTGGATCAACTGACTTGTGCCTAGGCACCAGGCACCCGTGCCTGGCACGGCCCTTGGGGCTGTGCCGTGGCATGGCCCTAAAAATGGCCCAGAAGGGCCGTTCTGGCACGGCCCACAAAATGGCCCTTCTGGCCGTTTTGGCACGGCCCGTCACCGGCGTGCCGAATTTGAATTTTTTTATCGGGCCATGCCTGATACGGTCCATTTGTTAATGATCCGTGCCAGACATGGCACGGTAATTTTTCTGGCATGATAGGCTTGAGCCGTGCCGCGCTAGGCATGACCCAACGCCCATGCCTACTTGTGCTCTTGCTTTGCTTTGATCATGAGTAATTATATCAGTCCGCCTTTAGCACCTGAAAAATCTACTAAATTCTCAGTTGCATGTGTTCATACCAGCACTATTCTCAAATCCATCTAACTTAGAGAATATTATAATATTTTTAGGTGAATAATCTTACACTGAATAAAAAATAATTAAAAATTTGAAAGTATATAAGGAAAGATAGATAAAAGTACTAAACTAAATGTTTCACTAATTCTTTATATTAAAGTGTATCGCATTAAGCTTTGGAAACGAAGTCAACACCTTTTGACCTAATTTAAATATCAAAATTTGCTTTTCATGGTCCTATAATACTAAATCGAAGTTTTTGTAAGTTTCAATAATTTTGATTGAAAGAAGATTAAATGGAAGTGCATGTAAGTTTAAACAAGTTTGCAATATTGATAGGAAGAAGACTAAATGAAAGTTTATAGAAGTTTCAATAATTTTAACTGAAAGAAGGATTACCATAAAATGAAGAAAGTTTTTAATGGTTTTCAAAACTAAATAAAAGTTTTTATAGGTTTCAAATGGTTTTTATATGCAATTGCAGTCCAAATACTATAAATACAGAGATAGATGATTTTTGCAAGGATCCCTAACTTCAAAATCAAAAATCAAGATGTCTAGAATATTCTTATAAATAGCAATGCATAACTTAATTAGTCTTCAGGGATAAAATCATCGTTGCTTAAATAATCGTACAAGGGGTTAGGATTAACCCTGACTCTCACGTGCTGAACAAAACCCGTCAGAGATAAGTCAGCCTCGGTAAGTTGGGGCGCCCTAGCCCCTCACCGAGCCAAGGATTCCCAAGGCGCGGATCACATCTCTCGGCCCCAGCCGAGCTGCATCATCTCTCGGCCCAGCCGAGCTAAATCATCTCTCGGCCCTAGCCAAGATGTATCATCTCTCGGCCTCAGCCGAGCTATATCATCTCTCGGCCTAGCCGAGCTATATCATTCCTTGGCTTCAGCTGAGCTATGCCGTCTCTCTCAGACCCGGCTGAGCTATTCGACTGTGTCTTGCCGGCCGAGTCATTATTATACCCCGGCTAAACCCAGACACTCAAGAACCTCTGCGGAATTCGGCGGAAGAACTCGAATTCGTAAGATTCCAAACAGCAATCATATCTGAGAGTAGCCTAGGACCCGCGAGAGTGGCCTAGAGCCCTGGAGCCTATGTCCTCGCCAAATCTCGAGACATCAACCAACTCTCCCAGCCGTCGATCCTCTAACCAACAAGATGCGAATCTTACTGACCTCATAACAAACTGGATTCAGATCCTAAAGACTTTCGGACCCACGACACCCCTAGAGAATCAGGTGATCCTCTATAAATAGAGTCGCCTGCCGACTCCTCAGGTATGCGCACTTGCTCACCGGCACACTCTTTTTCTGCCTTTGCTTCCCCCATTTTCTCTGCCATTAGCGCTCTGTTCAGAGCCCTGAAGAGACTCTTCAGCGAGAGCCTTCTCCCCATTTTTGTTGATTGCCGATCTCCACTGACTTGAGCATCGGAGGGTCTTCCGCAGAGGGCCATCCCCAACGCCTCTCGCATGAGGACTGTTTTGCAGGTCCACCCAGGCGGGAGCCCACACTGCAGCCCGATCGCGCCCGAGTCGGAGGACAGATTTCAGCAGCAACAAATTGGCGCTAGAGGAAGGGCCCTCAAGTCCCATAAACTTGTGATCCAGGAGATAAGGTTCTCGATCTGAAAGAGAACTCCTCCATGGCCAACCGAAGAAAGGCTACCTTCGAAGCCCGAGATCAGGTCGCCTCTCAAAGGCCTGATCCAGTGAGCAGTGTCGCGCCCGCCGCCGCCAGTTGAGACTCCATCGCCACCGGCGGCCCCAGTGACCCAGGACCAGTTCGCTTCACTGGTCCAGCAGGTCCAAGCCCTGACCCACCTAATCCAGGGGCGTTTCGAAACCCCCCGTCCGGCTGCACCTGCCCCGCATCCTCCTGAGGAGAATGCAACCCCCGCTCATCCAGCGATCTCCTCCTCCGGCCCGCATGGGGTTGCAGATCCCCTCGCCGCCCCAGGGAAGCTGAGCCAGCTCCCGAGGGGGCCATGGTAAAGATCTTCCCCGATCTTGGCGGGCCCGATCCCTCTCTCCGGTGTTCTCTCGCCATGACTCAACACCGTCCCATTTCTCTCCTCGCCCGGCCCCTCCTGTTGTGCTTGAGGAGATCCGCCAGCAGCTCGGGAGATGCGCCAGGAGTTAGATGCCGCCAAGCAGGCCCATCCGCTCCACCATCAGACGGAGCAGGGCATTCCCTTCTCCAAGGAATCATGGAGGAAGTGATTCCCTCCCACGTCAAGCTGCCCGCCATCGAGCCCTACCATGGGGCCTCCGATCCCGACGACCCTCAGCAGCTTCAGATCGATCATGATGTTCCATGGGCATCAGATGCGATCCTCTGCCGCGCCTTCCCTTCCACCCTCAGGGGATCTGCTCGAATCTGGTTCAATGCTTTGAAACCAGGTTCCGTTAATTCATTTGACGAGCTGAGCCATCTCTTCATCAGCCAGTTCGTCAGCAGCCATCGTCACCAGCGGAGATCCGACTCCCTCACTAAGGTTAAGCAGAGAGAGGGAGAGTCCTTGAAGAAGAATCTCGGCCGTTTCAATACGGCCATGTTAGAAGTGGACCACCTTAATCATGAGGTGGCCATGTCCGCCTAGCAGGCAGAGTATTGAAGGAGAGTGACTTTTATCTGGCGCTGGAGGTCAGCTACCCTCGGAACCTCTCCGACATGATGGCTTTGGCAACAAATATGCCAGAGTCGAAGAATCGTGGAGAGCTGCCCGCACCGAGCTGACAAGGAAAAAGGAGCCCAAGGGCTCGGACAAGCACCGATCGGCCCACCAGCCAAGTCCACCTCATCGCCAAAGGGTTCCTCTGCCGTCGCTGAGGAACCGCACCCAGAGCCCGCCAAGGAGATTCAATCGGTTCACTCTGCTTACTGCCCCGAGGGTGGAGATCCTCATGGAAATTGAGCGCCAACTCCCTCGACCTCCTCCTTTTCGAGGGAATGCGGCCCGGAGAGACCCCGCCAAGTATTGCCGCTACCACCGTGACCATGGCCATGACACCGAAGAGTATTGGCAACTGAAGAATGAGATCGAAAGGCTCATCCAATGGGGTAGACTGAATCGGTTCAGGGGAGCCCCCGAGCCAAGAAACGGGGGCGATCGCCGGCCTGAGCCCAAGCAGCAACCTCCTCCCCCTCCAAATCCTTCGATCGCTCACATAAATGTGATTGAGGCGGTCGGTAGTCCTTTAGGCGGGAGGGACGGTGAAGAAGGTTCGGCGCCAAAGAAAGCACGAACTGATGAGCTCTCTTTCTCCAACGATGACTTCCAGGGATACAGTTCCCGCATGATGATGCGCTAGTTGTATCTCTTAATTTGAACAACTATGATGTATGTTGAATTCTCATTGATAGTGGAAGCTCCGTCAATGTTTTGTACCTTGATGTGTTTGTGAAGATGAAACTTCTTATGGAGAATCTTCGAGCCGTGGACTCCACCCTAATGGGGTTCACCGCGTTGTAATTACCCCGGAGGGGGTCGTGACCTTGACGGTCCGAGCAGGAGCCTGGCTCGGCGTGGCCACTGTGTATGCAGATTTCCTGGTAACCAAGCTTCGGTCGCCTTACAACGCGATCTTGGGAAGACCAGGCCTAATGTCCCTTAGAGCCGCTGTCTCCATCCCACATCTTATTATGAAGTTCCTGACCGAGCGAGGGGTTGGTGTAGTTCGAGGAAGCCAAGCTATAGCTCGATAGTGCTTTGTCACCAGCCTGCAATCCGGATTGCCCGAAATCGATGGACTGGATGCTCGGGAGGATTTTGCCAAGCAACGAGGAGAACCAGCCGAAGAGCTGGAAGAGGTACTGTTGGATGAAGCTCAGCCTAACCGAACCATAAGGATCGGGTCGCTGCTGAAGGGGAAGCCCCGACTGGAGCTGATCGACTTTCTCCGAGGAATGCTGATGTCTTTGCTTGGTCAGCCTCTAACATGCCTGGGATCATCCCGGACATCCTCGTCCACCGTCTTAATGTGGATGAGATGTCCCGACCCGTGAAGTAGAAGAAAAGAAGCTTAGCCCCTGACCAGCAGAGGGCAATTGAAGAAGAGGTAGACAAGCTCATCAAGGCAAACTTCATTCGGGAGGTAAATTATCCGAACTGGCTGTCTAACATTATTATGGTGAAGGAGTCAAACGGTAAATGGCGAATCTGCATCGACTTCACCGACCTTAATAAAGCATGCCCAAAGGACAGCTTCCCTCTCCCTTGGATCGACCAGCTCATGGATGCCACTTCCGGTCATCAGATGCTGACCTTCATGGATGCCTATTCAGGCTATAACCAAATTCGGATGGCACCCGAGGATGAAGAAAAGACTGCCTTCATAACTGACCGAGGTACATATTGTTATCGCGTTATGCCCTTTGGTCTGAAAAATGCAGGTGCCACTTACCAAAGGCTGGTAAACAAAGTCTTCAAGGAGCAAATCGGTCAGAACATAGAGGTATACGTTGATGACATGTTGGTCAAAAGCAAGGAAGCATCCCAGCATATCGAAGACCTCTCTGAAAGCTTCGCGATACTCCGAAAATATCGAATGAAGCTCAATCCAACAAAGTGCGCCTTCGGTGTCAACTCGGGGAAGTTTCTGGGCTTCATGGTTTCTCAGTGAGGCATCGAAGCCAACCCACAGAAGATTCAAGCTCTTCAGCAAATGATACCCCCAACATCTATCAAAGAGGTCCAACGCATGACGGGAAGAATCATGTCCCTCAACCGCTTCGTGGCTCGGTCAGTCGAGAAGTGCCTTCCCTTCTTTAAAGCTCTCCGATCCGCCAAGAATTTTCAGTGGACTCCCGAATGCCAAAAATCATTCGAGGACCTCAAGAGGTATCTCGGCTCGCCACCCCTCCTCAGCAGCCCGATCCGGGAGAAATGTTGTTTCTGTACCTGGCGGTCTCTGAAGGCGCAATTGGCTCAGTTTTGGTCAGAGAAGAGAAAAAGACCCAAAAGCCGATCTACTATGTCAGCAAACTGCTCCGGAACGCCGAGACAAGGTACACCCGAATCGAGAAGCTAGTCTTGGCCCTGGTAATGTCGGTTAGGAGGTTGCGACCATATTTCTAAGCGCACTCTATGAAGGTCCTTACCGACCAACCTATCAAGGCGGTGGTCCATCTCCCGGAGACATCAGGAGAATGGCTAAGTGGGCCATTGAATTAAGCGAGCATGATATCCGATATCAACCTCGCCTAGCCATCAAAGCCCAGATTCTAGCTGATTTCCTCCTTGAATGCACCATCCCAGAGGATGGCTCCACTCCGAACTCCTTCGAGCGTCCGAGATCAGACGCCCTATGGCTGCTCCACGTCGATGGATCCTCCAATGCCAATGGCTCCGGTGCCGGTTTAATCCTCATCAGCCCCGAGGGGACGACCTTTGAATACGACGTTCATTTCTCCTTCCCAGCCTCCATAAACGAAGCCGAGTATGAGGGTCTGCTCGTTGGACTCGGAATCGCCCGTGATCTAAAAGCGAAGAAGCTGAATGCCTTTACCGACTCTCAGTTGGTAGCTGGTCACGTGCGGGGCGAATTCGAGGCCGGGAGCCAAACATGATTCGGTATCTCCAGCAAGGTGGGACTTGCTTTCCCACTTCTCCGAATTTGAAGTTATCCAGATCCCGAGGTCCAAGAATGCCCGTGCCGATCTGTTGTTCCGGCTTGCGACTGCGGAATCGATGAGTTCCGAGCAAAAGTTTCCCCTGGAAATCCTGGAAAAACCTAGCATTGCGGAGGCAGACCGAGTGATGCAGATTGAGGTTGAGCCATCCTCGTTCGACCCCATATTGAAGTATCTTAAAGAAGGGTCGCTCCCAGCCGACCGCAAGGAAGTAAGGAAGCTGAGATTGCAAGCTACCCACTATGTGCTGATCGACGACCAGCTGTACAAGCGGTCCTTTTCCATGCCGCTGCTCAAATGCCTCCGCCCATCTGAAGCTAATTATGCTCTTCGGGAGGTACATGAAGGAATTTGCAGCAACCATCTGGGGAGTCGATCTCTGTGCCATAAGGTGCTGCGCCAGGAATATTACTAGCCTACCATGCAAAAAGATGCCGATGATCTCGTCCGAGCCTGTGATCCGTGTCAGAGGCACTCCAACATCCAGAGGCTCCCCTCCGCTAGTTTGGTCCCTATCTCCTCCGCTTGGCCCTTTGCTAAGTGGGGGATGGATATTCTTGGCCCTTTTCCCCTCGCCACTGGACAGAAAAAATTTTATTTGTCGCCATCGACTACTTCACCAAGTAGGTTGAGTCCGAAGTAGTAGCCCAGATAACCGAAGCTCGGGCCAAAGACTTTGTGTGGAGATCCATCATTTGTCGCTTCGGCCTCTCGCATACCATCATCACCGACAACGACAAGCAATTCGATAATCCCAAGTTCCGGGAGTTCTGCGAGGATCATGGCATCAGTCATCGCCTCACCTGTGTAGGGCATCCATAGGCCAACGGAGAAGCCGAGGTAACAAACCGGACCCTACTTCAAGGGATTAAAGCTCGGCTCACCAGAGCCCAAGGCAGATGGGCGGACGAACTTCATCATATTCTATGGGCTTACCGCACTACCCAGAGAATCCCACCGGTGAGACCCCATTCCGGATGGCCTTTGGCATGGAAGCCGTCATCCCTGTGGAGATAGGCCTCCCCTCTCCGTGAGTGGAAAGCTACTCAGAAGAAACTAACGACGAGCAGCTTCGCACCAATCTTGACCTGGTGGAAGAGATCAGAGAGAAGGCTCGAATTAGAACGGCCGCATACCAGCAAAGAGTGGCCCGCTACCATGCTTCCAGAGTTAAAGGCAAATCCTTCTCGCTTGGCGATCTTGTCCTCCGGAAAGCATCCGTCTCCAAACCGCTAGAGCAAGGAAAGCACTCGCCAAACTGGGAAGGCCCCTATCAAGTAGCGGAAGTCATCGGACCTGGCACCTACAAGCTCCAGGACCTGAGCGGGAGATCCATTCCCCGGACGTGAAATTCGATAATCTCTGCGTATACTATCAGTAGGGTACGCTTTTTTGACTTGCCCCATTTACAGCTTTGGCATCTTATTCCTATTATCCACACATGGTCGCTTTTTAGACTCCCCCCTTTTTCGAAAATGTTGATGAGAAATAGATGCCGCTTACCCATTCTCGGCACAACTGAGCTATTTCATCGAGCCTTTGAATTAAATCGTCCGCTAGCCTCGTGCCTGGGCCGAGCCTTTGAATTAAATCTCCGCCTCGGCTGGGCCGAGCCTTTGAATTAAATCTCCGTGCTTCGGCTGGGCCGAGCCTTTGAATTAAATCTCTGCCTTGGCTGGGCTGAGCCTTTGAATTAAATCTCCGTACCTCGGCTGGGCTGAGTTCTACTCAATAAAGACTCTGTATGGCCAAGCACTCCCGCCACAGTCGGACTGAGTGTTCTCCTAAATTTTGTTCAGATTCAGGCAGCTTACAAGCCCCGGCCGAACCAAACGCCAAAGAAACTTCGTTCGGATTCGGGCAGCTTACAAGCCCCGGCCGAACCAAACGCAAAGAAACTTCGTTCGGATTTGGGCAGCTTACAAGCCCTGGCCGAACCAAACGCCAAAGAAACTTTGTTCGGATTCAAGCAGCTTACAAGCCCCGGCCGAACTAAACGCCAGAGAAACTTCGTTTGGATTCAGGCAGCTTACAAGCCCCGACCGAACCAAACGCCAAAGAAACTTCGTTCGGATTCGGGCAGCTTACAAGCCCCGGCCGGACTGAACAATCTCCAAGATATCGTTCGGATTCGGGCAGCTTACAAGCCTTGACCGGACTGAACAATCTCCAAGACATCATTCGGATTCGGGTAGCTTACAAGCCCCGGCCAAACCAAACACCAAAGAAACTTCGTTCGGATTCGGGCAACTTACAAGCCCCGGCTGGACTGAACAATCTCCAAGACATCGTTCGGATTCAGGCAGCTTACAAGCTCCGGCCAGACCAAACAATCTCCAAGACATCGTTCGGATTCGGGCAGCTTACAAGCCCCGATCGGATCAAACAATCTTCAAGACGTCATTCGGATTCGGGCAGCTTACAAGCCCTGACCGGATCAAACAATCTCCAAGACATCGTTTGGATTCGGGCAGCTCACGAGCCCCGACCGGATCAAACAATCTCCAAGACATCGTTCGAATTCGGACAGCTTACAAGCCCCGATCGGATCAAACAATCTCCAAGACATCGTTCGAGTTCAGGCAGCTTACAAGCCCCGACCGGATCGAATGATAAAGAAACCCTGTCCAAGGTTTTGGGCAGCATATAAGCCCCGGCCGGCATGTACAGCGTGGAAGCTACGGCCAGAGCCGAAGTGCGTCTATTACCTTGGTCATGCCAAGTGAAACATATTCTAAAACCTCAATCAAATCGAGTGGTTCCTCAGATGTCTGGAGATAACGAAAGCACTTATAATACTTCGGCAGAGGCAAATGACCTCCCACTATTCAACAGCAAAAGCATGCCGCGAGCTGTCTTTCCCCGTAGAAACACCTGCTTCGTTACATCATGAGTCCACAGGACCGCCCAGGTCCCTCTTTGACTCACACATGGATATATGTGTTCTCGCTGAGGATCAGACATTGGTCTTAGCAAGAACAAAACAGCAATAGCGCTGCCGAAATATGCTACGACATAAAAAGCGTAATATGGGAGCAACAACTCTCAGCACAAAAAGAAGCGGGTGCTAAAGGAAGAAGGAATGAAAACTTTCTTTATTTCTCCATCAAAAGAAAAGTACAACCTCCTAAGAGGAACTACAAGTGCATCAAAGCACAGGAAATAAAAATGAGTAAATAGCTCGGCCAAACTGCTTCAGTCAGCTTCGGTTAATAATGACATTTCGGCATCTGACCCAAAAGATCAGGCAACCAGCCAACTCACCCTGATAGATAGTGAAGCCGGCTTCCCACGGGTCCTCTGGATGAATTAAGAGATCCAAAAAGAGACACAGACCCTGGATGCCGATGCTGAGGAAGCTTCCCCCTGGGTGGAATGCTGGGCTGCAGGTCGCTGCCCGATTGAGAGAGACAGGGACCATCAGCCCCGCACTGCTCTCAACTCCCTCTTCACATGGCAAGATTCCCGTACGGAGGGGCTAAGCATCCAGGCAGAGGGAGAAGGAAAAGTCCGCGCATGCTACGGGGGTACATGTGCACTTCCTACCCTGTGACCCCCGTAGCAAACCACAAAGGACACATAGGAAGCGCATATGTGCGCTCTCCATGTGATCTCTGCGGACCTCCTGTGCGCTCTCCATATGATCTCCGAAGCTCCTCTCTGGAGGATGAGTTGCTCTTCAGCGACTCCTTCATCACCCCAGCTATCCAGGGGAAGGCGACTTGCAAAAGGAAAGCTCAGTTCCCCCACTCTCAGCCCAAGGGAAATAAGCATCATGAAAACTCTCACAACTCACGGAGAAGAAAGCTTTGGGGGATGGCCTAATACGGCCCTTTCCTTCCGTTTTATAGGCAAACGGACCGGGGCAGCAATTAAAGCAGAAAGCCCCGAGGTTCAAAATGCTCTACCCACACGGCCACGTGACCTCCATGAAAAGGAGCGCTATTCGATGCACGCCAAATGCGTTGCCCGAGCTATGACGCACGCCAAAAGATTTTTCCCTGATCTCGAATCGAGAGCCTTAAATGCAGGGGATCGCCCGCTGATCTTTGAGATACGGCAGGCCTAGGAAATCGCCCAGCGAAAGCAACGTCATCCAATGGCAAGACAGCATTTGAGTCATACCTTGGAAAAGATCGACGGGATAAATGATCCCGGAGAGTACCGAGGCAACCTTTTGCAGGTCACAGAGCCGTATTATCCATTTCGGCAAAAGGAAGGTCGACTCGCCTTGGAAAAGATAAGGCACTGACAGAGTAAGGCGCGGAAGCCAAGTACTCCTCCATAAAGGCATCTCAGTATCCCCCGCTCCGACCCAACTGCCCGTATGTTTCGACATAAACTGAGACATTGCCCTGTGCTTCCACTTAAGGCCAAAACTGCCTCCATACTTCGGAATAAACCGAAGTATCTCTTCAGCACAACGTGAGTAAACGTGGCCCTTTGCTTCGATCCGGGCTGGGATAGCTACCGTAGTCTCAACGCTAACGAGGCACTCTTTATACCTCGGCCAAACCATGCGATACATTGCAGCCTGATTGGAACTTGTGAAGTTCCCTTTACCTCGGCCAAAGCATGAACACCACGTCTTAAGTATTGTCGAGATCGACAGGGATTCCCCTAAGAGGGTGTGCCGTTTGACTCACGTAACAAAAACATGCATCTCAAAGATAACAGCAAACATGGAAGTTGCATAAATTCTTCCTTCCATTAATTATAAAAGAGGAAAACAAAAGAAAGATACATTGGCTCTAACAGGGGCTTATCATTCCCTGAGGACGCCCTTGAGCTCTCCCCCCGCCGTAGAGCCGGCTCACCCACTTGTTGTTGAAGGGATGCAACCTGCCTCTCCAGTCGGCTGTTGGCTTCGCGGAGGAGCTCGATCTCCCTTGTGGAAACGACCAGGTATTGCTCGGCCACCTTCATAATTTGATCGTGGTCTGCGAACAGCGAGGCTAAAACCTCTCCATCGACTGTCACCATGGAGCGGCCCCAGTGCAGCCCCCCGTAGCCGCCAACGCCGCTGTTTGGCCTTCCGGTTGATCGTCCCCCACTCCCGGAAGCCATTTCAGTATTGAAAATCTTGGAAGACTAGCTGAGGAGATGGTTAGTGATAGCACTCCTCCGCCCTTTTTAAAGTGCCCCTGGCGAGCATGCTGATTGCCGAGGCCACTAACCCGAACGTTACTATCGCGGAACACACCACGTGTCACCGCCTTAGTGGCGCTGCAGGAGACGAAGAGTTCCGCTCCTCAATCGAAGAGGATCATTAATAATTCCATGGCGCTTGAAGCGTGCCCCCTTCCTCAGGACCGAACCCCCTTCGACGGCGCGCCCACATCTTTGCCCCTGGATAAGCCGAATTACCTCGGTCCTAGCCAAGATGCCTCTGTAATTCCTGGTCCTTTCCAGCCGACCTACCGCATCTCTCGGCCCTAGCCGAGTTATCGCATCTCACAACTTCAACCGAGCAATTGCATTACTCAGGCCTCAATCGGGCTATCCTGATACCTCGGCCTTGACCGAGACATTTACTTAAGCCGAGCCAAACCAGCCCAAGATAGCGAATGAATCATAATTTGTTCGCAGTCAGAAGAAAACTTGGGATAAAAGATCAGCCAAAAGAGGCGGGTAAGCAAATGAAGACAAAAAACCCATTCATTGAAAATTTCAACCAAGCTACAGATTTGAAAAGCAAAAGTACATAGATGATCTCAGGGATCCGGAGCTAGATCAGTTCCAGCAGAGTCCTCAATAGCATTGGAGAGGCTCGGCTCGTCTCGCCCGCTTCGAAAATAGTCGCTCCTTCAGCGGCGTGCCGAGAATGCCCTCCGGAAGCCGCGGCCTCACTGGAACCCAGAATAGCTCCGAGATCGACGTCTGATACATCATCATATTCATCTTCTTCATCCCCCGGGGTACAGGCCTCACAAGCCTCAACATCCAGGAAATAGAGGTCCCACTCCGGATGCTCCCGGGCTATTTTAATTCGGGTCTCCTCCTCGTGAGCTGGAAGGCCCTGACGCATGTCGCATCTTCTACGCCTCGAAGCAAGTCCATTTGCTCCTTGATCTCAGCGACCCGCCTTTCGAGCTCCAAGCTCCTCCCTTTACTCAATGACAGTTCCTCTTGCAGGACCTTTAGTTGGTTTCGGCCCTCCAATTTCGCCTTCTCCATCTGCAAATGCAGGGTTAGCCGATGCAACGTTAATAGGAGAAGTTTAAAGGACAGTACCGTACCTCGTCCTCCTGCCTGGCTAACTTCTCGGTCAACTCCTTGACCTCGTCAAGGGCCCTCAGTTTATCAGCTCTAACATGCTCGATTCTGCCTTTGAGGCTATCAATCCTCGATTGCCTATTATCAGCTTCTTCCTAGGCCTGGGAAAGCTCGCTATCAAGTTGGGTCAATCTCTCCTGGTGCTATTTGATCCTACTATCCTTGGCTACAATGCATTGGTCGAGATTCCGAACCTTCTCCTCCGACTCTCCAAGCATCCTGTTCAGGCAACTCTTCTCCTCGGTAGCTTCTCGCATTAGCCTGTCTCGACTTTCATCGAACTGTTTCTTGGCGGATTCCATTTCTCCAGCATGTCGAGATTCGATCTGCGATAGCCTTGAGCATGCCTCATCATACCTCGCATGGAGCCCGCGCAGCTCCTTAACTTCAAGCTTTAATCTGGATGCGTCGTTGAGGATGGCCTGATACAATCCCCTCATCATCTCCAACTTCTTGTTGAAAACGTCAGAACCTGCTCAAATTTGTCAGACGCCGCCGCTCGCAATCGAAGCTTGGAACTAACTCTCTTGGCCTGAACGCTGGCCCCTATCGCCAGGCTCAAGCGCTAACACAGTGCCCTAGTGATCAAAGCACTCTGCGGAATAAAAAAATAAGTAAGGAAGCACGATCAAGTTTGCCAGAGAACACCTGATATTCTAGAACAGCAACTCACCGGGAGGCATAGGACCTAGCTAACCCCATGAGGGTGGGATTGTCGATATCGGGGAGGAGATGAACATCCTTCGCCATGTTCCACTGACCAAAAGCGGCGTCGATAAGATCCAGGTCCGCGAACTCATTCGTCGAAGGACCAACGCTCGGATGCAATGCCGACTTCATCAAGGCAGAAAACACCTCCTCGATAGCCGATCCGGACCACCAGGCAGCCCATCCGAGGAATCAGTCCGAGCAACTCAGATTGAGAAGCCTTCAATCTCCTAGCCTCCTCCAGCAAAAGTCTGCCCTGCTGTTCATCAGATACCTCGGCCAGCCCCGGCCCCAATCTTCCCGAGGCTTTGACAGGGGAAACTTCAGCTGGAGGGTCATCGTCCTGCCCTCCTCCTTCGCCCAGAGGCCCCTCTTTAATCACCAGCACCTGCTCCTCCCCCATGGACTCCACCAAAGCCTCAGCTTGTTCACCAGCATCCTCCTCAAGAGGAACCCCTCCGGCAGGAAACTCCTCCCGAACATCCACTGCCTTTGGCCCAACGTCGTCACCCTCTAACCCATCCGAGGGAAGCCCTTGAACAACAGGCTCACCTCGAGCTTCCGACGGAGCCTCCTCTGACCTATTCGCTATCTCCACCACCAGAGGACAGGGGATCTCGCGACTCTCTCTGAGTCCTCCTCTGCTCTGTGCTCTCCCATCATAACTACTGCCCCTGCCCTCAACGGAGAGAACCTTTCTTCCATCGTCGGCGCTCTCACGTCCCTTCCTTCAGCGGTGAGGAGTGCGGGCTGGCTTTGACTCGCCTGACCTCTGGCGAGCGCTCTTCGGAAAGGCAGACTTTCTTCTCGAGCTTGCACCTCTCTGCGCTGCTAGTCTCTCTTGGGCGCTTGCCCAACTCCTTCTTTATGTGGCCCGCCATCTCAGATTTCTTGGCTGCGAACACGGGGAGCAACCGGTCAAACCTGGATATATTTGCCCCAAAGGAAGGAAAAACAGAGAAAGGGGGAAGGCTTACCCTGCCTATCGATGGGCTAAGCCCGACACTGCAAAGAGCCTCCTCCGATAATAAGACAATAGCCGAGAACACTCGACCGCTGGTGAGACCCCTAGGTCCTCCTTCTCCTGTTCCGATAGGGCTGGATGCGCCTCCATATCCCTAATAGGGTTTCCCCATCCCCGTGGAAAGTCGGAACCGATTTTCCTTCAGCGATAAAGAATCAGACCTTCCATCCCTTTATGGACGACATCTTATCCACGATCATCCTGAATGACTTCCGAGGTCCGATATAGGACCACTCCGAGTTCCTCCTAGGCATCAGATGGTAACAAGCGCGAAACAGGGACAAAGTTGCTGTTACCTGAACTCGGCTACACATTGGGATGAACTCGACGATACTCGCTAGCTGTTAGAGCTACCATTGTCGGGCAAATGTTGTAAAACTTCATGATCTCCTTCACCAGGGGATGGAGAGGAAACCGGAGGCTTGCCTTCAAACTGTCTTCATAAAGAAAGACCCCATGCTCTAGTTCCTGCGAAACCCTGCGCTCGGGCCCCGACCGTCGCAGAGCAATATCCGAAGGAATGCCATATTTCTGGCGAAGTTTCCCCAATTCCTCAGCAGTGATTTCTGAAATCATATCGCTGGGTCTCATCATTCTGCTGGCTGGAAGAAACACCAAGCAAGATTGCAGAGGAGATAGGGGAACAATTTCCTCCAGTAAGAAACGAAGGAACGCTGCGAATGGGAATAGCATCGCTTCAACTTTGCTTCCCTCCAAAGGAAACTGCCTCAAGAGAAGATAAGGCATCCCAACCGAGACATACGGAACTGCCGCTGTAAGCGCCGTGAAAGCCGGGATTCGCTACGTGGCACTTCCCCGTGCAACGGGTCCGTCCTGTAAAGGCAAGGCGGCTACGCGGCATTAATTAGGGCATCATCATGCAGGCTGTCAAATCCAAACCCGCTCAGATCGTGTCACCCGAGGCTATACTCCCTATGCTCGAACCTACGCTTCGAACTAGGAAGTGGGGGGCATGTGTTGAGGGGTAAAATCACCGTTGCTTAAATAATTGCAGGGGGTTAGGGTTAACCCTGACTCTCACGTGCTAAACAAAACCCACCAGAGATAAGTCAGCCTCGGTAAGTTGGGGCGCCCTAGCCCCTCACCGAGCCAAGGATTCCCAAGGCGCAGATCACATCTCTCAGCCCCAGCCAAGCTGCATCATCTCTCGGCCCTAGCCGAGCTGTATCATCTCTCGGCCTCAGCCGAGCTGTAACATCTCTCGGCCTCAGCCGAGCTAAATCATCTCTCGGCCTCAGCCGAGCTATATCATCTCTCGGCCCTAGCCGAGCTATATCATTCTCGGCCTCAGCTGAGCTATATCATCTCTCGGCCCTAGCCGAGCTATATCATTCCTCGGCCTCAGCTGAGCTATGCCGTCTCTCTCGGCCCCAGCCGAGCTATTCGACTGTGTCTCGCTGGCCGAGTCATTATTATACCCCGGCTAAACCCAGACACTCAAGAACCTCTGCGGAATTCAGTGCGGGAGAACTCGAATTCGTATGATTCCAAACAACAATCATATCTGAGAGTGGCCTAGGACCCGCGAGAGTGGCCTAGAGCCCTGGAGCCTATGTCCTCCCCAAATCTCGAGACATCAACCAACTCTCCCAGTCGTCGATCCTCTAACCAACAAGTTGTGAATCTTACTGACCTCATAACAAACTGGATTGAAATCCTAATGACTTTCGGACCCACGACACCCCCAGGGAATCAGGTGATCCTCTATAAATAGAGTCGTCTGCCGACTCCTTAGGTATGCGCAATTGCTCACTGGCACCACTCTCTTTCTGCCTTTGCTTCCCCCATTTTCTCTGCCATTAACGCTCTGTTCAGAGCCCTGGAGAGACTTTCAGCGAGAGCCTTCTCTCCATTTTTATTGATTGCCGATCTTCATTGACTTGAGCGTCGGAGGGTCTTCCGTAGAGGGCTACCCCCAACGCCTCTCGCATGAGGACTGTTTTGCAGGTCCATCCAGATAGGAGCCCACGCTGCAGTCCGATCGTACCCGAATCGAAGGACAGATTTCAGCCGCAACAATTAGAAATAGCCTTTGTAACTTTTCTTTCCTATTCCCTCTACCTTACTAGGAGATTAACTCAGCAAGTGGCACCAATTAAAATGTTATTTTTTTTTTGAGTAATTGATGGAGTGCTCTTGGTTGTGCAAATAAAGTAAAGATCAGAGCATATTGAATAAATATTTATTATTTATAAAGTAATAAAATATTGAGATAAATCAGTACAAGCAAGGGCTATAATTGTCATTCCTCAGCCAAGAAGCAGTTGAAGCCTACTGATCAACCATGGTCAAAAAAAAATAAAGCCTACTGATCAACCACAAACAAACAAGCAGTCAAGTAAGCAAACAAAAGGAATGATTCAACTAAAAGCAAAGCTGTTTGCTTGCAGAATATCCCCCCTGGGCTTTTTAATTTTTTTGATTAAAATAAAATTCCTTCAAAGACTGCAATTGAAATCATAAGAAACATTAGAACTTCAGGGAAGTGGATTCCACATTCAGGTTGAGCCACTTGTCTTTTTAGCTAAGAATATATTTTTGTTCTCAACAGCAACATATATAGCATGATGCTATTAGTGTTTCCTTTATGATATTCTTATTAGACTGTGACCGCATGCTTTCTGTTTCTGTTCTTCCATCAACCCATTCATATCTTCCTAATCCCTTAACAAAGTGTCAACACAAAGCATTGTTTTCTTCTTCCTCTCCAAAGCCACAAGAGTAATTTCCCATGGCAAGAGGACCACATTCCTAGTTTGCCAAGAAATGGACACATATATATGTCTTAACTGAGTGGTGTTTGTTGAGTAAAATTGGGTCTATGTTCCACTCATTATTCCTTTGTGCTTTTCTTTGTCAAAATATACCTTTTATTTAATTTTTTTAAAAAAAGTCAAGTATCAGTTTGGGACATCTATATAAGCTAACAATTATATTATTTAAGATTTTGCTCCATGAAAAATAATGATATGAAGTTATTTTACTTTTGAGACGTGGAACAAGAAAGTTGAGAAAAATTACAGCATAAAAATTAATCACATTATACCTTCACAAAGAAACCTTGATTCTCTAGCATTTTTGTATTTTGTATTCTACGTTGAAGACCAATTCAATCTCTTGCAATGTATAATTTGCTACATAATTGAGTGAGAAATAGGCAGTTGTTGGATCAATAATATTACATTGTTTAAATATTTATTTAATCCAAAGCACTAGAATTTTGTATAACAATCAGTTACAAGAAGTATTTTTGTGAAAAAATGTTATAGTGGGTGACGTATTTTAACTTAACTCCTTTTTTTTTGAGTGCATATATTATTACTATCATGTTGGATTAGAAATCATAAAAAGTTAAAATTGACCTCATATGCACTTTGATATTCAATCCAAACCTATTCTATTCTAAGAGCAACCCATACCATACCAAGCTCCCTTATAAATTACATGAAAAATATATTCTTGGCCCTTCCACTTTAACTCAATTTATATTGATCCTTAACCTTTCGGCTATTATAATTGAATCCCTTGTATTTTAAAAATATTGTATTCCTATCATTACATTAGATGAGGATGGTTAAAAATAATTGAATAGTTGATGTATCACCTTATCAATTAGTTTATGTATTCATATTAGGATACATCAGCTATTTTATCAATTTAAATTAATTTTATATAAAAAGATGTCGAAAATATAATATTTTTATTAAGAAAATAAAATTATTTTAGGAGATAAGGAATGGTTTCTTCATGGATTGTGTTTTATTGAAAAGCCCCAGCACTATTTTTTTAAACAAGCGATGAGTATATATAGTGGGTAAATAAGTGTGTACAGTTAATAAATAAATGTATACATTGATTGCATAAACATATGAAGAGGGCAGATAAGTATATACTAAAAATATAAGTGTTCATTATTGGTGGATATATATGTGCACTAGATGAATAGGTGTAGATAGGAATTAGAAGTCATAAATAAATCTAGTCTATAGAAATTAAAATTATATTTCATCCTTCTAAGAGCGACGTGTCAAATACCTTTATATTTTAGATTAAATATATAATTATAATGGAGTCCCCAATTCATACATCACTCAGGCCAAGTTAGCCCTAAGGATTTGTTTAGATGTTTGGAGGGAAAAGAAGGGAAGGATAAAGGATGGGAAAAAAAAGGAAATGGAGAAGAGGGCTATTATCATTTCTTATTTGAAAATAAAAGAAGAGAAAGTAAAAGTCCTTGCGCACTGCGCATGATATAGGATGCGCGCACTACATGCGATGATTGATCATGAGCGCGTATAGCTGCACATGTATCAAGGGCATTTTTATTCTTTTTGTACTATATGCGTGGGAGGCCAATCACTATGCATGATGAGTTTTTCGAAGAGAAAAAAAAGGATAAGTTAAATTCATCTTATTTGAATAAAGAGAAAAGGAAGAAGGAGATAAATTATAATTATAGAATCATAAATATATTTTCATTTGAGAAAAATTCAAATCAATTTGTAGAAATAGAATTAAAAAATTGAAATAAAAATTATAAGCTTATTTTTTTCTATTTTTTATTCTAATTTTGGGTAAAAAAATTAATTTAGGAATGAATGAAGAAAAATGAATATATCATTGTTACACTCTTTTTATAAATAAAACATATAAATTATTTCTTCTCCCTTCTCTTCCTTCCTTAGATTAATCTCTATCTGAACATAGGCTTGAACCAGAACAAGTTCTATAATTATGGACCACTCCATCTAATGAAACTATTTAACTCGCGATTAAATGTGCCGTGGGGAAAACACTAATCGGCCTCTTGGGAAAAGACTTTGTACATCGCTTTCGATGTAGCAAATTCTATTTGGACGGTATACATTTTCTTATTGATCCATACAAATTCTACATGACTTGACGCGATGAAACAGATAGTAGGAATACGATCTTAAGTTTTGAGCATGACATGCATTAATATCCATTTAGCATTTTTTAAAATTTATATGCAAATTAGTGGCGATGTAACTCATGTTTTCTGAATGGTATAGTAGGTTTTCAACTAGTCATAATTTTATAACTGTTGTAATATTTTTTTTGGCCTATCTTTCAGAAATATCTTAATTTTATAACTATGATATTCTAATTTTACAATTAGAATATTATATTTTTTTTGGGCCAATACCATAAGTCTGTCATGGGATATCATAATATAACTATGGTGTAGTACAATTGAAGTATCATAATTTTTTTTGACCGTATTAAATTTTTTTTGAGATATCATATAAAATTTTATAACAAAAATATTATAGTTTTACAACTAAAGTTATTTTAAAAAATAAATCATTTTATTTTTTTTATTAAGAATAGTATCTTATTTACGAATTCGTAATCATAATTCTAGAATTCCATTTCATCGCGTAACCCATGTAGGATTTACATGAATGAATAACGAGGGGCTGTACGGTGTACAGAGACCTTTCCCGGCCTCCTCATAGAAAGAAACCCTCACTCCATCCCCTCCCCTCCCCTCCTCCAGAGATCAGAAGCAGCCCAGTACTGAAACGAGGCCAGAGACGTCCTCGGTCCGTCGATCGGAGCTCGGAGGAACGTGGAGAGGAGCTTCTCTCTCGGCCTAGGGTTTTCTGATTCTCTTTGATGCTGATTGCCGCCACCGATGCCTCCAAAGAACCAGCCCTCTAAGGCGGAGCTCGCCAAGAAGCAGAAGATTGTCGAGGACAAGACCTTCGGTCTCAAGAACAAGAACAAGAGCAAGAATGTCCAGAAGTACGTCCAGAGCCTCAAGCAGTCCGCCCAGCCCAAGCCCGATCCCACCAAGGTCGCCGCCAAGGTTTGGGTTTCCCATCCCTCCTCCTCCTCGCCTCTTAAATCATCCCCTAAAACCCTAAAGATCCCATCTTTAACCAATAGAAAGTTTTTTTTTAAAAAAAATAATTATTACTTTTAATCCTGAGCAGAAGAAGAAGGAAGAGGAAAAGGCGAGGGATAAGGAGCTGAACGATCTATTCAAGATCGCCGTCAGCCAGCCGAAAGTTCCTGTTGGTATGATACATTTTATTTTATTTTTTTTCCATGCGTATAATTCTGAATTTCGTGTATAATATCTCAAATTTTCTATTTACATCTATACCCTTATAAATATCCTTATAAATTTACTCTTTGCATGTATACGCATTGCATGGATACTCTCATTATTAAAAAGATAATTTATAGGGATATATATACAGATATATACATGTATATATACATATATATACAGATATATACATGTGTATATACATGTGTATATATCCCTATAAATTATCTTTTAATGTCTTTTTACATGAAAAAAGAAATAATTTAGAATAATATTTACACCTACAGTTTTATATATTTATAAGGGTATATACGCAGAAAGAAATAATTATAAAGGTATACATGCAGATAATATAAAGTAATTTCAGATATTTATTAGGGTATGCGTGCAAAAAGAAAAAAAACCCTATATTTTATTTCAGGCGGCAGCTTCTCTTGTTTTCTTGATTTTTTTTTTAAATTATGGTATTACTGCTTTGCTTATTAATTTTGCTGGCTATTGATTAGGTGTTGATCCCAAGTCTATACTATGTGAGTTCTTCAAGGTCGGGCAGTGTCAGAAAGGGTTCAAATGCAAATTCTCGCATGATTTAAATGTCCAGAGGAAGGGCGAGAAGATCGATCTGTATAGTGATAAGCGTGATCAACCTGATGGTAGGAAGTGGATTCCTGTTACCTCAATTCGTATCTGTAATTGTTTTGTATGTTATTTGGTTGTTCAATTATTTTTTTTCTCTTAATCTTTTAATGTGATTAGAGACGATGGAGGATTGGGATCAAGAGATGTTAGAGAAGGTTGTGGAATCAAAGAGGAAGGAATATAATCAAAACAAGCCCACTGACATTGTATGTTATTTTGACTTTTCCCCACTAGCACCTCTTATAGAGATATTTATTAATAAAACAAGGAGAATGTTAAGTGTGTTGCAATGGTTATCATAAGGCTCATTTGTTACCAGCTGGTAAATTTTCATTATCACCAATCTAATTAGCAAATTTTCATTCTTTGTGATTTCAATTACAACAACTTCTTGAATCTTTTTTTAATGTGGTTTCTTTGAACTTCTTGGAGAAAAAGCAATTCCTATATTGTTGAATCTCTTCGAGGATTTAAGCTACTGCTCTATTTTTAAAATAATGCTACTTCAAATCTTTGACTCCAATAAATAAATCAATGAGTTTGAAAGTTGAAAACTATGAAAGGTGCTTAATGCTAACTTGTTCATGCCTACAAGCTGTGCTTATTAAATTGTGCTGGGGGTGGTATATTTGTAGAAGCCACTGACAATGTTGGAATTAGAATCGAAATACATTGAAATCAGAATTGGAATTGCTCATTTCCTCTATCTGTTTGGTTTGCACAAGAATCGAAATCGAAATGAGATGGATTCCTATTATTGTTGTTGTTTGGTTCGTCCAAACCTTGGAAATGAATGAGCCTATATTTTTAATTTTGTTCCTCGGTATTAGAATCTATAGAATAAATCAGTTGCTGATTATAATTGTTTATTTAGAATGGGAAATATTTGGTTAAGTCAATATCTAGAAGTTGAGTGCGGTAGGTTTGTCTTCTTGGCTTCTTTTTACTGAAAACCAGAAAAAGAAAAGATTGTTCTCCAAAATTAGAAAAAGGAAAGCATGTTGAGTTTTTATCCTGAGGTTTGACTGTAAGTTTATTTATTTTAATGTGTGATTACATTGAGGGCTCATGGGCAACATCGGCTGAAGAGAAGAGGGAGGATAGGATGAATGAGAAGGATAAGAACAGTTATGGTTGGAATGGGAATCACATTCCTGAGTAAGAGTCCAAATTTCTAATCTGATTCCATCCAACAAACAATTGATAGTGATTTCGATTCCTATTTCAGCGTTCATTTTTGCGAACCAAACAGGCCCTCATTTTTTCTGCCTAATGCCTGTCAAATTGCACTCATGGATAAAACCTTTTTCTACATCTTCATATGCCACATTTGTTTTGTGATCTTGATATAGTAGATGAGGTCTTCCAACTTGATCTTCATTTAGGCAAGAGTATACATGTTCATTGCTTTTCAAATAGAGGGTTTTATCAGGTTGATTTTGATCATGTAAAAGTTGACTTTTTTGTGGTTGTTTTTCCATAATTACAGCTATATACTGAGCTAGTAAATTTATCATTAAAATTTCCTTGATGGCAACTTCCTGTGTGAAATATCTGGCCTGACTATAGAGGTGAGCACTTGTTCTTGAGAAGTGGGGGCAGGAGCTCTTTTCTTTTTGGGAGAAATTCAATGGTAGGCATGGCACTCAAGATAGAATTTCCTGCTACTCGAGGTGAGCAAGCATGTGGGCAAGGTCCTTAAGCATATGCTGTACTCTGCTTAGGATTGTCTGGTGCCCGTTTAAAATGTTCTCGACCTAGATGATACTTTCTACTGCATTTTTGGATGGACTAATTTTATGCAACATAAAGGTACCACATGGATACTTCTGATTCAGTCTGCTAGATTCTAGTGGAGCAGACATTAAGGTGGATTGGTGGACCTTTCTGTGCTTGGATCATCGTTTTCTGCCATTATTGCCCTTGCATGTGTTCCCCTGTGTTCCTGATAAAGCTTAAAGATAACTAATAGGTTTCAAAACAAGCTGATTAATGTGGAGACAGGTTCATGGGTCTTGGCCAATTAAGTTGCTAAGCATGGTGTTAATGACATCCTTGTGCTGGAGGTCTTAGAAGCGGCATTATTGATTTGGAATTGTGCGCATTATTTGGTTTGCTCTCTGCAATCACCATGTCTTTTGCGCCTCTTTTTTTTTGTCTTGGATCAAAGCTCGCTGTCTTGGTGCCGATATCACACTGGTACAATGTTGGCATGTCTAGTATGTGGGTCAGTTTGGCGTACCAGGACTTGGTAAGTTCAATATCGTTATGATAAGGTATGCTTGGTGCGAGGCAATACACACTGGTTTGGCATACCATGTCGAGATCTAGATTGATATCAAGATCCAGATTGATATATTTGCTATGTGCATCTTGCCCTTCTTTCTCTAACCTATATTTCGAGAAAAGATGGTAATTTTGATTGTTTGATATTTGCATCTGCAGCTTCAGCACTTGGTTAAAGATTCTTGGGTAAGCATTTTGTGTTTGTGCAGGTTTGCAAATACTTCCTAGAAGCAGTGGAAAAGAAACAATATGGTTGGTTTTGGGTTTGTCCAAATGGTGGGAAAGACTGCCACTATAGACATGCCCTTCCACCTGGGTATGTTTTAAAATCTCAAATGAAGGCTTTATTGGAGGAAGAGACGCAAAAAGTATCAATCGAAGAAGAGATTGAAGATCAGGTAGATGCACACTTCAATTTACTTCTGCTGATGTAATTTAAAGTTTGTTACTTTGCTCCCACTTTTGTAAATTTTCGTAGAGGTGCAATGTATTGTTATGAATTCCAGGAATTTCTAGATGTTTAAACCTGAAAATTTCAGTCTGCTAATCACATAATTGGCCATCTTCTCCATCGTGCAGCGGCAAAAGTTGCTACATCCACTCCTCTTACAACTGGACTATTCATGCAATGGAAAAAGAAAAAGATGGAAGAAAGAGAAGCTGGTCTTGCTGCACAGCAAGCAGAGAGGGCTAAGAATGATCGCATGAGGTAATTATTGTTACATTGTTCATTGTTTATTAAAGGTTGCTCTCCTGTTGTTGTAATAATTAAGCAACTGTAATCCTTTCAGTGGTCGTGAATTGTTTTTGTTGGACTCAAGTGTGTTTGTTGATGATGCTGAGGCATATGAGAAGTACCAAAGACAAGAAGAATCTGATGTTTCTGAGCAGAAGGTAATCTTCCCATTGTGTTATTTATGGCATGTCTCAAACTATTGGACCAACGAAGCCCAAAATACTACCGGTGTCTATATTATGTACCAGAACATATTTGATGCCTGTTGGTTTTTTATTTTGACATGGATGGGTGAACTAGGATGAGTGGGTGTAAGTCTAGTGGATTTTGAGTTTACAAATGTGCTTGCCAATTAGTTACTGCACACACGTTGTATACTCATTTTTTAGCATTACCGTAGTGAGGAAAAAAATATCTTGATTTATATGCTGAAGAATTGGCATTTCACATCATCACCATTGCTTGGTGATAGTATTTTGGTAATTTATAGATATGTATATTCCCTTGATGTTGTTTATGTTGTAATAAGTGTTGTAAAAATTTCATCTAGACACTTGATCATATAACATCTCAAAAGCCCTCATAATATATTTTAAGAGGGGGAAGTTTTAATATTTCAGTGTACTGAGTACATCAAATCTCCTTGTCCAGCATGTCATTCTCTGTCCTTCTTGTGTTGCCTTATGGCTATCATCATCCCTTTTTGCTGCCATCACTTTGGCTCCCAAGCTATTAGATGCCTCCATCTCTTTATCGATGCACCTATTTATTGCTCTGCATTATCATGACTCAGTGCAAGGAACTGTCCCCATGAGCCCCATCTCCCCACTTTAGATAATTGCTTCAAACCGGCACCCCCCTCCCTTTTGAAACAGTTGTCCAGTGGATGTGGAAAACCGGTTGAATGACTTTAGGCGGAGGGGATTAGAGAATGAATGGTGGTGAAAAGAGGTGGCAGGAAGGCAAGGGGGTTGGAATGATTCCAAGAAGAGTGTCTTAATGTGTATCGTAATTCAGAGGCAGAGGAGAGAAGGAAAATAATGAATGAAGATTACCAAAAACACAATCTTGTTAGCTGTTCAACAAAAACTTCTCATTGAAAAGTTAATAAATGCATCCAATTTCAAAATTTTGTTATCAAAATACTTCTCTCTCTCTCTCTCTCTCTCGCGCACTTGTGCACTTTCCCTTGCTCTCTTGTGTGCATGCGCACTCATGTGGAAGTGACTTCTACTTAAACCACCATGGTTCTCAAATCATTAAGGATGCGATCAAGCTTGTGCTGAGATTTCATGTAGTTATAAAGGGTTTGGATGTTAGAAGTTATATATATTTTGTTTTTGTGCCGTAAGTAGGAATTCTTCATGTTGAGGATCTATAAAGCTAGTGTCAATGGTTGGAATAAGGCTGGATGGTGGAGGTTACGTATCTTGTGTTCATCCTAGATCAGAGGATTAGCCAGTGACAAATGAGACGTCACCTGTGGTCTATGGTTCAATTGGGTTTGTCATGAAGGCTCTAAGTGGTTAGTCATAAAAGAATATTTATTTCATTGCAATATTTTAAAATAAATAAGCTAAAAGATTGTTGATTGGGACCTGAATTGAAAACCTATGATTATCTTCCTAAGCAAATGTAATATTTACATGCTCAATGAGCGTATAATGAAAGTCATTCATAAACAGACGATAGAGAGCTTCATTGTTGTCAGGATTTGAGCCACTATGTCACTCAAAAGGAAGGAAAGAAATGCTTCGCTAGATTTCAAGTTATTAATAAGCATCTTACATGTATATGTTAAGAATCCAGAACTGAACCTCGTCTTGAACTAGGGCAAGATACTTCCAACTAATCCCAAGATTGATACTCTCAAAACTTTGTGGTGTCATATAACCAATCTCATATGTGTATGATTAACTAAATGAAACTAAATGATTCTCAGATGGCTCATGTAATGTTCGAATGGCTAATTAATTAGTCAGAGGCACTCTTTTAAATGCTGATTAGTATTTATATCACAACAGGACATAATAATATTCTACTTTGATTAGTTGCAGTCTATGTTGTTAATTTTTATTGCTTTTAAGTCATATACCCTGAACAATTAAGTAATTGATTCATGCAGATCGATTCGTATAAGTAAATTTTATATGGTTAATGATTGCAGTTGATTAGCCTTCCAAAGTAATAGCCTAAGAGGGATTCAGGAAAACTCACAGGAACTTCGCACGCAAAATAGCTCCACAGAAAAGTAAAGAAGAAAGACCGCCGAGGCTAAGAAGCCCCGGTAGGGCTTGCTCTCTTCAATAAAGTTACTAATAGATTAGAGGGGGTGTACCTGGTACGAGGGGAAGATCAAAGTGCTGAAGGGGTCGCTCTGTCTGGCGGATGCGTCCTAGATGACCAAGCTTTGAGCCACGGATCTGCGACCAAGTATCCGCTGACCTGGATGACGATCACCTTGAATCCTGGATTCGTGGCTACTGAGGGATCTGCAAGATCACCATACAAGGGCTAATAAGAAAAGAGAAAATCAGATAAAGGTAAAGAGATGAAGAAGTGGGGTGACCGAGGGTCCTTGGACATCCCCTGATGGGGCAAGGCGGCGGTTAGGGCTCTTGGGTGGCTGCTTGGAGGGGTGCAAGGGGCGGCTAGGGTTTGGGGCGTCCACTGGTGATGGCAAGAAGGCGGTTAGGGTTTAAGGTTGGGCGGCTTGGATGCAGGCATGCACAGGAGCAAGAACACAAGAATATAAAGGAAAATGTGGCTCAAAATAACTGATTGATTGTATTGATTGATTAAAAGGTTCGATCCTTTTTTTCATACAAGAGGGTCTCTTTTATAGGATAAGAGACTTGGGGCCCAAGTAAATACAAATATGAAATAAAAAGAGGTGCCCCTTTTCATGAAAGAAAGTTCAAAATAATTCCAAAATTGGCGCCCACTTTTTTCTTAAAATATGGATTAAGTGGCGCCCTTTGAATTGAATACATAGAAGAAAATTCAAAATTCATAATTTGGGGTGGCCATATTGGGCGTCCTTCACTTGCTTCTTTGGGCTGAATTCAGGGTTGAAATTTCAAAAGAATTGGGCGGCAATTTGGGCATCCTTCACTGCTGTAATTCAGGATTGAAAATTCAAATCTGGACGGCATGCATTTGGGCGTCCCTTCACTACTATGTGTAGGCCTTGTCTTCTTTTCCATATTGGTGTCTCCTCTTGTAAGCTAAATAAACTTACTACAGGACTCACATTAAAATAAATTGAACTGAATATGATTCAAATTAAAATAAATTGAACTGGACAGGACTCAAATTAAAATAAACTAAACCTAATTTTCCAACTCAAGACTTGAATCAAAACTAATCAGATATCCACAAGGGTTAAGAATCCTCTGCCTGATCATGGTGCTTGCATTAATTCTTTCGGGGTGGAAAGAACTCGGCCCCGTATGGGTCGTTCTGGCTCTGGTATCTCTCTAGTAGGTCTGGGTCGAGGCGCTGCAAGTCCTCTCAAGTAATCCATGAATCGTCAGATTCGGGGCGACCCTGCATCGAACCAGGTAGCGTTGATAACTGCGGTTTCGGGCCGTAACGGCTTGATCGTCTAGGATACGCTCGATCCGCTCTCCTCGCTCAGGCAAAATTGGTGATGGACACTCTTGGATAGGTCCGCTCATGAAAGGAGGGTTAGGTCCAAAGTAATCACTAGGAATCGCTGCCGGTTCCCTGTACTTACTAGGTCTGCAATATTGAAGGTTGAGTTAATGCTCCAATCCGAGGGCAGATCTAACTCATAGGCATTGGTTCTACCTTCTCTATCACTTTAAAGGGGCCAGCTCTGCGAGCGTGAAGTTTCTTAACGGTCCCTGGCGGGAACCGTTCAGGCCTAAGCCTAACCATGACAAAATCCCGTACACTGAACTCTTTGGCTCTTCTTTGGGAGTTAGCCAATCTTTTATAAGTTTCATTACTTAGATTTATTTTATGGCTAATGTCCTTATGTAAGTCTTTGATATGTTGTGCAAATGCTTGTGCAGACTTTGAGACTCGTGTGTGGAGGGGTAAAGGAATTAAATCAAGTGGACGATTAGGCTTGTACCCATGGACTATCTCAAATGACTCTTGCCCGTAGACCTGTTCACTGAGCTGTTGTAGGCGAACTCTGCACGAGGTAGCAATAGATCCCATGTTTCTAGGTGTTCGCCTACAAGGCACCTAAGAAGGTTTTTTGTGTACTCTTTCGGGACATGGTCATGATTCTCATAGATGTACTAAGTGTGTTTGAAAGCCCAAAAGGCATCATGACCTATTCAAACAGACCATCTCTAGTCTTAAATGCAGTCTTCCACTCATCCCCTGGTCTAATTCTAACCTGATGGTAACCACTATTAAGGTCTATCTTGGAAAAGATGGTGGCATCCGCCATCATGTCTAACATGTCATCTAATCTGGGGATAGGGAACCTATATTTGATAGTGATTTTGTTGATGACCCTACTGTCCATGCACATTCTCCAGGTACCATTCTTCTTAGGGGTTAAGAGTGCAGGAACTGCACAAGGGCTTAAGCTCTCCCTAATGAATATTTTCCTAAGTAATTCTTCCACTTGTTTCTATAGTTCTTGATGCTCAGTGGGGTTCATCCTATAATGGGAAAGGTTTGGAAAGGTGGATCCTGGGATCAGATCAATGGCGTGTTGGATGTCTCTCAGGAGTGGTAACTGATCAGGCAACTTTTCAGGAAAGACATCCTTAAATTCCTTTAGAGTCTCAATTACTTCAGTGGGTTGTTCCTTTTGGACTGATTCATGGATTTCTTTAGTGGTCAAATCCAAATAGAGTTACACTCACTGATGTCCTTTTCTAATTCCTTAGCTTTAATTAGATTAACTCTTGGCTTGCTATCCTTAAGGCTACTAGATCCTTTCTTGATTGGGTCCCTAGGTGGAACTGGATGTATTACATACTTGTTTCCATTGTGTTTAAAAGAGCAGATGTTGGATCGACCAAACAAGGTGGCATCGTAATCGTAAAGCCAAGATCGACTTAATATAATACTGCTAACACCCATAGGAATTACATCGCACCCGATCTTTTCTTCATAATTTTGCAATTTGATTAGTATTTGGCATCTAGACTTGATTGGATAGAGGTGGAATCTACCCACGAGACCTTATAGGAACTAGGATGAGGAAGTGTGGTCAATCCTAATGATTTAACTGTATTGGTAGAAACGGCATTGACACAACTCCCGCTATCAACTATTATCTTGAGCACCTTATCCCCTATCTTAATAAAAGTCTGTAGGATGTTAGTCCTACACCAATCTTCCTGTTCCTTAGTTTGAGTCTGGGTCAAGATACATCTAACCACTCCTAGTAGATCTTTAGAATCAAATGTTTCCTCCTCTCCATCGTACTCATCTATCAGATGGTATCAGCCTATAGACCTCTCCCTCAGGCTTAACTAGGGCCTCGGACTCAGTCTCAGGCAACTCATCTATATGAAGGGATCTGACTGGGCACTGGCTGATCATATGCCTTGGTTTGTTGCTTCTAAAGCATTTGATTTGGGGGTTAAGATTTCTCTGAACCTCTACAAATTTGCCCTTATTCTCTCTTGGGTATAGGGATACTATTCTGGGATCGATTCAACTCGGTTCGGCTTGTACTGGGTCGGCTAGTGTTGGGTCGACTCGGGTAAGTCAGTACTGCGTAGGTCTGGGACGACTAGGATAGGCCTGGCTAGATATGGGCTAGGGCTCTTGGTAACCTTTGATCTACGATAGGGTGGCCCTCTCTGAAAATGTTCATAATCCCTAGCAATTTGTAAGCTTCTTCTAAATCGTGTACCCTTTTCAGGTAGAGTTCTCTTTGAATATCTGCTCTCAAGCCATACCTAAACTTGAATAGGATGACTTCCTCAGGCTGAATGATATTACACCTTATGGTATACTCTTGGAATGCAGCAATGTATTTATTCACAGTTTTGCTACCTGAATTAATCCCTGCCACTGGTCCAATAGGCTCTGGTCATACGATGTGGGGACGTAATTGGACCGAAGTCTAGCCTTCATGGCATGCCAGGTGACTATGGGGTCCCTACCCTCTAGTGTTTGCCTTCGCTCTATAGTGGCCCAGTATAACCTAGCCTGTCGTACTAACTTGAGCATGGCAAATCTAAACTTACGCTCCTCAAACATGTCGTACCAGTCAGTACTGGTCCATCTCTTCCTCCCAATCTAGGTAGTCCTTAGGGTCCATAGAGCTATCGAAAGTAGGTGCTTCAAGTCTGACACTTCTAAGGGCTCTTTCTTCTTGGTCTACTGCCTTATGATTGGGTCTCCTAGGGAAGACATCTAGGACTGGATCAGGTCAAGGTGATCTCCTAGGTCCATCCCCAAAGTGAGGATCATGATGTGGAGGTCCCCTAGGGTTTGGCCTTATGTAGAGGTCAGGCTGTTGGGCTCTCCTAGGATTAGGTGGAGTCTCATGATCAGACTTAGTGTGGGCCTCACGGGCTTCTAGGATGCCTAATCTAGTTTCGACTTGACCGAACCTGGACCCTAATATAGCCTCAGATTGTTTGATGTCTTGGTTCATTCGGGCTAGTTGTTCAGTGATGATTCTTAAGTAATCCTCAATGTTTTGATTAGTCATGGGTTCAGCCTGTAATGGAGGTGGTGACAGGCGAAAAGATGCTCCTGATCTAGTGCACATGCAAGCACAATCAAGCACACAAGACTCAGACTGACTCGGACTACGGTATGTTAGACCTAGTCATTCAGAGTAAAGGATTTGGCTTAATGCAAGTGAATCTAACAGTAACTCTTCAATTGGCCAGTTGGGACAGATGGGCTAGTTGGGACAGATGGGGGGAGGCTCGTCCCGCAAATTACAGGTGCCTAATTAGAATAATCCCAACACTTCGCTTAAGTCGTTTAACATTTAACCTCCCTTTAGACACCAATTTCAGAGCACATGCCAGATTGATTTGTACTAGTCTCCTCCAGTACACTAGACCGACTGTTGGTGTTCCTAGTCCTCTAGGACAAATGTTAATTAAGTTGCTACTCAATTTTAAATTAGAGGCTTGGGATCGGAATGCATGGGTGGTTATTTTGGGCTAAGGAAGGGGTCTTAATCCCTTCCTTATCTGACATCAATGAGAGCCCTTAAGAGTAATTTAATGCAAATGAATGACATGCAAAACACAAACCCTAATCCAGAAATCTATAAATAGCAATAAATCTCAATTTTTTTTTCACAGATCGAATTAAATCCTCAAAAATTAACGAAAAATACCTTTAATTATATTGAATCCAAAGAAACAAATTTCGTAATTTTTTGATGTGTATGCAGGCAGAAATAATTCGATTAATAAAATCTTAGGAATTTTCACGTTTTCTGTGAGTAAACAGGCATGCAATTAATTCACAGATCGAATTAAATTTTTAGAAAATGATGAAAATGTTTAAATTATAATGAATTTAGAGAAACAAATTTCGTAATTTTCTGATGTGTATGCAGGCAGAAACAATTCAATTACCAGATGATATATAACATGAATTAACAATCAAGCCCTAACCATGCTCTGATACCAAACTGATGCAGGGCCGATTCGTATGCAGGTAAATTTTATAGGAATAATGATTGCAGTTGATTAGTCTTTCGAAGTAATAACCTAAGAGGGATTTAGGAAAATTCACAGTAACTCCACATGCGAAACAGTTCCACAGAAAAGTAAAGAAGAAAGACCGCCGAGGCTAAGAAGCCCGGTAGGGCTTGCTCTCCTTCAATAAAGTTACTAGTAGATTAGAGGGGTGTACTTGGTACGAGGAAAGATCAAAGTGCTAAAGGGGTCGCTCTGCTTGGCGGATGCGCCTAGATGATCAAGCCTCGAGTCCATGGATCTGTGGTAAGTATCCACTGACCTGAATGACGATCATCTTGAATTTGGATTCGTGGCTACTGAGGGATCTGCAAGATCACCATACAAGGGCTAATAAGAAAAGAGAAAATCAGAATAAAGGTGAAAAGATGAAGGAGAAGTGGGGGCGGCCAAGGGTCCTTAGGCGTCCCCTGGATGGGGCAAGGCGGCGGCTAAGGCTTTTGGGCAGCTGCTTGGAGGGGTGCAAGGGGTGGATAGGGTTTGGGATGTCCACTGATGGATGGCAAGAAGGCGGCTAGGGTTTAAGGTTGGGCGGCTTGGATGCAGGCATGCACAGGAGCAAGAACACAATAACACAAAGGAAAATATGACTCAAAATAATTGATTGATTGTATTGATTGATTGAAAGGTTCGATCCTTTTTTCATACAAAAGGGTCTTTTTTATAGGATAAGAGACTTGGGGCCCAAGTAAATACAAATATGAAAATAAAAAGAGGCACTCCTTTTCATGAAAAAAAAATTAAAATAATTCCAAATTGGCGTCCACTTTTTTCCTAAAATGTGGATTAAGTGGCGCCCTTTGAATTTGAATACATGAAGAAAATTCAAAATTCAGTAATTTGGGTGGCCACATTGGGCGTCCTTCAGTTGCTTCTCTGGGCTGAATTCAGGTTGAAATTTCAAAAGAATTGGGTGGCAATATGGGCATCCTTCACTGCTGCAATTCAGGGCTGAAAATTCAAATCTGAACAGCATGCATTTGGGTGTCCCTTCACTGCTTCTATGTGTAGGCCTTGTCTTTTTCTCCCATACTGATGTCTCCTCTTGTAAGCTAAATAAACTTACTACAGAGTCACATTAAAATAAATTGAACTGAACAGGTTTTAAATTAAAATAAACTGAACTGGACGGGACTCAAATTAAAATAAACTAAACCTAATTTTCCAACTCAAGACTTGAATCAAAACTAATCGGATATCTACTAAGGGTTAAGAATCCTCTGCCTGATCCGGGTGCCCGTACCATTGATCTTTGTAATTGAGGGGATCATACCTGTTCATCTTTACTGATTGATGCAATCTCATTGAACAGGAGGTTGCTAAAGCATGCTTAAATGGTAACTCTTCAAGTTATAATTAGGAATCTTGGATGCATGTAATTACATAGTACTTCTTGCTTACTGATGACCATCTTAGTTGCCTTTTTTATTTCAAAAATCTTCCTTCCTTCACCTTCTCTCCCACTTCTTTTCATGTCCCTTTCATGCAACTGCTGCATACATTTGTGTTCTTTGCTGATATCTATTATTATCTGATGCTAGCATTGGACAATCGGATATGGATCCAATATCCTTGTCAGTATTTGCAATCTATTAATTAATGTCATATTTGAGTGTCTCTCTGTTGAATATTGTGTATGCTGGATGAGTTTTTGTATGCTGGAAGTTCAGAACTGCAGTCAGACCCTTCTCTGTGGTTACAACAGTCGTGTGGAACAAATCTAAAATTTGTAGCACCCAGAGAAGGTTTATTTGCTTGCTGAAATTTCTGGACAGCTCCTTGGAACCCCTTTGGAACTCAAATATTTTCACCTAAAGAGCCTCTGGACCCACTTTTCTGCAGTATGGAGTCTAGAGCTGCATCATGTTTGTTCAGAAGAGCAATATTGCATGCTTAAGCATGTTATAAGGTAATCTGGAATGGTGAAGCTTACATGCATGGTAGATGAACAACAGACTTCCTGATATGGTCACCTACTTAAGTTTTATGATTTGTAGTCTCTGGGGCACAGTATTTCCAATAAATAGTCCTTGCAGAAGAACTCGAAGTCATGTGCACGTAACTGTTTTCTTTTAATTTTTAAAATCCTGGCCTTTCAATGTTATAATTCATTTAAGCTGGTCCCCATTTGAAATTTGCCAAGGGTTACACTCTTTTGCTTGTCTTCATTGAGCTGTCTGAAGTCCTATTAAGAGATAAGGGAGGACCTATCACGATTTTCTTGCAAGTGAGAAATTTTTGATAGTATGTTATTAGTAGGAAACCATCTTCTTCTTCTGCTTTAATCAATCAAGGGCAAGGGACCTTGCAAGGAAATATGTCAAACTAAAATATCTAGCACATTCCCTTAAGTTGATTGCTGCATGAAGTTCATGTAGTTATTTGCCAATAAATATTAAAATTTAGATTTTATTTCCTTCTCAAAGTGATATACTGAGTAAGCTTGGGAGGGCTTTACATGTAGATTGTGATAAATTTTCTAAGCCAGACCTCTGTCTCTACCAAAAATATTCTAGTATCCTGATTCTAAACTTTCTCGAAAGCTTTGCCAAAGTGTCAAAGTTAAGGCTTATTTGAAATGCTTAAGTAATAATTCATCTTGGCTCTGTCTCACTTATAGGTCTGTTCTTCAGAAAGTTCTAAAGGTGGATTGGCATGCCTCATTACTTTTGTATGATCCCTTCTGTGAATCCATGTTGTCCAGCAACTACTTTCAATTGCTGTTATCACCTAATGGTTACATTCTTCTTTTAAATTCATACTAGATGGTTTTGTAGTATCATATGAAGCATCAGCTGGTATCAACTTATTAAGCTGGAAGAAGGTGATAATATCTAATCTTTTATATCTAGATGCTGTTGTGAGAGGATGCATCATTTCCAGGTAATTGACCATTTTGGACTCTTGTCTTTAGTGGGTGAAGCAATTGAGCCTCATCAAGAGTAGAGTTTGTTGAATGCTGATTTAGAAGAAAGTTTCGATATATCTTTGCTATCAAAGATGCTCTTATCTTTAGAGTTGGTCAGTTTGCATGGTAACAGATGATAAACATCTGTGCCATTTTCCTCCTCGGTGAGATAGCTGTCAGAGTGTAATGTTAGCATATCTTTGCTATCAAAGATGCCATTTTCTAATAGATGACTAACAAATATTGTCAGCAGATTTGTTTCTTGTCAGAGCTTGATTAGATAGATTAGGGAATGAGCCATGAGAATTGATTTTTATGCTCAGTATCTGAGGTTGGACATTCGGCTTCCATCATCCCAAATTTTCCACCAGATATTTTCATGAAATGTACGTGGCTTACTGGCTTTGGTGTGAAGTATTATTAGTCATGCATGTCATCGATTTTGTACCTTGCGATCGTGACAATGTCCATCCAAAGATGTATCAAGGTGGCTTTATAGGTCCATGTTTGATGAACTTTCAAAAGGGCTTGAAGAGATGCAGCTTTTTGTTGAACCTAACAATACTTTCAAGTTATAGATAAATTCTAAACTATTCTAAATGCGCTATTACTTATTGGGGCGTGTTCTTCATAAAAATATTAGTCTGAGTGTTCCATTTTCCTATGAAAATTGCTCAGATTCTTTGTTTGGCTTATATAGGGTGATTCCCTTGACAATATTCAGTTGTAAACCTTTTAGGTCTTTCTATCTTGTTAATTGCAACTTGTAAGATTAGAGTTCACACTGTTCAAGGGACAGTGTTGTTAAAAGTACTAGGTGCAGCTAAGTGCGAAGAGCTCTTGGAGGTGCAAAGCATAAGCACACTCCTGAAATGGGGTGCATATTTTTAAAATAAATGATAGAATAATTTATATAAGCATGATTTATAATACAATAGAAAAAAAGCTAAAAAAAATTATTATAATATATATTAACCTATTAACTCAATGAAAGACTCTTCTTTCTTAGCTGAAATTTAGTTTCTTAATATTTTTTCTTCTCTTTCTCAAATGATAACATAATTTTTGGTATTCCATCTTTTGTCCAATTTTTATAGGATAAAGAAAGTAATTGTATATGGGATGGTACATTATAAAGTCAATATTATCTAATAAATATGATAGATTTTTAAAGAAAATTAGATCAAAAGCTCATATTTTTTCAGTCTTATGTGCGTCAAGATAAAGGTGCCTTATCTAAGATATAAAAAGTGCCTAACCCATCTCAAATGCACCTTGCACCAATAGGCGCATCTTTGTATATAAGAAGTACCTAACCCTTGATGCCTTGTGCACCTTTGACAACACTGCCAAGAGAGGATAGAAATGTGGAATATGATGTTCTGGGCTGGATTGAGACTTATGAGAAAGTTGATCCATTTTCCATGCCCCTATGGTCTTGCCCTCGAATTCTTACTTTTTTTTGATAGATCACTATTGGACTGTTGATATACCACTTGTTAATTCTCCTGGATATATTTTGGTTTAAGAAAAGTGACATCATGGAACAATGGAATGCCTTTGGTTGCTCTGGTGGTTCGTGCCAACTTTGAAGCTTTTCCTGACCTTCGTAGCAGGACTTCACTAGCCTTCACATCCTGCTGTAGTTAGAGTAACGTTTCATATGTGGTAACTGCTTGAGTCAGTGATTGTATTTTGTGCATCAAATTTGTAAGTTTTGATGCCGTGCATGCTTCCAGAATGTGTTCTCCTTTTGAGGTTGTAGTTATCTAGCAAATTGTTTATTGTACTGATTTCTTGAAAGTGCAGTCCGTCACTGTGATTTTATTTAGCGTATGTTTTGCCATACATTACTGCTATTATGTTGTTTTTGGAGTTTGCTGGGGGGGCAGGGTTTTAAAAGGTATTAAATGCTCTTGAATCTTGAAAATGGAGATGTAATTCAGCATAGGACCAGCCTAAAATATTTGCAGAGTTCATGTGAAAGGCTTTAAGAGTTCTTCATGACTAGATTTCATATTTGCGCTAACGAATAGCTTGTTGACATCCTCTGCACACGTCTGCAACATTTGATGCTGTAAGAATGTGCTTATGTATTGTTACTTGCCTGCAGGTCAAGAATGAAAATGGGCCTGAGGAGGGGCCTAGTGCATCAACTTGTGTGGATAAGGATGTTGAAGAAGTTCTAGCTGATGATGAGGATGATGAATTGGACATTGATGAGCTAAATGAGCTGGAAGCAAGTCTATCTAAAACTTCAATTCAGATCCGCGAGCCAGGCATAGAGGAGGAGGCATCATCTTGAGAGGATTGCAAGCGTGTGCCGATGCTCAAATCTTGCATCCGCTAATGCTCTCTCTCTCTCTCATAGGAGGGTCATCAGCAACCGCATCACTGCATTTTGAAAGTCAGGGCATGAGTGTAGTAGGATCAGTGTAAAGTGATTCTGCTTTTTATTGAATGCGGTGTGTCGACAATAAAATCAGACTTGGCTTTGCTTGCTGGCTGAGGTGTTTGTTGGGGAAGCAAGTTTTGATGCAGCTTTTCCCAGCCAGTTAAGCAAGTTTGAAGGTATCAATCAAAAGGCGTAGTACGTTGGGATCAGTTGAATAAACTTATGCGTTGGAAAGCAAATATTTATTATGCAAGAAACCTGAAGTGCTGCTGCTGCTGCTGCCTTTTATTTTGAATGCCATTTTCTCGCTGATGATGCCTCTCTCTCTCTCTCCTTGACCAACCTTTCAGATCTGAGTTAACGGAATTATAACAGCATAAAGTTAGACTAATTGGACTTTAGGATTTAATTGCCTAGTTTTGCATAACCGATTCGAGAAGTTAGAAGAATAAAATCCAAAATACTGGGTTCAATTTGTGGGTTCGTTGGAAGAAGCTCTTTTATTTGTAATTAGAAACGATCCTTGGGGTGGGGAAGCCCGAAGCCGGTCAGATATGACATCCCAATTGAGGTTCTATTTGGGTATAATTAAAGAAAAAAAAGAAGAAGAAGAAGGGATAATAGTTTTCTAGTAATTGAGTGATGCATCAAGTGATTATTAGCTCATATATATATATATATATATATAGTTACCGAACATAATTACAACATTATCTTTGCTACGCTTAAAAAGTGATATATATATCGATCAAAGCAGATTTTACAATCTCCTTTTAAGCAAATTGGTAGCTACCGTGAAATAATCTTTTTTTTTTTTTTTTTTAACCCTTCACACCCATAACAAATATTATATAAAAATTCTTGCTCGTAATTTTATGGTGTATTCTCAAAAACGCACGGCAAACAAAATTATATAAAAATTCTTTCTCGTAATTTTATAGTGTATTCTCAAAAACGTTTGCCGTGCGTGCCCCAACGTGCCAAAGCCCGTGTCACACCCAGCCATTGTGGCATCATCTAAACCATGTTATATTGAGCTTCATTGAACCTTCTAAGATCCATTGCACGAAGCTAATAGTGTGCAAAATGATAATGTTATAGGAGATTCATGAAAACAGATAACAAGAATAGAAGCCTAGGATCTCACAAGGATGATGATGAACTAAATGAGCTGGAAGCAAGTCCATCTAAAACGTCCATCCACATCTTGAGAGCCTTGCAAGTACCTGCCAGTGCCCAAATCTTGCATCCGCCTCTCATGGGATCATAGGCAATAACATCTATCTCTGCATTCCAAAATTCAAGGCGTGAGTGTAGCGATGGTTTGTAAAGCGCAAACAAAGTGATTCCCATCTTTATATGAGCAAGGATGTGGTGTTAATAATTGGATCAGACTTTGCTCGTGGAGGTTTGTAGCAAGTTTTGATGCAGCTCTTCCCATTGAAACCACATATGTTATAAATATACTTTTGATTCTCAAAATTTTTGATTCAAAATTTATTTTGATTCTTAAACTTTCAGTTATTATACTTTACTTCCTTATGTATAATTGATAGAACATATCACCCCCATTAGCTAGTCCGAACATATCACTCCCATTAGCTAGTTCATATGTTCCCATCAAGGTAATGTGTCAGCTGTTTCATTAATTTTAATTAATTTTATATAGTAGAATATTAGTAATGTAATAGTCTTAAATATAAAAAATTAAACTGTAATAATTAAAAATTTTAAAACCAAAGTATAACCTAACATATAATATGATTTTTTTTAATTTAAAAAAGGCTTAGATCTTTATTTTCTGGATATCAAGTTACAAATTCTTTACCGGGATGCTACTGTATCATTGAATCCCATCAAGCTCCAGGTTGATGGAATGATAACCTAGTAAAGTTATTCACTCGATTTTTATTGATAAAATACTTTCATGTCTATTCAGAGGAGTATCATAATAAGCGGAGTTGGCTTGAATTTAATGCTCATTGATTTGCTGTCACCACCATACTTCCATTTCTATTAGGGATGGCAACGGCCCAGAAATGGCTTGGACGAGAGCAGGGCCTGAACAAAGATACCGGCCAAGCAAACCGGTACCCAATGGATACTGGTTTACTCGTTTACATAAAAAATTATTTTATTAAAATTATAATTTATTAAAAATTAAAAAAATAAAAATTTTTAGGATAAGATAGATTAATCGTCAATAACCAATCGTTGATATTGATACATCTAACACATTAGCTTTAACAAAGTAACAAACCAAATAGAAAATAATCTATCAAATTCTAATTGCATTTCAAATGTGTATATATATATATATATATATATATATATATATATATATATATATATATATATATATATATATATATATATATATTATTTATTTTAATTTTTAATTTTTATTTTTAATATATAATATATATATTTAAAATTTAAATATATTATACAAAGCTAGAAGATGGGTAAACAGGAATGGGGTGAAAAGTATCATCCCTGGACCGTTTAGCCATTTAGCTGTTAACAAAAAATCTTCATTATCCATTAAGCCGTTTAAACCGAAGATTCTTCGGCCCGTTAAAAATGATACCAACAGATAAACAAAAAAAAAAAAAAATTGTCATCCCTTGTAAAAAAACATTGACTATTTTGCTGATTAGATTAAAATAACTCTTTCGCGATAAGCGATATAGCACTGTCCAGACAAAATATTAGCCTACATTTGATTTTAAGAAATTTTTTTTCTTATTTTTTATTTTTATTTTCTAAAAATAATTTTTATTTTCTATTTTTGATCTCTAAAAAATGCATTTAGTAAATAAAAATAAAAAAATAATTTTATTTATTATTTATTATTATAAATAATATATTTTAAAATAATAATAATATGTATAATATTAATGCTATATTACATAATAATATAGATTATAATATATAATATCATTATAATGTATTATATATAAATTATAAATTTGTTATATAAAAATAATAACATAATATTAATGATATTATAGTAATAATTAATATGATATTATAATATATAACATGTTAATATTATATAATTATTTTATTATATATTATAATATATATATATTAATTATTCAATCTTCTAATAATCATAATGCAGAAAGCACTGATCAATTTATATGAGCTTATATACTACGTCAAGTTAAAATGAATATCAATTGATCACACGGACTACAATTATAGAGCAAATTTTAGTTAATCATTTATAACAATATAAGATATATGAATAGAATAAGCTTTAATAATATATTAGAGTTTAGGTGAATATTAGCTAACCATACGAGGATATGGTCATATGATTGAATTATAGAAATTATTTATACTCAATCTAATATAAGGTCACAAGACAATATGCAGTAATCAATATTCAATAGTTCATAAGGCATAAAGTTTTGTATAATATTTGTAGATAATTTATTTCATACATTTATACTTGCTCTCATCCCCTAGAGTAGCAGTTATACTATATAACATAAGTGGAATCCACCATATCTTTCGTGAAGCCAATTCGGCGGCAGATTGGACGGCTTTCTTTGTTGCTCAGTACTCTGGACCCTGGGTCTGGAGTCCTGATTCCCATTGCCCTAGTTTGTTGCAGCAGATTTTATTCTCTGATGTTTCTGGGCTAATTCGCACTAGACAAGTGTGATCGCCCATATGTACCAAAAAAAAAAAAAAAACATAAGTAGAATCCACATATCAAATCATATCATGTGCTGATGATAGAAGAAATTATGAATATGATTTTTACTGAAAGATTAATTAGATGCTTATGCTCAAACTCTTAAGTTCATAGATAAACCTGGTTTTGTGTAGACATGAATACTGAGATAGGCATGCGTATGTGTTACTTCAGGAAAGATTAATTATGTAAATCAATTAAACATACTATAAAGGGTATTATCCACTCATTGTCAGCCACCAGAAGATCTGAAAAAATCTGATTTATGTTAGTCTATGAAAATTCATATGGAGGTGGGAGTTAGAAATACTAGAATCCCTAAAACAAAGATTAACCATAAGAAGAGATTTCAATACCATTAAAGTTTAAGAAACAAAGATTATATGCTATTATACACAACTGCATGACTAAACTTAGTTTAGGTTGAAAATTAACATAAAACAATAAAATCCTAAAACCTTTTTCAAAGTAAAGGGATAAAAAAATAGAAGGAAAAGTCCCTTGAAATTTTACCTTGGAAACTCTCAATTTGGAAAAGATCCAATGAACAATAGGTTCAGGGAAAAAGATCTAAGGCATGGATGGGAAATACTAGTAGAGAATGATGGAAGAAGGAAAAAGATAAAAGAAAAATGGTCATGGATGCTCAAAACTAGAGTTGAGAGGAGAAGGAGAATAAAGAAGTTTTGTCAAAAATGATATGCTCAACCTTTAAGTAGTGTTAAAGGCAGTTCGAATGGTTGATCAATTGGATTGTAGAAGCTAGGCACAATTGGTTGAGCTAGCTTACCAAGATGCTCGGATTATGTAACTTATTTTCATTCTAATTCGTTTAAGTAACTTAAGATTTCTCATAAAAATAAAAAACATCTTTATTTAAATTTAATAAAATATCAAAAAATTAAACTCCTTAAAGATAAAAAGTTAACTCTCCTTCACAAGAATAAAATTAAAGAATTTTAGGAAATAATAGTTTGGCTAGTAGCAAGTTAAGGTACTTTCATTCATGATAAAAATAACATGAAAATAATTTAGCTTAGGAATGATAAAAAAATAAAATTTTAGAAAAAAATTATCTTAAAATACAGTTTATAAGGCTTTGGTCATACTTAGTCAAACTTATAAGGTTTTCAAACTTAGATAGAATCATAGTAATAGTTAGCTTCATATTGACCTTTTATTGATTTGATCCAAAGTTTATCTTTATAACGTAATTAGTCTTACTATAATATTTTAAGGTTCAAACTATCTTTCTAGAGTTCAAAATATGATATGTTACTATACTAAATGTTTAGATGTTACATCCTTCCTCCATTAAAAAAATTCGGTCCCCAAATTTGAACAAGTATTATTTATAAAGAACTTTAAAGAGATGAGCATACTTGGCTTGCATATTTGACTCAATCTTTCATGTTGCTTCCTTAAGTATCTAATTCCGCCATAATACCTTTACCGAAGATACCTCTTTAGAATGAAGTTTATGAATATGATGGTTTAGTATTTTAATCAGCTCTTTATACGGCATATCTTCTTTAACTTAAATTTATTATAGGACTAAAATATAAGATGGTGGCAACCTTTTGTATGCCGCCCACTCGGATCCCATTCAAGTGGCTTAGAATTGACCAAAGTCTTCTCTAACTTAACCTAATTTAGCAAAATCTCTATATTTAGGCTCTTTCTCTAGCCCTATCTTTTCTTTAATTTAATCTAGATCTTTATCAATTCAATATGTGAGAATAATTAATTAGAATCTCCATTCAATTAATGAGAAGATAATGATACATGCTATATGCACTACCATAATAGGCCAGCTTAAGTTTTTGCTCACTAAGAGTAAGTTTTCTCTTAACCTAATTTAGAAAACTCTTTATATCTAGAGTATTTATCTAGCCATATATTTTTTCTCTACTTTAATAAATCTCTATCAATTAAATCTCCTGTTTGATCAGAAAGAGTGCTTTAAGATTTGTGTTAACGTCCCTTCTAGGGTTCTCTGGCGCGTCTTCTCCAGGGTGTTTTAAGATTTGTGTTCCGGTGACCTTCGTCCTCGATCTCCACCGATCTTCATCGTCTGGCTTGCTGCTCTTCACCGAACCTTTGTCTTTCTGTCCCCGGCAGTCCTATGGTGGCCGATGGGACATCGGAGGCCCATGTTCCCCGAAGGAGGTCTGTGGAGTCTGGCTACATGTGGGTTTCATCTTCTCCATCTCCGGCTCAGGTGGCAAGGTTGGAGCGTAGCTTCCCTGAGGCGGTGCGTGTGCCGGAGTCGTTGATGGAGGAGGAGATTGTTGGATGGAAGAATAGAGCTGTCATCGTCCGCTCCTTCCTCAAGTGGGTGCCAGTTGAAGCCTTCATCAGAGAGTTTCGACGAGCTGGAATTCCAGGGGTGATTGAACCTATTAGCCTTGCATTCCGCTGCCACATCTTCCGTTTTGAAGATCCGGCAGCTTGCGACCTGGTCCTCAACCATCCATGAGTTATCAATGGACAAATTATTGGGACGAAAGCCTGGCATCCAGAATTTTTTCCGGCTGAGGAATCCATCGCCTCGGTTTTGATTTGGATGAGGATGCCAAATCTTCCATTAGAGTTCTGGAAGGAGGACATCCTCCGTGCTATTGCGAAGCCAGCGGGCGTCTTTTGCTGTGCTGATTCTGCCACGACATCACGGAATAGAGGAGGATTCGTGAGGGTGGCAGTTCGAGTCGACCTTCGTCATCCTCTTCGCCCGGGGACCCGAGTTCAGGGCATCCATGGACCTTTCTGACAGCAGTTTGTCTTCGAATCGCTGGAGGAAATTTGTTCCATGTGTGGGTCTTTGCATCTGGCTGGGGGGTGTTCTTTGTCGTCCAAGGCAGGGGAGAAGGATTCTGGCAGCTGTCCTATTTTCGGGCCATGGATGATGGCGGTCCATCGGTGAAGGAATGCTGATGGTTCTCAGCATAAGAATCCTCTGGTCGCCTCCGGTTCTTGCCCTGCTCCCCAGTCGGCCTTCGAAGATCCGAGTATTGATGTTGTTTGGAAGTCGCCAGTTAAGCTGCGGCGTAGGCGTTCATCAGGGCCATTGATGGAAGGTCAGGGGATCCAGGGTGTCTCTGATTCTGTGGATGTGCCTATTCAACAGGTGCTGGTGGATTTGAATGGATTAGCCAGAGGTAAGCAAAGTTGGCAATGGTGGGAGAGGAGAAGGCTGAAGCTGTGACGGTGGCCGTGCCGGTTCATCAGGTGCGTACCGTTTTCAAAGATTCAACAAGGGTGTCTCCTCATATGTCTAAGGCTGGGGTCCCTGGTTCTCATAACTCCCAATCTTTGATATTGTCTAACCCTTTTGCCTCTTTGAGTTCGGACTCGAATGCAGGGGGCCTTCTGGAAGATAGGATTCTGCTCTCGGTCCCCTTAAGAGGGCCAGATCAGTTGATGGCCTGCCTCCGAGGTCTATGTCCAAACCAGTGAAGAGGAAAGGAAAAGGTAAGGGGAATACCGTCAAAAGTCGAGTGGATATCAATCCCTCCTTCGGTTGCTTGACCCAGCCCCCCTGTGGCCTTAAGATTAATCAGGAGGTGGAGTTGGTCAACCCGTCTAAGCAAGATGATCGGAACTGTGAGGTGTCCGATGGAAATCTAGTGGGACAGGGTTCGGATGACATTGAAGCTAATTCTATTGCCCTGGAGACTGGTCCAATTCAGATCTCGAGGGTGGCTCATTGTCGGGAGGTTGCCACACTGATAGCTTTATGTTAGAGGACCACGGAGGGGTCCCATCTACCTCTAGTTAAATTAATGAAGATCTTAATTTGGAATGTTAGAGGTGCTAATAAGCCCTCATTCGTTCTTTTTTGGTAGATTGATGCAATTACATAACTGTGATATATGTGTTCTATTAGAAACCCATTTGTCGGGTGATAGTCTGACAAGGTTTCGTAGAAAAATTGCCCGTTCCTGGTCTTCTTATGCTGTGGAGGCTGAGGGGTTATCGGGTGGTATGTTAGCTATATGGCGTGAATCTGCTGTTACAATTGATGCGTTTCACCAATGTAACCAGCAGCTTGGTCTTCTTGTTTCTGAAGGAACTTCTGATCCCTGGCTCCTATCGGCGGTATATGCCAGTACAAATTATCATGAGAGACGGGCCCTTTGGTCGGAGCTGCTCTCCCTTCTGGACCATGGCATTCCATCCATTGTTGCTGGTGACTTTAATTGTGTCACTGAGGCTAGTGAGAAGAGAGGGGGCAGAAGAGTTACTGGCTCAACTGACATAACTGAATTCAGGTCATTCATTGGGTCTTCTGGGCTGATGGATTTGGGGTACTCGGGGCCCCAATTCACCTGGTGTAATAACCGATAGGGGTCAGCGCGAGTTTGGGAGAGATTGGATAAAGCCTTGGCTTCTGTGCAATGGATTCAAAAGTTCCCTTCAGTTACAGTTACTCATCTCTCTAGAATCGCCTCGGACCACTGTCCCATTCTGATTTCCACGGAGGCCATTCAGTTCCAGAGGAAACAATTTAGATTCAAACGGTTTTGGACATTTCATTCTTCGGCTCGAACTATTATTTCTCAGATTTGCACCTTCCTATCAGAGGCAATGCCGTTTATCGTTTATCTCGTCGGCTTATGATGGCCACGTAGACTTTCCACCTGGAATAGAATGGAAGTTGGGGACCTGGTGAGGCAAGTGGAGCAGGCTGAAGATGTTATCAGTGGCCTCCAGGCGAAAGAAGACCATGATGGATTTCTAATGGATTCTGATCTATCCTTGCTGTGGGAAAATCTAGCTCACCACCACTCCCTTCTTCGGCAACAGGAGTTATATTGGAGGCAAAGGTCCAGGGTTCAGTGGATTCGCGAAGGGGACCGTAATACTAGATTTTTTCATCAGGCTACCCTGAAAAGGCGGATGGTCAATCGGATTCGAAGGGTTGTTGATAGTGAGGGGAATTCTCATGAGGACATTCAAGCCATTCGTACTCAGTTTCTTCACTTCTTCCAATCCAGATGGTCTGAGTCCACTGGTCATGGGTCTACGGTCTTCTAGGTTTCTGATTCCAAGAAGGTTTCCTCCTTGGAGAACTCCATGCTTGCTAGGCCGATCGGTGATAAGGAAGTCCGCCATGCCCTTTGGATGCTTGGTCCAGATAAGGCCCCGGGGCCGGATGGGTTTCCGCCTTTCTTTTTTAGACATTACTGGGGCATTATTGGGCAGGAGGTCGTTCAGGCTATTCATATTGCCTTTCAATCGAAACACATTCCAGAGGAATGGAATCAGACTCTTATCTCTCTTGTGCCCAAGCGCTCGGATGCTTTCTTACCTCAGCATTATAGGCCGATCAGCCTGTGCACTACTTTGTATAAGGTATGTGCCCGCCTTTTAGCCAGCCGTCTTCGATAGGTCATTTCCGTCTTATTTCTGTTGAACAAGGGGCATTCATTAGAGGTCGCTCTATCTCGGACAACGTCCTCATCACCCAAGAGTTTATGCACGATCTCCATCGAGCTCCTGTTAGACGTAGTCTAATGGCTGTTAAGCTTGATATGGAGAGGGCTTATGATAGACTGAGTTGGGCCTTCTTACATCGTTCTCTTCAGGAGTTTGGATTTGATGAACTGTTTATTGAGTGGGTTTTGGCTTGTATTCATAGGCCGTCTTTCTCTCTAATTATAAATGGGAGTCCGACTGAGTTTTTTCACTCTTCTGTGGGATTACGTCAGGGGTGCCCTTTATCTCCCCTTCTATTCATTTTGGCTGTGGATGATCTCTCTCGAGCATTCCATCAGGCTCAGCTAAATCAGAGGATTGTCCCCTTTACGGCGGGAGTTGGAGGCCCTTCAGTTTCTCACCTTCTATTTGCCGACGATTGTATTCTTCTGGGTCAAGCTACTACTTCTAATGCAGCTTCCTTCCATTCCATTATACAACGATATTGTCAGGCTTCGGGTCAGAAAGTCAACCTTCTAAAGTCTTCAATCTGTTTCAGCCTGAAGACTCCTAGATCTATCAAAGAAGCTATTACTAATCTGCTGGGAATATCTACTCAGATCGATCGGTTTATGTACTTGGATATTCCCATGACCGGTAGATGTCCCCGATGTTCTGATTTTGTGGATCTTGAGAGACGCATTTGAGAGCGTATTGAGGGTTGGCAAGTCACTGGCTTATCGATGATGGCCAGAGTTACCATCATTTGATCGATCCTTTCTTCCCTTCTTCTTTATTTGCTTTCGAATGCGGCCATCCCGTCTACCTGCCTTCGGAGGATTGAGAGATGTTTTCAAGATTTTTGATGGGCTTCTATGCAAGGTGATCACGGTACTCACCTTCTATCTTGGGATACGATCTGTATGCCAATTCATGAAGGTGGTCTCAGGATCCAATCCCTAATGGTTAGGAGGACTGCTTTATTGGCCAAGCACGCATCACGTTTCATCCTGGAGCCGCAATGTCTTTGGAGCTCTGTTATGCATGCAAGGTATGGAGAATGGCAGCCTGGGGAGAACATTATCCTGCCCCGGGGGTGTTCCTCTTTCTGGAAGGAGGTGTGCCAGTATGGGGACTCTATCCTTCAGAAGACCTCATGGATGATTGGAGATGGCCATTCTATTGATGTTATTCAGGATTCGTGGATTGCTGATCTCCCTCTATCTAGGTGGCCCTCTTTCATTAATATTGATGTCCCCCCTGAATTGAGGGTTAAGGATCTGATATCTCCAGATCCCCCACGTGTCGTCATCACTTGGTGACCCATTATTTTGGACCGGATCTATCTCAATAGATTCTCTCGATTCCTCTTATTACTGGTCCCTCGGCTGATGTCAGATTATGGCAGAGATCCTCTCTTTCTAGGGCCCATCTCAAGGATCTTATGAACTTCTTTAGGCCTCAGCCCCAGAGTACGAAGGAGGCTGCTTGGGTCTGGTCGCTCCCTACTCTTCCCAGGGTTCAGTTGTTTATCTGGAAGCTTCTTTGGGACTGTCTTCCGACTAGTTCCCTGCTCTCCCATAGGGGTGTGCCAATCAGGCTATTTGCCCTCTGTGTGGTCTGGGGAATGAGACGACTAACTATGCCATTTTTACTTGCCCTTGTGCTAGACGGATTTGGCATCTGATGGGTTATAAGTGCAGAGACAATGGTTCTGGTTCCCCTCGCTCTCTCTTCTTACTAGATCTCCGGAGGGCCACGAAGTATCAATGCGGTATCTGGGCGGCCACGGCCTATCAAATTTGGTTAACAAGGAACCAGATTATATTTTCTGAGGACCGTGTTTCTATCCATCGGCTTGTCAGGAATATTAGAGCTTTGGCTGCTGATTGCGTCCGCGCTACTCAAGAGGTTGATCTAGACTCCTCTGGCCTCTAGGGTTCCCCTGCTGCTACGGCAGCGAACCGAAATATGGTTTTCTTTTCTTGGGAGCCCCCTCCTCCAGGGTTTGTCAAAATCAACTTTGACGGTAGCGTTCGGGGCAGATATGCTGGATCGGCCTTTATCATCCGTGGGCCTCAGGGCGATATGCTGGCAGCGGGCGGATTTAGCATCCTCGACTCCTCTGTCCCTATGACTAAGCTTTATGGGGCCTAGGCTGGTATTACATATGCTTCTAAGTTTCTTCGAGCCCATAGAGTTGTTATTGAAGGTGATTCCTTGACGGTCATTAGGTGGTTACGGAAGGAGAATGTTCCTGCTGCCCCTATTAATCTGATTCTTCGGGACATCTGGTCTATTCTTCAGGATATGGCTGCAGCTCAGATATATCATATTTTTTGAGAAGCCAACTCGGCGGCCGACTGGGTAGCGGCTTCTATTGCTCAGCATACAGGCTACTGGTTATGAAATCTGGGATCCTTGTCCTTCTGTTTTGTTTCAAATTTTGTACTCTGATGTATCTGGGCTAACTCATACTAGACTTGTTTGATGGCCCGTGTGTACAAAAAAAAAAAAAAAATCTCTATCAATTCAATTTGTGAGAACAATTAATTGGAATCTTGTTTCAATTAACTTGGAGATAATACATGTTATATGCGCTACCATGATAGGTAAGCTCAAGTTTTACTTAATAAAGATAAGTTTGCTCTAACTTAACCTAATTTATCCAAATCTCTACATTCAAATTATTTATCTAGCCTTATATGCTCTTCAAGTCCCCTAAGTTATATATTAGCCACATGATACAATATAGAGATATGAAACTCATATCACATATATTCTTTTTGCAAGTAGATGAAATCAGTCATCTTCTTATTTTTGTACAAGCCATGTCCTATAATTTTGTCTCTTATCATTCTTGTACCTTGATACAACAATTAAGCATAATATTATCAGACTTAGGCATATAATTTATAGCTTCTTCGAATCTTAGGTCATTTTAGATGTCCTTTTATGATAACAATTCATGTAAATCTCCTTTGAAAATTATTTATTACTAAATAAAATAAATTTGTAAAAAAATATTATCAAAACTTTTTAAGTTATAACTTGATCGGTGCAATATGTTTGACCAACTCTCCATTCTAATATGGATGCGATGCTATGATAATTTTTATCATTGCATGATTTCTTGGAGGGCACCTTTGGATCAGAGCAAGTGGAAAGGAAAACTACTAGAAGATGCTATCACACTCCAAGACAAATACCAAAATGGATCCATATTTAGCCTTTGTATCCTTTGACAAAATACAACAAATACTAAAATGGATATATATTTAGCCTTTGTATCCTTTCATCAAATAGACTTGGAAGTGCTTAATATGACTAAAGTCTCAAATCCAACCAATGCACAAGCTATTTTTTATCAACATAGGGTAGGCTTGAGATAGTTGTCGCTCAAACGTAGATAGCTATTAAAAAGAGTGCTTTAAGGATTTCATAAGTGAATCCAAATAGGGCCTTAATTCAAGCACTGATGTCCCCCAAAACCTTTAACAGGAAGATGTTCTAGGTTTCTTTTAAGCTACAAATGGAGGTTAAGTTCTATCATGTAAACAATATGAAAACCTTGTTAATTGTTTACCCAGGGCCACTAAGGCACAAAATAATAATAATAATAAAACATAACATGGAATTAGATCATAATATTATAAATGGATGTTGGCAAAGTGGATCCAGCGAGGAAGGGCCGAGTTAGATAGGCATAGGAGGGGGAAGGGATGAGGTGAAGCGAGAGAGCAATAAGATTTAGAAAAGTTTTATTGCATTATCCTTTGATGCAGTAAGTACGTATTGATCATACAAATTGATCGTTTATACATGTCAATGCATGTGCGGTGGCCTAATAGATCCTATCGTGCACGTGACTGATGTGCGCTTGCTGCATAGAAAATGGTGCAACAAGCCTTTTCCTAAGATCTTTAAGATGAGATATTTGCTTCCACAATCGATTTTTTACTAGACGTAATGCTTCAGAACATATCACGATGGCTCGGTCTTACATAATTTGAGTCATTTTATTTTTTCATCTATTCAAATTCAAATAAAGTATACTAAAATAATCGAGAGATGAATACAGTGGTTGATTGGGTTGCCTTACACAACATTTCGCTGACAGTTATGATTTCAAAAGAATGAAATCCCTCCACCCCTTCAGGTTCCTTGCTTTTGATCTCTTATACTTTCTTCATATTAGATTATGACTGTTCGATTGTATATATATATATATATATATATATATATCAGCGTAAGATCTGTTTGACATCGTTTTTGTTTTTTATTTTTTAGATAAAATTATACAAATCGAGATTAAAAAAATAAAATCAAGAGAGAGAGAGAGAAAAAAAAAAGGGAAAAAAACCTCCGGGTCCGGAGATCATCAACCTGTCAATTCAGGTCATCGTGACGTGTGATTGGCTCGTACTGTTTAAGACTCGATCGAGATCTCGTTTGGATGGCTTCCGAAATTTTTCCATCCATCCATCCATCGCGCTTGTCACCCGACGTCTCGGTCGTTGGTCTCATAGAGTCGAAGAACGGCCTCCACCGAGCGAGCGTTGGCAGACCGAACCTGGAACCCCCAAAAATTCGCCCGAATCCACTGGAAGGAGAGCGCCGCTATTCCGAAGTCTTCCCTTTCTCAGTCCTCCGCTGATCTTGGAGTTCTTCGACGGCTATGGTCTTGCTCCAGGCGTCGCCGGTCCTTCTTCCCCTTCCCCGCTCTCCTGGGTATCAACTGATAATTTTTTAAACAATTTTTAGTGTTTTCTAGGGGTAACTCATCCTGCATGAAGTCTGATTCTCTGATGGAATGCCATTTAAAGTTAAGTCAGTGGAGAATTTCCGATGGTACTCGCTTTCCTCGTTTTAATGTAATTATTGTTTTTCCCCTTTTTTGAGGATTAGTTTGATTAAGTTTGGGCATGGAATTCTTAGGTGGATTTTAGCCTTTTTGTTCTCCGGTTGAACAGTTTAAATTTTCCTTCTGTTCTGTAAAGGATATGTGGGCTAAAAATACCAATGCGGGACTCTTAAAACTCCCCTTTTCTAACCTCAGAAATATATCTAAATGGGTGATGACAAGAAGGCATACAAAATAATGAATGAATATAGTTTTGTGACAAGCCTGAAGAAGAGGCCAGGTTCTCGATATAGTACTAGTTTTAAGCTATTGATCTATGAAATTGAAGGAAAAATCTTTCACTGACACATATTGGATCTAATTCTTAGGTATACTTGTAGGCGAAGGTATGTAAAAGTTACACAGACACGCAAGTGAGAAGAAAAAAATGCAGAAGAACTGGGATTAAAGAGTTCATGCAATGAAACTCCTGTTGCAACTTTGTATATGATGCATAAAAAGGATCAATAGCTAATCAATCAATTAGATTTTATGTCACAACTATTACACAGACCATTGAAATCGTGCAATTTCAAAAAAGCTGAATATTACCTTGTCCATGCGACATGAAGTGCACAGTACTCATCAAAACTTTCAACAGAAGAATTGTAGCCAGATAAAATCTATCTTGTCAGGATAGTGAAGAAAGTTTTCTCCATGATAAACAGTTTGCATGTTTGTGAACCAAAATTATAGTTTTAATCTGCAGCTCTGTTTTTTGTTCTACCGATATCATGTATCATTTCAAATTATCTGCATCTAGAAAGGTACCATTAGCATCGAACATGTGTTTTCAGTCAGCTTGGAGGATTGTGATTATGGGCAGCTCAGACATAGAAATCAATATATATATATCTCTCTCTCTCTCCATCCATCCATCCATCCATCATTTACCTTCTTGGGTTTTACCATATTAGAAAATTAGGTGGCAGCAAGCATGGAGATGGGGTAGAACTTTTGCATTGTTGATTATTGGGCAGGCTGCAATGGGATGAGGAGAAGAGGAGAGAGGAGTTGAAGAGAGGGCAAGAGGTGAGGGAGGAGGAACAGAGGAGGATGAGGAGAGCAAACATGAGTGGGAAAAGGAAAGAGGGGGTGATGGAGAAAAGAAGTCGGAAGAGGATTGGACTTGCATTTTCTACTCTTGATGCATAACTGTCACTGTATATTGAGTCTGCCATTTCTATCATTCAGATTCTTGATAAATTCACTTTCACTTGGTTGGTACACTTCTCTTGTTTGTCTTCTAGAGAAAATCCATGCCAACAACATGTATTTATCAAGATGGCAGCCTTTATATTTTGTATTCTTAATATATCATTGTATTTATAATTTTATAATTCCCTGATGAGTTATAACATGATGATCTACCACTGGGTTAGAAATACCTCATTTCTACTGGACTCTACAACATAGCAAGTTGGGTGATAACCCGACACTATTTTACAACTTATCATTGGACTTTTAGTTATGCAAAAAGGCATTTGTTTCCTTTAGTGCAGATTCAAGTGATCCGAGGGTTATTGGCAAGCAATCATTTGCCCTTCTTTTCATCCTAGAACCTCCTTATTTTGTGTCTTTTTCATTCTTTGATTTTCCTTTCAGAGAGTGATGGACTTTTAGCTTGTTTTGTAACCTATTTCCTTTTTGCTTTGGTGGCTGGATCATGCTTTTGCAGTTCTAAGCTGTTCTTGGCAAAATTAACTCTAACCTACTTCAAATTACGGTTTTAAGTCTTGATGGGATTTTTTTCTTTTCTTTTTTCTGGTTTTTTTGGTTGGGGGGGGGGGTGTCCCAGCCATCCCATCCAAGCCCTTTTTCAAACCGGTGTCAAACGACACCAGTTTTACGTCATTGGTGCGAAAGGCAAAAGTTTTACGAAAATGATGTTAAAGTGAAAAGCGCCATTTCAAATGACGCTTTTCACGTCCATCGTGGCAACAAAAAAGTGCCACTTGAAGTGGTGCTTTTAAAAAGCACCATTCCTTCGTGTAAATGAGACTTTGCATGAAAGTGGAAAGTGGGAAGGGCTTCTTAAAAGCGCCATTTGAAATGGTACTTCTTAAAAGCGCCATTTCAAGTTGCGCTTTTTTGCTGCCATGATGGACATTAAAAGCGCCATTTGAAGTGACGCTTTTTATTTTAACACCATTTTCGTAAAACTTTTGCCTTCTGCACCAATAACGTAAAACCGGTGTCGTTTGATACAAGTTTCAAAAAGGACTCCATCCCATCCTATTCTTATTGGAAAATGAGATAGCGAGGTGTTGAGCCATCCCAGCCCAGCCATCCCATCCTATTCTTATTGGAAAATGAGATAGGGAGGTATTGGGCCATCCCATCCCAGCCATCCCATCATCCATGCAGGGAAAAAAGAAAGATGAATAGAGAAAGTAAGGAGAGAAGGAAAGGAAAAAAGAAAGGAGGGAGAAGAAACGAAAACAAAGGAAGGAAAGAGGTAAAAAAACGGAAAGGAATGGAAGAAGGAAAAAGAAAATTAAGAAAAAGAAAAATAAAAAAAAAAAAAAAAGAAAAAGAAAGAAAAAAAAGGAAGAGATAAAAAAATAGAAGAAGGGGAGGGGGATGGGTACCCTACCGGACACTTTATTAGGGTGGCCATTGGGACATGGTTTTGGATGGCAGGGCGTCTGTTTCATGAAGAAATGGAGATACTCTTGTACCATGGAATTTAAAACTTTGTTTCAAAAAATAGACTAATGCAACACCTTTTTCTATTTGAACACTTCTTGCTGTCTTCTTTGGTGTTTTAGTCTTAATTTGAGTTGTTCATATGTTGCTTCTTTGTTAACACTATTTGGCTATCTCTCCCTCATCCCCCTCACCTCCCCGCACCCCCAACCCCCCCCACCCCCCCCCCCCCCAAAAAAAAAAAAAAAAAAAAAAAAAAAACAGTTCTTGAAAAATGAATATAGAAACAAGGGTAAAAGACATGATTCTTGTTTTCAATTTCATTTTTTGAAATAGGTTTTAGGAATTTGAAAATTTTGGGTAGTAGAAACCTTTCACTTTTTTAGTCCTGAATAGAGCAAAGTGGAGGAAGTAGATTCATGTAGCTGACCCTATGTAGTTGGGAAAAGGCTTAGATGAGTTGAGTTGAGTTGAGAAACCTTTCACTTTTAAGTTTAATTCAGGCACTGATTTTCTTTTTTCTTTGTTTCTGCTTAATTTTAGTACTTGGTTGGTCCGTCTTTTGTTTCAATTGAAACTGATAGGCCAAGGTATTTAAAAGGGCACTTGTTACAATACAAAGATGACTATAAACAAATAACTACAGTATATTTCACTAAAGTAACCTTTTTTATAAAACAAATTCATCATTTCATATAATAGCCTCTTGATCTCAAACATATGAAAGAGAAATGCTAGAATCCAATATGTTTGTCAGTTAATTAAATCTTTAAATAATTGAATTTCAAAAAATAAATAATATATATGTGCATGTGTTTACAGTCAATTTATTAATAAATCTCTTACACACAATATTAGCTTCAACCTGAAATTGTTCAAACTACACAATTTAAGAATCTATGTAACACAAACTACTCTAAAAATATTATGTAATAACTTTTCTTGCTTCTTTTGTTTTCTTCTATTTTTTAAATTTAAAATTTCTTCTTAAGTTTCATTGAAATGTCAAAACTTCAAGTAAAATTCTAAAATTGCTGAACTGCAGAAACTTAAATTGAGACCGAGTTTTCAAACCTTGCACTGGATGAAAGAAAAAGGATTTTCCTGATCTAAGTTTTTTGGGATATAAAAATATTCAAAGGGGCATTTTCCAATGGATCCTAAAGGTACCAACCTTTTTGTATCCCTTCTTCACCTTCCTTATGCCCCTTCTTTTCTTGTTTTCCTTCCTCCCATCCTCTCCTTGTCCTGCTTTCTTTTACCCCGTATGTTTGGTGCCTGTGATGCTTGCTTCAATTTCATTAAATTTCAGTTAGATGCTACCTTCTAATGCTTTAACTTTGTTGTGGATACCTGGCTAATTTTTGATTTCTTTTTGTCACTTCTTCTCACTTGGTGTTTCTATTGCTACCACCCCACCTGATCCTCTTCCTTCAACAAATACTCCTTCCATCACTCCTTGCACAGCCATTGTTGCTGCCTCATTGATTAATACTTTGCTTGTTTCTTTTCCTATGCTTGACCACAATACTACCTTCAGTGCCAACTTCAAATACTGCATTCGCTTTCCAGTCCCTTACAGTCTTATCCCCTGTGCATATTCATTATCCAATACATCACTATTAATTTTAGTTATTCACTTAGGTAGTGTTTGATAGAAAAAATATTATCCCTGAATAAGTGTACAAGATAGAGTTTATCCCCTGACTATCCCTAGGGATATCCCTTGGCTATCCTATTGATCATATCAAATGCAAAAAGGTAAATCCATAGGATAACTTTTTTTTACTCTTATTTGGAGGGATAACCAGCTATTCCTGCATTTTCTAGGAAATAAATTGAGGGGATAACCCATGGTTAACCATGGTTAACCATGGATTATCCCTCTGGTTAACTTTATTCCCAGCTATCCTTCATAATTATGGCTTTTGGGAATAAGAGGGGATATGAATAAGAGGGGTTATCCTCTGGATATCCCCTCTTATTCCTTATTTCAAACACGACCTTAGTTCTTACTAGTTCCCTTTTTCTTTTTCAGTCATATTTGTTTCTGCATATTGAAAGTGATATCATGCTGTCCTAACTACATGATACACCCTATATTTTGTATTTCGTTCTGGCCATATTCATTATATAATCTGTAATCTCATTGTATTATCATCTTGTTTTATTTCGTTGTTCATAATTTCATTTTTTTTTTTTTTTTGCTTTCTTCTCTGTCACAGGAGATACTCCTCTGGGGAAAAGTTTCAAAAATATTGTCTGAATGAGACCACATCCAGCAAAGAAGTTATTTCTAGACAACTTATGTCCTGTTTTGCTGCTTCAGTTATGTTCCTCTCTACTCAAAACCAGGTAAAAAATGTAATCTTTTCCATTTCTAAAACATTTTTTTAGCAATTTTATTCATTCAATTTGATTTGTGGTAGCTTGAATAAATCATAGTGAGATTGGATATTGCATGATCATGAGAATTTGTCAAACCTTATGGTAACCTTCATGATCAATCCTTATCTCAACTACATAGACCAGAATTATGACCGGACCTACTGTTGTTTCAGATACAAATTTTCAAGTGTAAATATGTATATATTTAGCATGACAAAGGAATTCAATATAAGAAATTGTTGTGAATAATAGTGTTTCTGGAACTAGAATACTAGATATTCACTCTGAATAACCAGACATCAGAGAGTCAGAAAATGAAATGTCGAAGACAAAAAATATATTATGATGTCATAAACATGTTTCTGCTGATCAGGCTGTTGCTGCAGAGCCCATCCATCACCAAAGTTTATGCCAGATTGCAATGGTCACAAATAATGATTCTATATTAAAATCTGATAACATGTCAGATGAGGAAAATGGGAAGCTAATGATGAGGGGCATGACAGCTAAGAATTTTGATCCTGTCAGATATTCTGGAAGATGGTTTGAAGTAGCTTCACTTAAGCGTGGATTTGCTGGCCAAGGACAGGAGGACTGCCACTGCACGCAGGTAAATACATGCCATAATATGATGCATTATTCAATCATTATAATCTTTTCAACTAATAGACAAAGGATTCAAAATTGTTTCAGTAAATTTGCAGGGTCTATACACATTTGATTCTCAGACACCATCTATCCAAGTGGATACATTTTGTGTCCATGGTGGCCCTGATGGTTATATTACTGGAATAAGGGAAAGGTTCAATGCCTTTCGGAGGAGGATTTGGGAAGGGCTGAAGCTGATTTGGAGAAGCAAGAGATGATTAAACAAAAATGCTACCTTCGTTTTCCCACATTACCATTTATACCTAAGGAGCCCTATGATGTGATTGCAACTGACTATGATAATTTTCTCTTGTTTCTGGGGCTAAAGACAAGAATTTTGTTCAGGTAAGAACAAAACATTTTGATCAAGGAGACATGACATAATATGTTCTATGTTACATCAGCTCAGGTTTGTGGCTAAGCACTAGATCCTTTCAACATCTAAGAGTTTCTTTCAGAGCATTGTTCAAATGTCATAGAAATGACCATTTTTAGGTGTTGGGTGTGCGTTATTTAGGCTAAAGTTATATACTTCTCATATTTATTGATACACAGATATATGATGGCCTTCTTTTTGGGTGCAGATCTGAGAAGAAATGGTCATTTTCAAATCTCTATACGATGATTCATACATTTACTGTTAATAGGGCTGATAGACATGGTTAAATGTTTTAATCTCTATGTGGCACTTCAATAGAATCAATACCACAGTTACTATAATGTAAACAAGGTGAAAAACCAAAGAGAAATCTTAAATATATGCACCTTGTGATCTGATTAGTCTTATGTAACCATTAGTATGCTACAAGTGCACTAATGATTATCAATGGATTTTATTTACTATTGTGATTTGATAGACTGACAGCTAATAGGCTCCCAAAATTGCTGGCTTCTCTTTCTTCATTCTTCTTTGAGTACCCATGAACAAAAGAAAACTCATTTGGTATGAATGCTTATGATCAAATGCTACTCTTTCGTCTCTTTGACTCCTAAATTAGGATTGCTTAGGAACCTAATATGATAGCTTCTCTCTATTTTACTTATCATTAGAAAATAATGATAGTTTCTCTCTATTTTACTTATCATTAGAAAATAAATTTTTATCAAGTTCCTTTCTGTGGATGGTGTCTGATGTAAAGCCCTATCTAAACTTCCTTTCTTAGTTTGGACTCCTTGTTCTAGCCAGGTCCTTAATGTTTGCCTTCTGTGACTGCACAAGAGAGAAGGCCCCTGTAGATCAACACCCAGTAATAATAGGGGGGCCCATGAAGGTTGCTGGCTTGTATTTCATTCTTTTATTAATTTTTTCTTTAAAGAAGGAAAATTTAAGGTGGCTGGTCAAGAAGCTTTTATGGCATAATCTTCTAGTGAAAGATTTTAAGGCTTCCCCACTTAACATTGACTATCCATCTTGTGCTGCATAAATGAAGAGACTTTAGTCTTTTGTAAAAAGTGTCAACTACTTGACATAAGTCATTGTTTGCTTTAGCTAATGTTGATCTCTTTGATTGGTGCTTCCTTATGTGTTTATTTATTATTTATTTGCATGAAAGATCCTTAGGTCTCTGACATCAAGAGTAGGGTTTGATATTTTGATTGGTATGGTTCATACCTATCAATATGTACCATGTTGACCCCTTGCCCATAGAAGGGAGTGGGGGACTAGGAAAATATTGAGTAAACCACACTTGAGATTCTCAAATTGCCCTAGGATCGTGTGGTTCAAGGCAAATAGAGGTTTATTTCCTTTGAACCTATCTCAAACTAGCAATAAATTGGTCAATACCACTTGGTAACATGGTGATGTCTAAAATAGCTCATAGTTTGCAAGCCTTCTCCACTATTTGAAGGTGGGAATGAGAATAAGGAGAAGGAAAGATTGTATAGGAAGATTAGCATGTGGAAGCTATAGAATTATTCTAGCTAGGGAAATCTGTTCCTTCTCTTTTTTTCCTTATTTCAAAAGAAAAAAATTGTGTAGTTTTTTTTTTAAATTTCATTGAAACAAATTATGGAAGGATTTTGAAGATGAATATTGTTTAATCATTAGATTGTAAATATGGGATCAAAATCAATGTTTTCTAAAGTTTGAGTTGAATTCCAAAATCGACAGCCAAAAATTATGTAAATCTGAAATAAGTTAAAAAGCATTAACAAGACATACTATCCAAAAATAATTGAAAAAATAAAAAGCCATAAAAAAGGCATAAAAGGGAGTACCATTCATACTTATGTGGACCCTTTGATTCCCTTTTAGGCATGATCCTCATTATGGTCTACTGCACCCATTGATTGGTAATGCCCTACCTAGACCAAGGTAAGATATAGGATATCGAACCAATTGGTTTGGCTCGAATCAAACCAAATTGATCAAGAATTGATACATTTTAGCCTGTTGGTTTGGTATAGGCATCAAACAAGGTGCGAACAAGTTTGAACCATGTCAAATCACTCGATTCGTTTCAATTTTGAGTGGAGGGTTATGCCGAATCTCATGTGAGCTCATTTGAGCTCACATCTTATACCTTTATCTTATTTCTATTCTAATTTTTTTAAATAAATGCATAACCCCATTAGAATTTAATAAAAATATTAGAAAAATTATATTTCTTAGAAATAAATAGTCAACTCTTCATCTCAACAAATTTATAGAATTTTAGAAAGTCATGGCTTAGCAAATATTAAGTAAAGATATTTCCACTCCAAATAAAAATTTCAAAAATTAATTTAACTTAAAAATTATAATAAAATAAAATATTAAAAAAATTATCTTAAAATACAATTTGCAAGGCTTTGACATATCACTAGACTGAAGTGACTAATCTTTAGGATTTTCTTCATTTTTTTAAAAAATCACTTAAAATTATTTTTCTTTTAAGAAAGACCAATTAGTAGATGAGTGGAGAGTCCTTATTAAGGAGTCTTTTTGATAGATGAAAATGAAAACAATAAGAAAATAATCCTCATTTATTCTTGTGTAGTTACTCCAGAGGTAAAATTGAAGACTCTAATCTACTCTACTCAACTCAACTAAGCTTTTTTTCAACTACAGGGGGTCGGCTATATGAATCTGCTTCCTCCACTCTACTCTATTTAGAAAAATTGAAGACTCTAATACTAATATTTATTTCCTTTTTTTCTTTGTTTGTTGACTATTATTTATCATTCAAGATGTATGGCTGAGCTGAGGGGGTCTAGTGACATGTTATAATTTAGACCTTAAGAAATATGTTTTAACTTTAGAATTTTATGGCAAGTTTAATTTATTATTTGATGAGCTATGGATTGCATCAACATAGGTTATGTAAAGTTCACTATTACTATGATCCTATCTAAGTCTGAAAATTCTGTAAGTTTGACCAAGCATTGATTAAAGCCTTACAAATTAAATTTTAAGTTAATTTTTTTGATATATTATTTTCTCATTATTTCTAGGTTAAATTGATTTTTTAAAATTTTTATCCTAAGTAAAAAATACCCTAACTTAGTATTTGTTAAATTATGATTTTCTAGAATTCTTTGAATTTATTCTTAAAAAGAAGAGTTGACTTTTATTATTAAGAAATTTAGTTTTTTTTAATATTTTTTGTTAAATTTAAATGGAGGATATTTTCTTATTTTCATAAGAAATTTTAAATAGATTGAAAGGAAATTGGTAAGAGGATGAGAGAAACAAATTTAAGTAAGATAACATTTACTTTAATGATTTTGAATGGAAATAAGATAGAGTAGAGAGGATGAGAGCTTATAGGAGGCTTTCAGCCTCATATACTGCTTAAAAAAAAAAAAAACTGAAAACCGATGAAAAAATAAAAAAATTGTAAAAAGTACTGAACCCACAGTATGCTGCCAGTCTAGTTTTGTAACAAACCAAATCAATACCGAATTGAACCACTCGAATATTGGTTTGGTTGGTTCGCAATTTATCAAACCTTGCCCTAAACCTTGATATTTCAAACCATGATCAATATTGAGTTATATAAATTGATTTAGCATGACAAGTCCCTACTAAAGCTTTGGACTTGTACCGAAAATTGTGTCATCATGTATAATGTATAAGAAGAGCTATGCTCCAATCACTTTGCTCTCAACGCCTATGGCTGTAATTTTGTGGATTTTCAGTTCAACGTGAAATGAATTCATGTTCTTCTCATTACATCATGAATTTGTGCGTAGGCACTCTCCTGAGCCTCCTACGCATTGAACAAGGATTAAGAAAAATGATAACAATTTCAGAAAACCAGTTTAGATTTATGCTTAAAAGATCACTAGTGGAGCTCCTGATTGGGGCATTTGATAAAGAAATGTAAAGAGAGATTTATCATGGTGTATGCTACTTGTAGATGATATAATATTAATTAATAGAAAAAAAAGATATTAGTGCTAAATTGGATTGATGGAAGAAAGATTTAAAGGACAGTCTTAAAAATCAGTAGAATGAAAACACAACATATGTATTTTAGTGAAAATGGAAATGGACATGAGAGTCCAATTAAAATTGATAGACAAAAAATATGGCAAGGGATCAGATTCATTATTTGGGATGTATTATATAGAATAATAGAGAGATAAATGACTATATATATATATATATATAAGAGAGAGAGAGAGAGAGAGAGAGAGAGAGAGAGAACCAATGATGCACTATCCAATTGAAAATCCAAATCGATGAAGCTGATATAGCTATAAAAACAATAATAACAACAAAGCCTTAGTAAAACTGGATGGAGTGGGCTTCAAAAATCCTTTTTCTCCATTCTACTTGGTTTAGGACTATACTTTCTATAAGATGAATGCTATAAAAATGCCTAAAAATCGTTAAATTAAATGAACGAGAAAATGAACGGTTCTAATAGTATAATGACAAGTTTTACTATAATCTAATAATCAAAAAAACCTAGTAAATTTAAAGTTACCCATGTTTTAGAGTGTGCACTAGTGCATTTGATGTTGCTCATTTTTTGACCCACTTGATGCATAGGTTAGAAACAATGGAAATAGTTAAATTTGGTTTCAAGCCTTTTGTTAGATCAACTTCAATGATACGGATCTTCAATTTGGATAATCCATCATCAATTTAAGAATAACTAAATCTTTTGTAAAAAATCTGATATAAAGTGTGCTGTTAAACTCATGCATATGTACATATGTATGTTGGAATAAGGTTGCATGCTTATGGTTATATTTGGATTCATGAAGGTTTAGGATTTGTTTCGTTGCAGAAAACATTTTTCATTTTTCATCTCTAGTTTTCATCTCTATTTCCAGTTTTTTTTTTTCCATGAGAAAATCAGAAAAAGCGTTCATTTGTTAGAAATAGAAAACCATATTCCAACATAGAAAACTGAAAAACATGTACATATATGGTTGTTTTCTATGTGCATAAAATTTGAAAATTGTGATGAGAGCCGTATTGTTATTATTATAATTAATATATATACTAACAATTATAATTAGAATAATAGTTGTTATAATTATTATAATATGGCAATGATAATAATAATTATTATAATCATGTTTATGATCACCATCATCATGGAGGGAAGAGGAGAAGGGGTTGGGATGAGAACAGTCTCTAGGGAAAGCACGAGTGTTTTAGTTTGAATAGGCATGTTTTCTAGTTGAAAAATATGGGAAAATTGACCTAACTTTTATATGAAAAACACTGAAAATTCTCAAGACCCAATACAACTTTGGGAGATTAGAAAACAATTTTTCTAGTTAGAAAATTAATATATTTCAATGTGAAACACTGTTTTCTGTTTTCTATGGAAAAAATTTCCAGAAAACAGCTAAACAGGTCCTTAGCTTTCTACCTTTCTATATAATGTTTTATGAGTCATTCTGAATATTGAATTCTGTTATATTGTGCATGTAAATTAAGTTTTTTGATGAAATCCATAATTAATTTTGTTTTCATTATCTCCATGCCTGTTATCTTCCCACTTGTTTCCTAATGTTAATTCTTACAAAGGCTTGCCTCATCAAAATAAACCAAATTCCCAACTGTGGTTATCCTTTCTTGGTAGCAAGATAATGTAAACAAGTTTTTCATAAGATTATTGAAATGTTAGTGACTTGATAGGAAATGTTGTGGTGCAAGCTTGCACAATCTCAAAGCATTTCTGATATTCTGAAAGGAAATTCCTCATGCCATGCCTTGCTTGTTAGAATTAACAAGATCATATGCTTTACCTAATAATACTTTTAATTCTTGGGAAACATCAGATTTAGAATTCTGGGATTAGATTACATTTTCTCTTCCCACTTTTCACTGTATTGCTCCTTGTGCAAAATCTTGCTGACTGCTGCCTTGTAATGCTATTTTGATACAAAGTATCCAAGGTTTTGTAAGTTTTGCTGTCTTACTAGAAGAGATGCTAACATGTGAAAATCTTTGAGATCAGATTTATTCAAGGACGCCAGATCCTGGACCAGAATTCATAGAAAAATACAAAACTTACTTGGCAAATTTTGGGTATGACCCCAACAAGATCAAAGATACTCCACAGGACTGCGAGGTGATGACCTCTGGTCAGCTAGCTCTAATGATGTCAATGCCAGGAATGAAGGAGGCTCTCACAAACCAGTTTCCTGATCTAGAATTAAAGTCACCCGTTAAGCTGAACCCGTTTATAAGTATTTTTGACACCTTGAAAAAACTTCTTGAACTCTACTTCAAGTAGCTCCAAAAGATTGACCCACATATGTTTGCATCTGTTTGTAAGTGGTTATGCTATATATTCTTGTAATTGACATTTTGTACTGGTGCCATATATCATTTAGAATCTCGTAATGCTTTTCTTTTTCTGTATGTTTTTTGATGTGGTTTTTGTTGGGGTGCCTGATTTTCATTAATGATGATTTTATGTTCCTTCTAGAGAAATATTTTTGGGTTATAAAAGCAGGTTACTGTGGACTACATCTGCTTCTTTGACAGTACATGTGGTATTTCAATTTTTACAAAGATCCAGACATTCTATACAATATGGGGTGGGTGTTTCATAGAAAGATCACTATTTGGATCAAAACACAACAATAAATCACATGGCAGCAGCCCTCACCATAATATGGCATACATTTTCCAATTATAGCAGGTTATATATATTCCATGTTATAAATCAGGCATGTTTATTAACTGCAGATATAAAGGTCTAATTTTGATACTTCCATGCAAAAATTTTATTCTAGATGCTTTTTTTTAAAAAAAAAATAGTGACAATATTCACTTTATTTGATTCTACATTTCAATGCTTTTTTCCACAAAAAAAAAGCTTTTTAAAGGATTCAATGCCCATTACAGACCTGACTTTCAAACTCTATTGATGACTTTTCTTACTGATCTGCTTTTTTCTAGTTTCCTTGCATATGGGGGCTAAAGGCTTAATGTTCATGACATATTTTTGACCTCCTTAATAGCAAATTGTATCTCCAAGAGTGTCTCAAATTATGAGATTTCACTATGTTTTCATTCCAAATTCTTACCATATTATCTATCTGAAACATTGCCAACACTATTGAGGTCTGCTTAAAAGAATAAGTGCATTTTGCTTTTATGGTGTTTAAAACTATTAAGGCTTCTCATCAAATTGCAAGTCTGTCTTGCACAAAGAATTGCATGATGAAAACAGGTGCTAATGTAATTAAAAACGAATAGACATCAAAGATTATATTGATTGTATCTTACAATCTCAAGGTTATTAACAAATTAAATACATGACAAATTTTGAAAGGTCTGGTACTCTAGCTATGAAAATCATAATAACTATAATTTTATCTTAAGGTTGACCATGCATGTTGTTGCACCTTGTGTTGGAAGTTGTGTTGGCCTTCTTCTCTTCAAAATGAGTGCCTTACACCACATGAGTTCCTTGTGATAGTGGATCTGATGCACTCAATCCTTCTTAGTCAAGGTAGATTTGTGGCTGATGTACTTCAACATTGCAAATTAGTCTCAGTAAATGCCACTTGATGACCATTGATTTTTATTGAGGGAATAGAGAGACCAAACTTTCAAATAGCAAGTATGAAAAAAATTACTTTTTCAATTATTGGATATTGTCCACAATAAATTGTTCTTTATCTGGAGTTCTTTAACCATGCTTAGAACATGACACTCTTAACAAATTTATTGATAGAACCAAAGATATTGTTGTACATCTAAAAACTATGAATAACATCTCGTAGGAAAATGCAACTGTGCTGATCTAAAATGCTCGTGAAACAGGTGGAACCTCTTCTCTCAACAGTATTAGTCTATGTGAATTTACTTGGATCTCCCAATCTACGTCTCTAAATTATGACCTTCTACGTAGAACATAGTTCGCGCAAATGTGTCATAAAACTAGGAAAAATGTGGTGGCTGATCAACTGGTTAATTAAATAGATCTTCTATTGGTTGGATGTAATTAGACATGATGTGGTAGTTGTTCCAAATTGAGGATAAAGTGATGGAGAGCCATTTGAAATGGTATGATGGATGTGCCTGAAAAACTAAAGTGATATTCCATTTGGTAAAGAAGTGTTCAGAAGTTTGAAGGTTCAATGGATGGGAATTGCAAGAGGCAGAATTGGAACAACTTGCACAATTGCAGGTATAACTTATGAGAAATGATCTATCTACCATATGAAGGATACTAAGGATTGATCATAATAGTTGAGACCAAGGCTCTAAGTCTCATGAAATGAGATCATTCTGATTTTTCTATGGAATAAAATGCTGTGGGACAGCCACAACAACAAACCGTCTCATTATCTCATCTTGTAGGGACTTAAAACTACAGTTGAGATTAAGTTTATACTTTTGATTATATATTAAAATTGAGTGTGGCGTAATCACAATCTCCATTTTTTAGTAGTTAATCATTAATATTGCATGAAGTCATACACTGCATGCTTGGGCTATGCAAAACAGCATAAAGAAACATGATGTATAAAAAAATTGTTTTCTCCAAGGTCTCCTTTTACCAAAGAACTCCCTTTATTTTCAGTCTGCAGACAGCTCCTTAGTACACGAAGCATTACCAGTTTGTTGGATCAACGCCCTGCTTGGCAATGCTTTTGTAAGATAATTGTAATCTTCTTTCTACATGCTACTAGCTTTTCTTTTCTTAAAAAAATGATATATGGTTTTCTCCATCATTCTAGCAATATTCTTCTTCCTTTTAGTTTCCACAGAGATACGTTTACATGTTTACCTCTTGGGCATTGCTCTTTTCATTTTGTGAATTAGACTTATGCTTGGATGAATGGCTATCATTAGCATTTTTCTGCAAAACTAAAATAGTGGTCTGTTGTTAATGCATGGCACTATCCTAATCTTGGCATAATAAATTATTAAAATTTTCTAGTATGTGAACTAGTATAGTCATTCTTTAAAAACTTGAATTAATTGAGTGTTAGATTGATAGAGCAATTTGTGTAAGTAATTGTTATTTATGTTATTGAGCTCTTTGATGCACCTCATAGCGGTATGGGCTTATTTTAAGTGTAGACCTTATAAATACATGGTCCTTAATAAATAGGGCCCACATTAAGTTGATTGTCACAAAGAGAGATTCATACCTTTATCCTATAAGAGTGCATTTGCACCGATTTGCCAATCCTATGTTTTTTGGTATTGGTTACCGGTGAAATGATGGTTTTCTAATATAGTCTTTACTCGTCCAAATGTGGAATTCCATCGGTGAACCAAACATTCCCTAAATATTATGGTTAACCCATTGAGCCATAATACATTTTACTATCTACAGGGTGGAGAAAAGTTTTCTCTCCTAACAGGCATAACCCTAATTAAGTTTTAGAGTAAAAAAAAGGAGTCAAAACTTAGATATGATTTGTTTAATGTTGTATGTGCACATGTACTTATAATATCGAGATTATCAATTATGTTATGGATTTATCAAATCCAGATCTTCTATCACAAACACCATGCCATTTGTGTCTTTGAGATTACCAGACCGAGTTTTGTGTCAGCACAGCAAATACTATCATTGCCTGCAGAACACTAATTACGTTGTGCCAAACAAAGTCTTCATTGAGTTTTCTCTTACATAAAAAGCATAGTGGGTGGTTAAGAAATTTGTTGATGAAATAAAATATTTTGTGGTGCAATGAAAATTAGCTTTAGAAGTGAAATGTTTGAAAGAACATTATCTTCTTGGACAAGGGAAAATAAAAGATTCTGTTTAAGAAAGAGTAGCAAGCAATTGTGCAATGTAACAATTAGCAGTAGCTGCATTTTTTTCAATTGTGCAATGTCCTGAAGAATCCGTATAAATATTAAGCTGCACTGACCAGCCACATTCGAAACTAGAATTCGAGCAATGCAGCCAATTTCGACGAACAGTCTTTATTAATTCACTTCTAATTTAAGGCATTTCAAAACCTTTGGAAAATAGACATGATTTAATATCCTTGTAACTAAATTGTTTACCTAAATTGTTTGTTCACTTCTGAATGACATTTTAAAGAAGTATCTCCAATGCACTGGCTACCAAAGTTTCTTTTTTTGTTTTTTGTTTACCTCTGGTCAGTTTTTAAACCTCTTGCCAATAGAAGCTAAGTCTACAGTGTTGCTATAGTTTGATAGCTTCCTTCCCTTGTTGCACATATTCTTTAAAAATTGTACAAGCCGAATAAATACAAGCATCTTATTTTGAATAGGTTCTTAATACTAAGCTTCCATAGCTATTTTCTTTCACAAGTTCATATAATGCAATATTTCTGATGTGATAATAGAAGTCTAGTACTAAAACAACTTAAAAAATGAAATATATAAATGCAGTAAGAGTAAGTTACAGCAGACTTAACATTGTGATTCTTCTTTTCTGGTCGCTCCCAAGTTTCTTATTCTTTCCTCTCTTTACAGCTAAATAAGTAATTAAATGAACTGCATTTCCCGGATAAAAGAACAACACAACTTAGAAATGTCTTCACTACCAACACTGCTGACATTTTCCAAGGAATATATTATAAGAGAGAGCTTTATATAAGGCTCTATACTGGTGATATCACCACATTCAAATTACCTTTGAATGAGAATAGGAAGTAACATTTTAAAGAGGGTGGCCAAATTGATATACCATCATTGTATCCCAGGAAAAAGAATAGCTCGAATCTTTTTCCACCAAAGAAATCTTGAATGTAACCCTCCTCAAAAAAGAACCAAAACACTGAAAAAAAGAAATAAAAAGAGAAAAAGGGAATGCAGAGGTTCCCCAATCATTATACTATTAATTAGGTAAATTAGAATATTCATCATAAATACTAGTTTTGCCATCTTTATCTATGATACTTCTAGCATGCTGTTCATATGGCTTGCCCCTTTACCTTACTCCTGACATCTTCTTGCTTCGTGAGCAATATTGCTCAACTGAATTCTTTAGCTTCAGCCTGGTCCAAGGGGACCCTAGTTTATATAATATTCTCAAGTCCACAGGCACTAATGTTTCTGTATACCAAAATTGTTTTGTTATATATATTTGTTTCTGATAAAATGGTGATGAAAAAATGTCTTGAAAACTTGTAGTCCTCTGACATCGTAGAGTACGCCAATACTGTTGGTTAGTGGTTGATGTGAGACGGAGGTCCCTCGCTAGAATTAACTAGTGAAGATTGACATGGCACAAGTGCATTACCCATATCTTTTGAATCAATTAGATTTCAAACCATTTGTTAGATCGAGTTATGTGTGGTTGGTGGTAGATTTTAAAGCTAATGATCCTTATTTTTGGTTTGTTGTTACGATAAATTTTTAGGATAGCAAGAATATTCACTAGTGAGATTATTATGCATGTGTCTCATATTCTTGATAGATTTGATGGCCAAATGATAGACTTAGATGAATAAACAACAAAGTTGGTTGGCAAGAAATTAGTAGTTATGGATATTGTATTAACTTATAAACTAAGCATAAACTGCTCAGTTCATTATTTGACAGCCTACCTTGGAGGTTCAGGTCACAACTTGCACCTGCACAACCACCCGCATATGGTTTCATTTTTCACAATAGATTTTAACTCCTGCCCAGAATTTTCTCAATGGATGGCATCTACCCAAATCACAACTGAAGCCCGGACTGGATAATGAGGTGTCAATCCTAAACCAGTGAGAAAACATTGAACTCTGGTTGCACGTTGCAAGACAGGATACAAACGAATAGAACTTGGCCCATCAAAGATCTCAATTCCAGCCAATAGTTGTGATGGGATATAGGTCTAGTCCGGTTGTACTTGACTAAACTTTGGTTGTGAAAAGATGCTTGTGATTTGCGACCCTCAGCATGACAATATTAACGCAATGTTATATCACATCCATTTGCTATAGACCGTTAGATAGCAGGTTAGAGTACAGATTTATTCAATTCTAGTTTCATAGATACTCCAAAACCGTATCAGAATATGATACTACACTTCACAAGACTAACAAAAAACTAGATGTCCTGATTAAGTCCCAGCTTGGAAAGCTGATTGTGATCTGTAATGAGGCACTACAAGACAAGCATACCAGAATGGGACTCTTTGTTCTTTTACAGCCAACCGACATGGTTTCATTCCTTGGTACTATCTCTCAGCAACATCTCTGTAATGCTTCCAAAGCAGCAAAAGAAACAACCCTGGAAGAAAAGAAAAAAGGAGACACTCTGTCATCAAATTGTTATTTGTAAACTTTGTCCATCTACAATATATATAGATGAAAGAAGTACTAGACTGATCACATTATTTTACTATCTCCATTTTATTTATAAGCATTAAAGGCTAAAACTTTCACATCTATAATTGATTTATGATATGCTACCTCCTTTCTTTACCCCCCCCTTTTTTTTGTTAGGTGGGAGGATTCGAAGGGTTGAAGTTGATTTTTCGTTGTACCTTAATGTAATAGTAAACTAGTGGATGATGGGACTACTAAGATAAATTGATAAACTAGAGTTCAAACTTCCATGTCTTGCCCTTTAAAGATTTTCATTACTAAAGTGGTCAAAAGAAGAAAGATAAAAATCAGGTTGATAGAAATTAAGTTACATTTAATCCTCGGATGTGGTAAGTTAGATTAAAATAAAATAAAAAGTTAAAAATAAAAATAAAGATAGATATATTTGATTGATGTGTGAAAAAGGCTTAGATGAGTTAAGTTGAGTTGAGATATTTGATTGATATGTCAAAGGTTTTTTACAAATAGCTCTGGAATAATATTTATATAGATAAATTGTAACTGTATTTTTAACTATCTTGATCCTGTATATAGCTCTAGATTAGCTATGCATTCTTTGTGAGCTTAATTTTTTTATATATTATTTTTATAATTTAGCAAAATATTCCTTGATCTTATGTGCAGCTTTTTTCAATGGATCCTATCTCATGAACTGCAATACTTCTCAACCTTTAGGATTTTGACGTACTACACCACCCAGACTGACCGGCTCATTCAATCTATTTTACTACTGTCACTAAATTTTATCTTATTCTGTCTAGGGCCAAGCATGTTATAGTTGAGTGAAGAGTACGGCTGTATAATTTTATTTAACACGCCATGTGTGCATGCTCATGATAACATTGAATTAGTTTAAGTTAACTGGAGAATATATATATATATATATATATATATATGTAACACTGCTAAATTCATGTCTTTAAAATATTTTTTGTTTCTAATCCTCACCCTTAATTGATTCTTTAACCTGCATTTCGTTGCCCATTGGCCCCTTGTAGTTAAGCGAGAAGAGGTGAAGTCTGAATCTCATTCTCTATCAAACCAAAACTTATTTTTTCTTTCTACAATCTTGATTAACCTTGATCAAGATTCAATTAGTGAAAATTAACGGAAGGACCGATTTATACCAACAGAATGCAAGATTTTAATATCTAATTTACACACATAAAAAATAAAATAAAATAAAATTACGCTTGCAGTCAGGCTCAAAAAGTCTCCAGGAGGTTTTAGTGTTTCTTCTTTCCAGCAAACCAAATATCCACGCAGGAGCTAAGAGAGAAAGGGAGAAGCAAAGCTATTTGAGACATTTCCCATTTCTGCCTTCCAAAGATTCCCTAATGGCTCAAATCCACCCTCAGAGTTTGGCTTCATAATAATGTTGAATACTAAAGTGGAGACACCAATCCGAAAAATCTCAAACTGGTTCTGGAATTAAGAGGTGGAAGCACACAAATATGGGGGAATAGAATACTCACAAGTAAAGAACAGTCTATTGCAATGATCAATATCTCCTGGACGTTATCAGGATGCAGCAACTGGCCCACCTTTCATCAGCTAGAGTTTACCAAGAAGTAAAAGCCAAAGAGTTCAAGTGGGCATATCATAAGAATATTAGAACCGAACAAAGAAGATAAAGTGTAGACAAGAATAGCTTGGACCTTGTCATCAACAACCAGCATCACAGTTTGCAAGCAGAGGCATTTATGCGAAGACAAGCAACAACTACTCCAAAAGCCACAACACCTTCCACCAACCCAGAAGACATTTGGGCTCGCATGGTGCCATAAAAGCAACACCAGATCTACCTACCCTTTACTCCCATTGACAGACAATAGCAATGGCATCAGCTCCGGTAGAGGTTGGCATGCGGGGTTCGGTTGGAAATCTCATCTCGCAGGAAATCGAGTACTTCAGAAAACTTGAAGCCATTCATGGGAGGAGCTCCCAGATGCCAGAAGCAAAGCTCACAGATATCCCCTCCACCAGTGAAGGTTCCAGGCATTTCAACAGGACTGCCATGAAGAAGAAGCAGGCGAGTGGAGGAAAATTCATACCCAGCATCTGTTCTGTGGTCGAGATCACTGATGCCAGCTTGAGAATTGCAGGCAGAAAGTCACTTCCACACTAGGCAATGGAATTCACAGGGCACTGCATGCTTAAATGTAAAATTTTCCATAATGCAGTGTAACTTTTTTGTCCCGTTTCTTGTTGATTGGGTTTCTATGTATGTTGATGATGTCATAGCTTGGCATTGGTACAAAGTATTTCTCTCCGGGGTTTGTTACTTCGTTTCTGAGCATCTCTGGAACCTGCTGTGCCACCATTACACTGCTGCTGCTTATAAGTCAGAGATGCTACTTCAACTGTGATGTTTTAAAAGCAATAGTACTTGTAGAATGTAATATGTTTTCAATTCCAGTTTAAACATCACTTCCAAATTCTCTGGGTTGAAGCTCAAGGATAACTGAGCAAGAATGACCCAATGATTCAAGATTGTGAAGATCACATTTGAAAACAGGAAAAACAACCCAAAGTTGTTCCCAAATGATCAAACATATAAGCATAAAATTAAAAATGGTGTTAAATTTAAAATTTGATGGATCGAAATGGCAAATAGATTTAAGAATAGATAAAAGCTAGCAAACATTTATGACATAAGCACCAGAATTCAACTCAACTAAGCCTTTTTCCAAATACATGGGTCGGCTACATAATATGCTTCCTTCACTCTGCTCTATTTAAGACTAAGTCGACACTCAAATTACAAATAGTTATATTTTTTTAATTATTTTTGTTCATATTATTTTAAGTCTATCTTTTTCTCTATCATTATCATGAATTGTTAAAAGATCACTCTTTCTAACTGAAGCATTTAAATGTCTTCGTTGTATATGTCTAAACCACTTAATTGATTTTCTTTTATTTGATCTTCAATTGGGGCTATTTCTATCATTTTTATATATGTTTATTTCTAATCCTATCTTTTAAAGTTTTACCGCATATCTATCTTAACATGAGCATTTTTGTTACACTTAATTTATTTTCAGTACTGCCCAACACTCTGTTCCATATAGTATAGTTGGTTTAATAGCGATTTTATAGAATTTTTCTTTTAATTTTAATGGATGTACCAATCATACAATACTCTTGAAACACTCATTCACTTAATCCATCATGCTTTAACTCTATGATTCATATCTTCACCTATTTCACATTTTTAATGGATAATTGATCCCAAATACTTAAATTTTTCACTCCTTGGTACATAAGCTAATAATGGATAGGCTAGCTTGATGAAAAAATTTAATTCAAAAACATCTTTTTTTTTATATAAAAAAATAAATAAATCCTAGGCTGGTGATCCATATCTCTAAATATGTACTAAAAATATTACAAGTAAAGAGGAAGTTGACAAAGGTAAATATATATCCATATCTCTAATCCAAGCCTCCCTTATGTTCATTGCCTCAGCAACTCCTTGTGGAATGGGGTAAGGCTGTGGGTTCAAAATTGCTATAAACTCTGCTAATGATATTATCTCCCTAGCTTGGTTGCTTTTTGCATTTGAGACCATGAGAAAAATGGTTACTTGCTCTGCATATATTAGGCGGGTTTTATGGCGAGGTAGATACGATTGTAATCGGTTTATGATGCTTATAAGCTCGGATCTCTATTGCCGATGGCTATTGGAATGTACCACCTTATTATATGCCCTTGAACAAGCGTCGAGCTTTATTGATGATCTGCAGAATGTTTAAGCTGGTCATAATAAATGTAGTGAGGTTCCTACTCGGATTCAAAATCAGAATTTTCTGTTGCAGTGGCCCCCTCATCAATGTCTAAGAAGCTGCCCCCTCATTAGCTTCCACAGTTCAGACTTCCATCTCTTCTAAGAAAAATCTATAGGTGGTTATTATCCCTTTTTAAATGAGAATTTTATCTTGGAATGTGAGAGGTGCGGGGTTGTTAGCTAAGAGAAGAGCCATCAAAGACTTGGTAGTTTAATTCCAATAGTGATATTGTTTTCATCCAAGAGTTGAATATTGACAATCCCTCATTTATATTCTCAAGTCCATAGGGGGCAGAGAAGAGTTGGTTCAGCTGGAGGAGCTCTAATTAGCTAGAATTCTTGTTTTTTCTCCCTAAGAGGCAAAATGGTAGGGTCTTTCTCAATCACTGTTAAAGTTTGGTGCCGTTACATTAAAAGGGAGCTTATTCTATCTTTGGCATATGGCCCATCCAATGATAGACAATGAAGGCCACTTTTCTTTCAAGAGCTCTCAAACATCATATCATCTTTCTTGGGCCCATTGAACATTGAAGGGGGTTTAATGTCATCAAATCTATTGATGATAAGAGAGGGAACCCCAGCCTACATCAGAAAGTCTCAGCTTCATCAATTTCGTATCTTCTCTCCATCTTCTTGATTTTTATCCCAAGGATAGGGACTTTACTTGGAGTAATGGAAGGGACTCACCTCTTTTTTGCAAAGCTTGATAGATTTCTCCTTTCCTCGTAATGGATTAACTTGTTCCCTGCATCAACTCAGACTGTTCTAGCTAACCACGCTTCAAACCATATTCCTTTAGCTTTGGATTGTATTGGTGGCTTTTGGTGGCTTTTGGAGCTAAATATTAATGATATCATTGCCAATAGTTGGAAAAAGGATCTTATCGGATAGAGATGTTGATAACTAATGGGTCCAACATTTAATCACCTAGGAGGACTTTAAAGAATTGGACCAAAAGAAGAGAGTTACGAAGTTATCACAAAAGTTACTTTATGATATTGATATCATAAATAAAAAAGAGAACTTTGATCTTTCTAACCATAAAATTCTAACAAGAAGCATCCTTAAAAAATTCCTTAGAGGATATTTTTGAGAAGAAAGAAGAGTCTATTGGAGGCAAAGATCCAAGGTAACTTGGTTAAAGGAGGGGGAATAAGAATACTGCTGCTTACTTCTATGGGGTTGCTTTGGCTAGAAAAAGAAGAAATCTTATATCCTAAATTATGCAAAAAGGAAAGTTTTATCAGATCACAAGCTCTTGCAAATATATTCCATTCTTTTTACTAAAACCTCTTTAATGTTGCTTCAAAACAACTATTATCAATTGACTTGAAATCGTTGTATAATAAAAGGCCAGACCTTAACTCCTTATATGATGTGTTTTCTATGGATGATCTTAAGTATACAGTGTTCTCCATTAGGGTATCTAAGGCTCCAAGATCGAATGGCTTCAACTTTAAATTCTTCCAGTGATTTTGAGATTTTCTCAATGACGATTTATGACTATTAGTGAGTAGTTTTTTTGAGTATTCATTAAATCTTTTCTATCTTAATTACTCTTATATCATAGGAGGGGCTACTCATGGTGAAGGACTTTCGACCCTTCAATCTTCTAAATAGTTTTTATAAAATCATCTTCAAAATGTTAGCAACCTGTCTTGCACCTCTCCTTCCCCTCTTCATTGATGACTCTCAATTTGTATTTATAAAAGGTAGATCTATCATTGAAAATTTCATTCCACTCACAAAATGCTAGCATATTGCAAGAGATCGATGGAAAAAGGAGTGATGTGCAAAATAAACTTTGAAAAGGCTTTTGACAAGGTTAATTGGGATTTTTTGTTCTTTCTTTTGCAAGCCAGGAAGTTCCCCATAAATGGATTGAGTAGCTGAGATCCTTAATCTCGTCTGCCTCCATGGCTCCTTTGTTGAATGGATCCTTGAGAAGATGGATCAAGTGTAAGCAAAGCCTTCTTTAAGGTGATCCCTTCTCACCATTTCTGTTTATTTTGATTGCTGATGTTCTCTCTGGGCTTATCTCTAGAGCCGAATCCCTTAGTCTCATCAAAGGCATTAGTCTAACACCTATTTTTAATAACCTTAGAAGTCTTCCACTTGCGGATGATACTCTATGTTTCTATGACACTAGCTTGATTGCTTTGAAAGCAACAGTTTTGGGATTTGAAAGGGCCTCTAGACTAAAGATTAACCTTTCTAAAAGCTTCTTTATTGGTATCAACTTGGAAAAGAAGGATATGAACTTTTTGCTACATACATGAATTGTAAGGCCGCAGATCTCCCAATCACTTACCTTGATCTTCCTTTCCACCATAAGAAGCTCGCAAAGCAAGCATTGCTTTCTCTTATTGAGAGAATTAGTGCAACATTGGCCACTTAGAAAGGAAATTATCTCTCCATTAGGGGTACGCTCACGTTGATTAATTCCATCCCTTCAGCTCTTTCCTTTTATTTCATGTCCTTCTTTAAATGACCCAATTAGGCGGTGGCAAAGATTGATAGAATCCAAAAAGCTTTTATATAGAAAGAAAAAGAAAATATCAGTGGTTTCGACTACTTAGTAAATTCGGAATCAGTTTGCAAACAAAAAGAAGAGGGAGAACTATGCATAAAGAATCTGAAAATTGTTCTTGCAAAATCATGGACCAAGCTCTTTCATGTCACATTTTGATCCTGGTCAAGCGCCGTTTCAAGAGTGTCACAATCAAGAAATTTTTCCTCAAATGCAAGGACATGAGTCCGTCTAAACATCAATAATATAGGTTTACGATAGCTAGAAAACAAAGCTTGATGATATAAGATCATTTGAGAAAATATTAAAACAGTTTTGCAAATGAAAAAACTTCTTTTTGATTTATGCAGAAAAAGTACAGATGCGATAATTAGTATATCAAGCACAGATTTATAATTTATCAACCCAAATAGAGAAAAAATCTGATGGCTTTTCATTATATTTTCAAGAAAATCACAATGCCAAAATACTTCGGGAAAACAAAAATGATTCCAGGTCAATTGCTAATGTTATCATCCATGCCAAGTGCCAATGCAAGACCCACTTGGCAGCAACATGGATTCCAATAGACAGGAATTCCTCTATTGATAACCAGCAAGTTTGTCCTCACACTTTATTCTGACAACTTGGACTATTGAGCAATAGCAAGAGCCATGTATGAAGCTAAAGCCAGACCTTTCACTCAAGCCTCCCCATCAGTTGCCAATGTTGTTGTGGATAGCAAGGCAGCTGAACTGCAATATTCCTCCTTGAGAAAATGTAACCAAACATACCAGAGAGAACAACTGAAAGAGGAGTTCAAGGAACAATGTTACACCCCAATCCCTATAATCCCAAACAATGTGAGACGATGTGTTTGGCTGTTCAAAGTCTAGAACTGTATAGCCTTAGAAATAGCCAATCCCAAATAATGTTATACTTGTCAGCTCCAGAACAGAAATAAATGCTACCATGCTGATATATTGATTAGATTAGAGAGCAAACTCAGTGCATCTTATGAGGCCTATAACCAGATCAACAATGGAGTGAAACACAACAGCCAGTGCAAGTTCATATAGATAATCAAAGAAACATGTTAGTTTCCACAAGACAATCCACTGACCATATAAAACAAAATACTAGGGCAGCAAGTTGCTGAAAGAAAAATAACAAAAATAAATGATTTTCCTCATTACAGTGGTAGCACATCATAAAGAAATGGTCTGTACATTTTTTATTCAACAAAAATTCACAGGTGAAAGACTAACAACTTTTCAATATTTCTGAAGGACGTAAAAAGATTTGCATATGCAAAATTATTTATTCAAATATATAAATCTAAGAAAAGTGATGAATACTCATGCCAAAAATGAGATTATTTGGAAAAATGAAAGCAAACAATATGAGGACAAACTCCTGGTTGTATGTGCTCTGCTTGTTAATCAACATCTTTCACTGAAGCATACAATGTATGAATGACATGATTTTGTATCACATTATCATGGAGACAACTAAATTTTATGCACATGGTATCTTCTTGCCATTTAGTTTTTCATTTTTTTTGGATTCTTCATCTCCACAAAGGATCCTCCCACCCATAGATGCAGCAAGTACATGCCTCATAACAATTATGCTAGGTTCATGGTCCTCAAAACTCCTGCATGTCCTCACCACTAGCATCCTCATTAGGAACATGAGCAACTGCCTACAACTCACCCTCCACATCCTCCTCACCAGCTCCAACATTTAAATTCCCAAAAGGGCATTAATATGCATAATATCCAAGCTTTATGATTGTTATAACAAGGAATATTATTGACGCCATACTTGGATGACTCAGCAGCAATGACCTTAACTTTGATGTTTTGGGATTAGCAAACTGATGTATTTCAGCCTCTATATGCAATTGGATAAGTATGAGCCATATTTTCAGTTATATCATTCCCCAGTTCCTACCGTCTTACACAGAGCAACTTAAGTGACTTTGGATCTCACTTCCTAAAGACATGTAGCTGAAGAGATTGCTCACGATCAAGGTCCAAGTGGAAAGACTAATACAAAGAATCTATGATATGTGCAAGCATCTATTGTAAAATATCAGCCCTCAATCCTGTTGGAAAAATTATTTTTGTTTTTGCAAAACTCTTCCTAGAAAATGCTAGAAATTTAATCTAAAAATTTAAATTCAAAATATAAATTTAAATAGAAAAAAATAGATAAGAATCTTGCCTGATCGAGGCGTGTTAGACACTGCCATAAGGACTAGATTTCGCCCCTTATGCAGGTTATAGGCGATCTGTCCCCAAGGTACAACGATCGGCTCGATCCGAACCTCCTACCACGAGCACGATCATGTGGAGGTACAATCCAATGACACCTTCAGATGCCCAAAGAAAAACAATGAATATGAAAATAACAAGAAAAAAATAAATTCAAATAAACCCCTCTTTTTTTCAGCAGGCTTTTGGTTGAGACACAAAACTCCAAGTCCTTACAACAGCAGTATCTTAAAAGTAAAATAGATTTTTAGGATTTGAATCCCCACAATCCCTTTTTCTCTTTAGCCTATATATGTATATATATATAGAATATTTTGGCCATTCGGCCTTGTTACCGTTCCTCCCGAAACACTCATCATGCGAGCATTTGCGGAAGGATCGCGGAACGCTCGAGCGAATGGCCAAAATATTATGTATATATATATATATATATATATATATAGGCTAAAGAAAAAAAGGGATTGAGGGGATTCAAATCCTAAAAAATCTATCTTACTTTTGAGATACTGCTACTGCAAGGACTTAGGATTTTGTGTCTCAACCAAAAGCCTGCTGAAAAAAAGAGAGGTTTATTTGAATTTATTTTTTTCTTGTTATTTTCATATTCATTATTTTTCTTTGGGCATCTGAAGGTGTCATTGGATTGCAAGGAGGTGCAACCTAATGACACCTTCAGTTGCCCAAAGAAAAATAATGAATATAAAAATAACAAGAAAAAATAAATTCAAATAAACCTCTCTTTTTTCCAGCAGGCTTTTGGTTGAGACACAAAACCCCAAGTCCTTGCAGCAGCAGTATCTCAAAAGTAAGATAGTTTTTTTAGGATTTAAATCCCCCAATCCCTTTTTTTTTAAATAATAAATTCGAAGGCTTTTGCACATATTCAAAAGTAAGGATTTTTTTTTCTATAACTTATAATGAAATTTCTAGCATTTTCTATGAAGTATTTCAAAAAATCCAGTGTGAAATCTTGAAGAATCAATCTAGCATCTTCTCAAACAAGATAAAGGACCATCATTTTATCACATTTGCTCACATAATCAGAAACAGATGTACTACCTGGGCATAAATAGAGAAACTGATCCATGAATTTAGTCAAGGTATGTAACGGGAAAAACTTTTTCTTTCAACATCTTCATCTCATTGGAGTGTGCTATCAGTTCTTAGTCTGACTACTATGACGGGCTCTCAACGATGAGTCAGTTTGGAACTTTTGACTCTGGCATATCTACTAGTCAGAATGTCCATGTCAGCAAGCCAACCTATAAAGCCTTTAGGATCTAATAAGGCATCAAAACTTAGGGCTACAACCTCAGCCCTTCTTCCAATGTTGTCATTGTGATCTCAAAAATCAAATCTGCTATGACTACAGTGACCTCAGTCAAAGTCTTGCTTACCCTCATATGCTATAAGATACACAGATCACCAGGACACTAGGCCTATGAACATCTAATTGTGATGCTTACTCAACATGGTGGACTGTAGGGTGAACATCCTGAAGCCATCCATCCTGGGATTGTTGAAGTATCTTGCAACCTTGCTAAAGGAATCCGAGAATTCACTCAAACTCTACAAGGATTCTAGAGCCTTCCTATTTCTCTACATATTTTAGAGAAGTTCTATAGTATTTCTAGATATTTCTAATGCCTTGTAAATACCTTGTATCTAGAATATTTTAACTGCTGGATATGTGACAAGTGGCACAATCCTAACCCCTAGCCAAAGTCTATATAAAGAAGACGAGTCCTCATGTACAAATCAACTCACTAAGGGCGTAGTGCTCTCCTCACTTGTAGCCAAAAAACCATCCTTTTCACTCTTTTCTCACTCTCTCTTCCATTCTCTCTTTTGCCAAGTTCTTGAGAAGGGAATCGAGTTGCCAAAGGGTTTGGCACAAGTCTAACTGAAGGAAATGGAGAAGGAGAAAAGGTTTATTCGGCCTACACAGAGGTAACACAAGTGCACCATAAGCTTTTGACAAGGCAAAATCCATAAGTCTGGTACAATCAATAGCAGAGCCAAGTTGAGACAAAGGTGATATCATGTTAGCATGCAAGGTTGTCACTAATATGGCTGTAAAAAAGAAGAAAACAAAGAAGGGCAAAGGTTAGGATCCTTCAAGAGAATGCATGGAGAAGAATGGCATTATTAAGGACCACGTGGCTCACTTGGCCCAATGCCTTGGTAAAGCAAAAGGAAAGATCAATACCCTTCAGAATCATGTTATTGGATTGAATGAGAATATTAGGAAAGTCAAAGAGAACATCCATGTTGTCTTGGACACATTTCCATCCCAACTTAGGGAATTCTATACACTGTTCACGAGGCAACAAAAGAAGCTCAAGAGTTGTGAGGTGGAGATTAAGGAGTTAAGGAACAAGATGTCTTCTTTAAGGTCATTGCCTATGGAAATTCCATAACAAGGGAGGAAAACAAGCTCAAGGTCCCAGAGCTAAAGTGCTTCAATGAAGCTTGAGATGCAAAGAAAGTTTATAATTGTGCAATATAGGCCACTACTTCAAAGCACTCAAGGTTGAGGATGAGGTGGACAAGGTGCAAACCACCTCCATGTACCTCGTTGATGATGCAATGCCTTGGTGGAGATACTAGAGCTTGGATATAGTAGATGCCCTTTGCTCCATTGACTTGTGGGAGAATGTAAAAAGGAAAATCAAGGCCTGATTCCTCTTCAAGAATGTGGAGTTCTTGGTATGCAAGACAACTGCAGCGCACATAGCCCATCAAAGATTATGCATAGTCCATCAAAGACTATGCAAAACAATTTACAAGGCTATGTTAAGCATTATCAATAAAGCAGGGTTCAGTACCAAGATGATGAACATTGATATCAAGGGCTAACAGGAAATGCCTAAGTTCCTATATGTCTTCAATTAGGATCACTATACTATCACTTAAATACCACAAAAGTTTATTATGTAGCCTATTAGCCATCAAAAGTGTGATACTAATATAAGGTTTAGCACCAAGATGATGAACCTTAATATTGAGGGCTACTAGGCAATGCCTAAGTTCTTGTATGTCTTCAATTAGGACCATTATTCTATCATTTAAATACCATAAAAGTTTATCATATTGCCTATTAGCCATCAATCCCTTAAAAAGTTGTCCGAAAGGAGTCATCATAATGCCCTGACATGGTTTTGATACTAAATGTAACATAGACAAACCTAAGAGGAATTAGCAAGATGTGTGTAATAAAGGTGTACAAAAAGGGTGGTTTTTGTATTTTCGCATGTCGCCTCTCATAACCAAGCTCCTTTTCCAATTCAATCAATAATTCAATTCTTAAAACATTGCCCAAGTGTTTGATACTTTATCCCCTAAAATGTCAATGCCAACACAAGGAAACTTCCATAGAGAATATTTAAAAAATAAAAATTTAAATACGTTGATGATTATTGTAAGTTAACTAGTCAATAGAACATTTACTTTCTAAACATTTTCGGTTGTTCTCCACATAGTTGACAATTAAGTGTCATTAGTTGCAACAAAAATATTTATTAATAGGACACTCCAACAAAAGTACCAAGTGCCTAAATAATGGTTCACCTAAGTAAGAGACTTCATTTCTGGACTATTGTGTAGTGTTCAAAAGTCTAAAAGTTATAACATTACCAAAGTGTGCAAATAACAATGTTCACCATCAATGTTTTCTTGCTGCACTCTCCAAAAGGCTGATGTTACATGATCTGATAATATTTATATGATGCGGAAAAAAATCGTCATCGCATCAATAAGCGTGCATGACAACAAGGGCCGAGTTATCTCCGATGTAGCTGATTAAGCCACGTTCAAATGGACTGATGAAGGTATAGTCTAACAGACAACAAGTCAGTCTCAGCAACGATGCCAGAGTCAGTCTCGGCACTGACCCCAGAGTCGATCTCAGCCTCCTGCGTCAGTACATGTCTAACAAGACTGGCCTTACCGCTTATTCTCTGCTAAGTAATGACCTTAGGACCGATAATTATCCACAAAAGGAGAAGAAGACCATCATTCCCTCACGAGCATTCAAGAGAATGATCTGGCATCAGCAATCTCCGAACCTCGGCAGGACCGAGTTATCCCGTACCTTGGCAGGGCCGAACCACCTTCATACCTCGGTAGGATCATCATCATCTTCTTCAACATAAGTGCCATTGCTGCTTCAAACTACACCGATATCTCGAAGGACGAACCATCCCGATTGCAAGGATTACGGAGTGAGCTTTCTAAAACAGAAATGAAAGCCAAATACAACACTTTGTTCGTGATTAATAGAATTTTAAATTTTCGATAAAGCACCCGTCAGCTTCATCAACTGCCGATCCCCGTAACCGACGGAATTTCGGCTTTATCGAATGCCAACTCCCTAAAACGTGCTTGAGAAGTCAGGTAACTACTCACCATTCTGGCAGCACATAAATACGACGTCTCTAGACCCTTCAGGTAAGAAAAAAATGGCTCTCATATTCTGCAACTCTAGCAAAGGCCATTATTTCTGAGAAACCCTCTCAGAGAGAGAGAGATCCTTTTGCCGGAGCCTTCTTTTTTCATCTGTTTGCTAAGAATTTTTACTGACTTGGGCGTCGGAGGGTCTTTCGCATGGATCACCCCCTATACTTTCTGCGTAAAAATTACGTTGCAGGTCCACCCGAATGGGAGAGCGCTATCCGATCTCAACGTGCACCATTCCCAAGCCGGTGAATGGAATTCAGCATCAACACTATAAGAACCAATTGTGATAAAATGCACCTTAGCTATAAGATATGAGACACACAAGCCTATATTTTATAAAATGGCATTCAACTTAAAATATATAAATGAGCTTTTATGTTTCTTTCTCCTAGGAAAATACATATGGCAACCCTGAAATTTAATTTTGCCAACCATAAATCACATATTAACCTTGCAGCTTTGTTACAAATACCAAACTTTGAGAAATAGCCACATTAAAGTTAGGTGATATGAGAAAATGCATAACAGAGAAAATATTGATATGCCTACAGGACTAAGAAAAATTTAAGATTACAATGTAAAAAAGTAGATGGAATATGTAGGAAAGAACAAAATTTGAACTAACAAAGAAAAAACAATATGCAGAATTGATAAGATGCATTCTTCTTATGAAAATAATGAATAGCTAGAATTTCTTCATACAATACAACTACCCATCATCATGGAATCACATGCAGATTCTGATTCTAGACAATTGATACAAAAGCCAAATCCTCATAAAAGTTGTGAAAATGATATGATGCATACCAAAGTAACATGAGTCCTTTAGTTTTGTCTTTTTGCTTCATATGAATGACTAAATGAAATTTTCCAGTTAGTTCCTTAATAGTCCTAAAGTCAAGTAATCTAGTAAATCAGATATTTTAAAAGTATTAATCAACTGGTGTTGCCTTGTGTGAACACCTCTAACAGCCAGTTTGTAAACTGCCAGTCTAGAGGAAGCATTGTTCAAGTGCTACATCTGTGATTAGCATGAAATATGTAAGACTTCTGAGTCACATTTTCATGGCTTGTGCTATGATTTGACACTTGCGTGCCATCTAACGAATTTCACACCAGGAGAGAGCAAAGTGGTGAATATGAAACATGGGTTTTATCTTCTGTAAACAAGAATACTGTCCAGCACCATCATAGCTTTCAATCCCCATGATAGTCATCCAGGTACACCACAGGTGAGTAGGGAAAATTGATTGAGTAGCAACAACTTAAAACAAAGGCATTATCAGCTATGACACTTCTGAACACATATTGCAATTCAGATTAAACAAACAAACCTGTGCCATAGAAGTACTCGTAATAGAGTAGTAAAAACTTGGTTAAAGAAGTGAGTAAATCATGTATCTCTTGCATTCAATGAACTTTTATGTCAGGGATGTGTGCAATCTTTTGCCAATCAGCTCCATCCTCAAGGCAACGTGTTCTCAACTCTTCACAGCATTCCGAGATCCATAATTCTTTCAGTGACATTGGCAAGCCCCTCTCTGGCAGTGACTGAATACCAGAGCAACCCTTCATATACAATTCCTTGAGGGAGGGCAGGATATGTAAATCCGCAGGCAAGGAATGGAGACCTGGACAATTAAAGAAGTAAAGTTTTTGCAGAGAGGTAAGGCGTTGAAAGTTTTGCTCCTGCTCATCAGTTAATGATGTGACTTGGGAATGCATCCTTGGTGGACCACAGACTTCCAGAACAAGAAGCAAAGTGAGGCTCTGAAGCAGCTGCACCGTAAGTAATGAGGTATCTTCAATGTATAGAATTTCCAATGATGGCAAGCCATCTCCTGGTGATGAGAATGAAACTGCTGCCACCTGGGGACATCCTTCGATATGCAATGTTTTGAGATTAGTGAGGTTTTGCAGCCCATCCAATGATTTTAGCTCCTTGCAGTATCTAATATTCAAGTGTCGGAGAGCAGTCAGGGATCGGAGCATCAGGAATGTTATCTGTGGGCATCCTTCAACATGCAGTTCTTCAAGATGCTTAATGGACTGTAGCCCATCCAATAATGTTAGTTCTTCACAATCTTCAATAATCAAGTTCTGAAGTTCGGTCAGAGGAGGAAGCACCAGTGAACTCATCTGCAGAACATTTGACATCTTCAAGAAGTAGAGAGAGGTGAGGTTTGATAGTAACCTGGTCAGTTGCCTATCTGTAGCTTTAAACCAGCCGATCTCAAGTTGTTCAAGTGACTGTGGTAGGACACCATCTCCATCAACATTATCCTCTTGCATCATGGATGTCATCAGTTTTGGGCATGAATTTATTACTAATAATCTAAGGGACATAAGTTTCCTAAACCCTTCCTTGGGTAAGTATTCAAGATTTCTGCATTGAATGATGGCCAACTTCCCAAGAGATCTTAGGAGATGGTGCTGTTGCAGCAAGCCTTCACACAGGGAGCTAAGCTCTGGACAGAATGCAATAGACAAGATAAAAAGTGATGACGAAAATGAACTGCTGCAAATGTATTCACCATTCTGTGCCAGATTTCCAGCACAACCCCACCTTAATGCTGGAAGAGAAGTCAATCCCGCCTGCTGCAATCGCAGTTCTGTTAGACTGGGTGGAAGTGGTGCAACTACCCTGAAATTGGGACAGTCCTGTATTACCAGTTCTCGAAGGGTGATAAGTTCTTGAAACTCTTCTGCAGGCAGACACTCAAGATCTTCAAAGCCATCAATGAATAATGACTTAATGGTTGATAGGTGGCGGTGTCGCAGTAAGCCTTGGCCTAGAGATGATAGAGATGGACAGTTCTCAATATGGAGAACTTCTTTGTCACCAAGATATCCCAAGAATCTCTCTTTCTGTATAGTCAATTCAGTTAGCCCAAGAAGGAGAGGAGGTGCTCCTGTAAGCTTAGGACAATCTTTAATTGTCATTTCTTCGAGGGAGAGCGAAAATCCTTCTGCTGGCAAAAACATGAGCTCTTCGCAACCAATGATTGTCACCTTTTTAAGACCCATTAAGCAGTAATGTTGCAGCAAATCATCATCAAAGGACCTAACTTGTGGACAATTCTCAACATGCAGCTCAAAACTAATTGATGACAACTGTGATGTCTTACATAATCTCAGGGCTGAAATCAATCCAACTCTTTCAATAGATATATTGGTGAGCATCGAATGATGAGACAGAGGACACAATACCATCAATGCAGGACAATCCTTTATTACAAGTTTATGAAGACTAGGAAATGAACAGCTGTCCTGTACCCCAGACCACGTGGCAGGGGGGAAAATGCTCAGCTTGGGGCAATCCAAAATGGCTATCTCACGAAGGCGGGGAAACAACTGACAGTTTCTAGCTCCAGACCACTCATTCAACTCTAGCATGCGCTCAAACCGCAGCTCCTCTAAAGTGATAGGGAGGATTTCACTTAACACTTGCCTTACTGCATGCATATCGGCTATGTGCAAAATTTTCAGGAACTGCAGTTGTTGTAGATGAGGTAGATTATCCCAATTCCTGCAGTTGGTTAGACAAATAGATTCTATATTGCAGATATTATGACATTCCATCATCCATTTTGGGGACCTAGCGCCCATGTAATTTCTGATGTCAAGATATTTGAGATTGCAAGGTGGTTGAAGGCTATCAAGTACTTCTGTATCAGCATCAGTCATGATAGCACTAATTCTTGCACCCCAGTGTAAAAATAGTTTGTTGAGGTACTTTTTGTCCTTCAATCTGGCCTCCATGGCCTCTTCCTTGTTCTCAACATTCTCCAGATTTTTAATATGAAGTGTTCCACGAAGCTCCTTCATGTTCCTTAACTGTCCCAAATCATATCCATTCTCTTTCCTAACATAAAAATTTTCTAGTTCCTGAAGGAAAATTAAATTTCCAATTCCAGATATCATGGATGCTAAGTTCGTACCGGTAAAAAGATGGCGCAAGTTGAATAAGTTATTCATGCCTTTCGGTAAATTACTGATATGATTGCAGTGCCTTAGATCCAAAACTTGTAAGTGGTAAAGCTTACATATAGATTCAGGCAAGGCACTAATTCTGCTACCACGGAGGTCCAAATAACGTAAATGAATAAAATTTTCAATAGCACCTGACAGCTCTTCTATGGGACAGGAAGTGTAAGATAAAACAAGCACACGAATGTTTTCTAAATATTTGATTTGGCTCTGAAAATAAGAACCCACCTGAGAACGCCATTCACCAAAAAACATTAGAGTGCGCAAGTTCTTAATTTCCTTCATTTTGTTAAGCTTAGAAAAATTGTCTATGAGTTGTTCATTGTATGACAGCTGTTCAGACTCCTTCAAGTTATAAGCATAATCAGTGATCAGTGATAAATGGCGGACAGTCTTTGCAATTTTTCTGGATTTATAACCATCAATTACAGAACATTCATCCACAGAAACATATTGTGCCAAATCATGGAATGAATCATGCATAACAAAGCACATCGAAGAGCCATAATCAGGTAACTGGAAGAAAGACCTGGATAATAAATCATTAAGATAGTCTTTTCCAATATCCTCCAATCGTCTATCATCATCTTGAGGCTGGATGAAACCATGTGCCATCCAGATATAGACCAGATTTTCTCCATCAAATTGGCAATCTTTGGGAAATAATGAACAGATTGCAAAACAATGTTGCAAGTGTCCTGGGAGATGTTGGTAACTTTGCTTCAGTACTGACATAATATCATACTGGCCCTTCTGAAATTTCCATATATCACTTTCTAGAAATCTGGTCCAATGTTCCTCATCCAAGTTTTTATTCAACAACCATCCCACACTTTTTGCAGCCAAAGGATAACCCTTCAGTTTCTTAGCTATTTCCCGTCCAATTATTTGTAACTTTGGATGTTCATCATGTTTCTCATCACCAAATGCACATTCTCTGAAGAAAGACCAGAATTCATCATCTGGCAAACCATTTAGGTTGATTGGCTCTATTCTAGCAATCATTTTTGCAACAGATCTCATTCGAGTTGTTGCCAGAATCTTACTACCCTTCACCTGCCCACATTTTAATGGTGCACATAGGGTTTCCCACCTTCTCTTCTCGACATCATCCCGTACATCATCTAGAACAAGCAGAAACCTTTTGGGCACTATCTTATCCATAAGAATCTCTTGAAGTCTGTTTAGATTCCTAATGCTGTCATGCCTATCATTGCATGCATACTCGAGCATCTCTTTTGTAAGTCTAACCTCGTCAAAATTATTAGAAACACAAACCCACATCCTCAAGTCAAAATGTTGCACTACTCTTGGATGATTATACACAACCTGAGCTAGAGTAGTCTTTCCAACTCCTCCATTGCCTATCAATGGCAAAATACAAACATTTCCATCGTTAGAAATACCCCCCGGCTCCAGCAACAATAATTCTACTATATGCTCCTTCTCCTTCTCCCTCCCGAACACCTTGGGCGCAGTTAAGAAGGAGCTAGTCTCATGCGAGGAAATTATAGGCTTAGCAATAGCTACCAAGTTTTCCAAATTAAGAACATCTTTCACACTGCTGCCGATCCTTGTCAACTTCGCCACAAGTTCTTTCAATCTGCACGAAGTCTTACTCTTATCCATTCTAGTTCTTGGAGGAAAGGACTGAAATTCTGCGCTTCTGTCATGTGGGACTAAGTTGCCAGCGAAGATGTCGATGGCCTTGTTCACTCGATCCGATAAAAATTCGCTTGTTCTGTCAGCCATATTGATGACGTTTTGAATGGGAGTTGAAGACGAGGATCCACTGACCTGACTGTCGTTCTGGGCGGAAACCAATTCCTGCAGTCGATAGTAGTCCAATTCGTCGAGCAAGTCCTCTGCATCGTAGGCGGCGTCTTTGAGCTCCGTCAACAGGTCGACAAGGCCCTCATTGTCTATCTCCTTCCCCTTGAGGGTGCCAAGAAGCGCTTTGATTGTTCTGAGGTGGAGCTTGAGGTTTCCGATGTCGTGGTGAAGGCCTAGGCGAGATGCCCAGGTTTCCAGCTTGGTGGAGAGGAGCTTGTCGAAGGTCACTTGGACGAACCAACCGAACATGCTCACCATCGAAGAGACATCCATTTTGGAGAGGAAGAGGAAGACGATCACATCACATCTTGGCAGCACCACAGGATAGCAGATAAGAAAGCTCTCATGATACAAGTCAACGATCATGGAGGCTCCGGTCTTCTTCGACTTTTCCGCGTGGGGTCGTCGCGCTCGTGCTGCAAAGAGACGACCAGCCGGGGTCGCGCTCCTGAGGGGAATGATATATATTATATATAATTTTAGATTAGAAACAGCGTGAAGTGAAATGAGGACTTCGTTAATGTTGGCAGCGTCACTCACTCTCTTATAACATGTACAAGATAAGCTTTTGTCCTACGATCAAAAAATATCGAGTCCTAAACTTGAGAGCCAACGTTGGAGCGTGTTTTTGGCTACCATGGGGTACTGAGCGGAGAATTGGGCGAACCCCATGCGCTGCTTCCCTCCCTTTGAACTTGATTTAAGATGCTTCCAAGCTAGACAACCACCTTAAAAAGGGTCTGTTTGGATGGATGAAAAAAAAAAAAAAAAAAAGTAGAAAGAAAGAAGGGAAAGAAAATGAAAGTAACTGATTTTTTTTTCTTTCTCAACAACAATAAGGATAAATTTGTTAACTTCTAAATTAAGTTGAAGGAGAAAAAAAGTTTAGGAAAAGGGAAATAAGCATATTTGCAGAAAAGGATGAGTACATCTTCTTGTATCTTTTGCAATCAATAAAATTTAATGTCACGGATGCATGCAATTTTGTGCCAGTCTGCGCCATCCTCGAGGCATCTTGCCCCTAGCTCCTCACTACATTTCCAGATGCACAATTGTTGTTTCAGTGATATTGGCAGGCCTCTTTCTGGCAGCGAGGAGATACCAGGCAGGGCAATTCCCTATCTCTTAACTCCTGCAGCGAGGTGAGGCTGTATAAACTCTTCAGGCAGTGACTGAAGATATGGACAGTTGTAAAAGCAAAGACTCTGGAGGGAGATGAGGTGATGAAATACTACTTCCTGCTATTTAGTGAAAGCCGTGACTTGGGGATTAATCATGAATCTTTCCCCGATAATCAATTCTTGGAGTGAGGTGAGGCTTTTGATTAGTGGTACTGCGAGAAACATGGAATTATCCAAACAGAGAGTTCCAAGAGATGACAAGCCCTCATCCTCCCTCCTTCCCTGAACAGGCAATGTGTATGAAGATGTCGCAACTTTAGGACACCGGGATAGACTCAAGTTATCCGTTCCCAATATGACTTGATGAATTCTTGCGATGGGTAAGAGCATCTAGTTATCCGTTCTCAAGGATTTTTTTATTAGCGTTTGCAATCTAAAAACTATTAAGGATTTCATTCTTTTTTCTCTAATGAATTTTATTGAATAATTAAAATACCAAGAGATTTCGCTGATTGGCAAGTGGAAATATAGTATTAATTATCATGTACATAATGTAGTTTGTTGGTCAGAAAAAGACATTTTTTAGTTTAAAAGGCATGGGTGGAATGTAGTAGGGCCAACTAATTCAGATGGGCTCTGTATTCGTAATCTCTTTGATAAATGATTAAAATAATCGGTTTTAGAAATTTTACCCACCAATTATAATAAGTACTTTCTTTGAAAATAATAAATACTACAATGCAGAAAGTAATTTAGCATGGTTCAAATCATTGTCTGAGAAAATTTCTGTCAAAAAAGAAGTTTAATCCAAATGGCACAGATAATGAGTTTAATTTAGTCCAATTTATTTCAACTTCATCCGTACCCCATGCCACCGTGGCATCCAACCCATAAGATCCTTGATGTGACTGATCCAATACCGTTAGAATAAATAGTAACGACAGCTAACGGAGATCTCTTTGGCCTCGAAACCTTCTAATCCTTCGATATCAATGTCATTTTCGCCAAGTATCTGCCTCGAGGATTCACTTCGCATCTCCAAAGTGTCACTCAACCCTTAGCTCTGCCTTGCGTCCGGTAAGACCTCGAACATCTCACCTCGGGATGCACAAGTAACATCTCACCCCCGAGACCCCTTCCGGTCTCGGGATGAGGGCACTGCATTACAACCCCGAGACCTCTCTCCAATCTCGGGGTGCACAAGTAACATCTCACCCCCGAGACCCCCTCCGATGTCGGGGTGAAGGCACTGCATTATAACCCCAAGACTCCCCTCCGGTCCCGGGCGCGGGAGAGCCCCCTCCGGTCTCGGGGTGCAGGAGCGACGCTCAGTACATGGACTGGCCTTTGAACCAAGCAACATCTTCAGGCCATCTGGAGCACCCACGTGACCCGCTGTACGCCCGTAGCTGCGAGTGGTCATACCTCATAACGGCGTATGGCTCATTGCACATGCTCAACTGTACATGTCCATGCTCCGTTACGGAGTACGATTCACCATCACTTGTAGCTGTGCGCGGTCACATCCAACGACGACGCACCAAATGCAACCCCAACTGCCGGACACCTGTGAGGCCGTACTGGTAAGTAACATAGGACACCTCCGACACACACGATGACAGTACAACCCGTCACTATCAAGCCTCGCCTTTTTTTTGTTACCAGACGGGGCGCTCCAGAATCAGCGATCTTTTGGAATGGAAAGCAGATCTTCGAGCAGGTATAAAAGGCCGCACTTTCACTGTAAGTAGGATCCGAAAAAACTAAGGTTTTCTAGTCTTATTCTTGTTAGCGAAACCTTAACTCTTTTTAGCTTCTTCGGCTAGTGAGTTCTCATCTGTTTCCAAGTGACTGACTTAAGTGTCGGAGGGTTCCTATCGGAACATCAGTTCTTAGGAGCGCATTAAGAAGGACGCCTATTTTTCCAGCACTTGAAGAAGGTGACTAATCCTCAACCCCATCATCGATCCACTCAACCACCTTTTAAGTGCCCTGCATATTTATAAGGCTCATTGTTCTACGGAATAAGTTGCGCACTTATGTTTTTTTTCAGCCAAACCATATTTTAGGTTGGTGTTCTTAACATACATCTTTTCCTTTATTACGAGGCCTTAGGTCGTTTTCTTCGTTAAAAATATAGAACAAAAAAATCGAATGCACTGAGGTGTACTAGTTTGTTTTCCCGAACCGCCGCAGGCTTACCTCCGAGCGCTAGGCGAACAACCATGTCATCCCTCGCCAGGCACCGTCCCTTCCACCACCTCTGCGCCAGCGCCGCCGCCTCGCTTCTAAACCGTGCCGACCCCTCCACCTCGGCCAAGCCGAAATCCCTCGAGGCCCTCTCCCTCCTCCGGTCCGAGAAGGATCCCTCCCGGATCCTTTCCATCTCCCGCGCCGCCGCCCTCTCTCCCGACTCCCACCCCGACCGCGCCGCCCTCTCCCTCGCCGTCTCAAACCTCTCCGCCGCCGGCTCCCTCTCCTCCGTCCGCTCCCTCCTCGACGGCCTCGTCTCCTCCCCCCTCTCCGACCGCCTCCGCCCCCACGCCATCGTCCTCTTCGGCCAGGCCGGCATGCTCCACGACGCCCTTCGCACCTTCGAAGCCTCCTCCGGCTCTCCCTCCGTCCGATCCCTCAACGCCCTCCTCTTCGCCTGCATCCTCTCCAAGAACTACGCCGAGGTCCCCCGAATCTTCCGAGCTTTCCCCTCTTCCTACGGCATCACCCCCAATCTCAACACCTACAACACCGTAATCAAAGCCTTCTGCGAATCGGGCTCGTCGAGGACCTTCTATTCGATCTTGGATGAGATGGTTCGGATGAAAATTAAGCCAAATTTGACAACTTTCAGCATCGCACTCGCCGGACTATACCGCGAGGAGCGATTCGAGGACGTTAGAAAAGCATTGTGGTTGATGAAGAGGCACAGGTGCCATCCGGGTCTCTCGATTCATAATGTCAGGATTCAGAGCCTGTGCAAGCTCAGGAGAGCTAATGAGGCCAAGGAGTTGCTGAAGGAGATGAAGTGGAGGGGGATGAAGCCCAATTGGGTGACCTACGACCATCTTATACTGGGGTTTTGCTGCGAGGGCGATTTAGAGGAGGCGAAGAGGCTTTTCAAGGAGATGGAGAGGAGAGGATTGGCGCCGGAGAGCTGTTGTTACTTCAGTTTGATATACCATCTCTGCCGAGGAGGGGACTTTGAATCGGCGCTGGAAGTTTGCAGAAAGAGCATGGAGAGGAATTGGGTGCCATGCTTCTCGATCATGAAGACGCTTGTTGATGGACTTGTGGGTATTTCGAGAGTCAAGGAGGCTCGGGAGATTGTTGAGAAGGTGAAGGAGAGATTTTCGAGCAATGTCGAGATGTGGAGAGAAGTGGAAGAGGGCTTGCCTCGATAGCTTGTCGGGAAATTTTGTTGAGCTCGCGTTGCTTGATTGTGGCTTAGCCGCCGTAGTTTGAATGAATTACTACTTAATATTCATGCAATAATTATTGTTTTAAAGGAGAACACACGCCTGTTTGATGTTGCATTTAGGTAGTGTTTGGTGCCAGTATGCTGAATGATAATATGAAATGACTACTGAATTAATTATTATGTTTAGTATACACAGATAATATTATGATAATTGATTACTGTATTTAATATGATAAACAGATTATTGGTGATATAAAATTAAATTCTTAAAATAATTATAAATTAAATTTATATACTAAATCAAATCTATTAAAATTTTAAAATACCTCAAAATATCATAAATCAAAGTATTTATATATAAGTAGAAAATATAGATTTAAATTTTTTTAAGATTAAATATATTTTTAATCTTTAAACATTTATTCAATTTTTTTATTCTTAAGCTTTTAATTATTATAATTTATTTATTATATTTTAAAAATAATTTATTTTTAATATTTTATTATATAAAATTAATTAAGATTAATAGAATAATTGATATATTATGATAATATGAATGGAACGATTAGTTGATAGCAAAACGTAAGTTATTTTTTAAATTTTAAAAAGTAATATAATTAGACACTATCAATTTTAAATTACTTCATTGTCAAGGAGAAAGAACACTATTTTTTAAAAAAAAATTTAAAAATAGTAATTAATTTTTTTAAATTAGTAAATTAATTTAAAAATAGTAATTAAAAAATAATTAATTAAATTATTTAATAAAAAAGTTGTAATAAAAAAATTAAATTTATTAATTTATTAAAAATAAATTAAAAATTAAAAATTGGATTCATATATTAATTTTTAAAATATTTTAAAATAAAAAAAATATTTTTAATTTATATAAAAAATAATTTATTTATTTATTTAATTTATTTTAAATTAAATTAATATATAATATATAAATAAATAAATTTATAACAAATTTAATAAATAAATAAATTTAAAAAATAAAACAAATATATTGAAATTTTATATTAATTATATATATATATATTAAATATTTAAATTTAAATATATTTAATTATTTTTAAAATTAATTTTAAAAATAACTTATTTTTAATATTAAATTAATTAATTAATCAAATTAAACAATTAATTTAAAAAATAATTAATTTATTTTTTTATTTTTAAATTATTTTTTAAAAACAATTTTTAATTATTTTAATTTTATTTTTTAAATATTAAATTAATTAAAATTAATTAAATTTTTTATTTTTAATTAATTAAATAAATTCAATTTTTTGATAATTTCTAAATAAAATAAAAATTAATTAAAATTTAAATTTTTAATTAATTTTTTAAATTTTTTTATTTTTAACTAATTTTAATTTATTTTTATATATTCAAAAATGTAATTATATTTATTTTTTAATTTTTCAATTAGACTTTTCTTAAACTATGTTTTTTTTCTATTCGATAATTTTTTTTTTTCTATGGATGAATAATATCGCGGTTTTTTTTTGTTTGAAATATGAGAAAATAGATAACGATGGCTGAGACATGAGAAAAGAGAAAAAGGAGATGATTTTGTTTGAAGAAAAAGATAATTTTATTTTTACAAAACAGACAGAGGCAATTTTATCCAAAAAAAATTATTAAATTACAATATATCTGGTAATATGGATAGCCACCTCATGAGATAATTCAGATTACCACTATAGGATAGATTCTCATTCAAAATATATACCAAACATATTTATATGGTAGGTCCTTTAAAATTACCGATAATCTGGATAGATTATCTGCTACCAAACGTCCTCTAATAGTTTAGATCTGGCATGCACTTCTAAGTTCTAAAAAGATGGATGGCTCGAATCATTGTGGGCTTTCACCTTTTTGTTATAACAGTCAGATTGGCATAATGATAATATGCTTATCTTTGAACACTTTGATCTTGGGTTTGAATCCTGTAGCCTAGGGGTATAACTGAGTCGAGACAACTCGCGAGTAGCTCAAAATCGACTTAAAAAATACTCGAAATCGACTCGCTGCTTATCGAGTCGAGCTCGAGCTCGAGTTACTCGAGTAAATTATCGAGCCGAGTTTGAGTATTAAAATACTCGGCTCGAAAGGCTCGTGAACTTTATCGAGCCGAGTATCAGCCTCTTAGGTTTAAATTATGATAGCGATGGTTCATTTCCTAATTTAAACCTTATTATAATTACAAGGATAAAAAAATAAAATTACATAAGCGATTCAAAATAGGGAAAACGAACAGTCATTCGTCTCAATTTTTCCATCGACCGACGGTTTGTATAAGCCTCTCAGGCTCTCAGCCGCGATTCAACGTGGGCCCTAGGAGGAAATTAGGAAAAATGAAACCGTCTATCTCTCGTCCCTAACTCCCTGTGAACAGCTAAAGGATATGGCTCATCTCTAAGCGGTAACAGCCTAACTGTAAGCCCTATCTCCATTAAGCCCTATCTCCAATTAAAGATAATGATTATCTTTGGAGCTTTGGCTCAAAAATTTGGTGTGAATTGTGAAGGTTGCGGACTTGCGGTGGATTGGAGGTTGGAAGGAGCCTTCTTCGTTGAAGCCGAATTCACCCTTGGATTTAATCTGATAGAACCCACGGTAAGACCTTAAAAATTAATCTATATACTCTCTAATAATTTATCTTAATTTTTTTTTGGCAATCTTTGTTCAGTAAATAGATCATCGTCCGTCGGTTAGATTATTTCCCTCAGATGGCGAATACGGCAAGGACACAAGGAATAGACCTCTAAAATCCCTAAATCCCTTCTTTGCTTCTTCTTGAATTAAAGAATCATTTAGGAAGGATTAGAGTTGAGCTTTATTGGGAATAGATTGCTTAAAAATTATTTTTTAAATTTTTATACAGAAATTCGAGTCGAGTTCGAGTACATCAATTATTTCATCGAGCTCGAGCTCGAGCTCAAAATAAAAAACTTAATCGAGCTTAAGTAGAGTTTCAAGCTTCAAATTTTAGAGTCGAGTCGAGCTCGAGCTTAGCACTGTATCGATTCGACTCGATTACACTCCTATTGCAGCCCTTTAATTAATTTTAATCCCTTTTCCTGCTGAAATTCCTATCTCTTTTTTAGGCTGGCTATCCCACCATCTTTTGATTATTCATGTGAATTTCTCACGTCCGCGGAGGACAGGGAGGCTTCCGTCTGGAAGATAGTCCACGTGGAGGGGGGAAGTTACTTTGGCGTGCGTTCTCTTGGAAATCACTCACTCGGCTCCTAAGATTTTGCGAAGATGAACGGCTTTGTGGATACTCCAATAATAAGAAAAAGAGATAAAAAAATATTTTAATAATAATAATATTATAATAGTAAATATTTAGCTAATATCAATAACAAATAATTGATTTTTGGCAACGGCGCCAAAAACTTGTTGGCGTTAAATTATCTACAAGTACACAACAAATAGTAAAGTATTTTAGAAAAGGATATCGAACCCATATAGATTAATTATGTTATTGAATACTAAAATTTATTAAATTAATTACTATTTAAAAATCAAATATAAACTGTAAAATTATTTAACCTAAAAATTAACAAGGCATAAAAATTTAAACAGGTAAAAATATGATAATAGATTTAGAGCGATTGATTTCACTCAATAAATCCCTCACAATTTATTCTTCTTAATTGTTAAATTATAATAATCGCATGTTGATGATTAAAAATTCTTTAATTATCCAATATCTTCATCCGAACGATATCAAAAATATCTCCAACTAACAACTCTATATCTCTACGTGAATTTAATTAATTAGAGACTCATTACGCCCTTTGAATTTTCTAAAAATCACATTAATCGCGATAAAAGTATATCTACTTTCACTCAACTAATGATGTTTAATTCTATATCTAAAATAACAAATCATCTCTCGGTCTCATTGTAATTCAATTGATTAAACAATAAATTGTAAGAATTAATCATAAGAAATAACAAATCACCGATCTCATTGTAATTTAATTAATCAAATAATAAATTATAAATATTAATCATAAGAATTAAACACTCAATCATGAAAATATTAAAAATAAAATAACTAATAAATAAATTGTGTATTCATTAATAGATTACATTAATGCTCTATAAAAGAAATTAGTTCATAATAAGAGCGAAAAGAAAACTAAAGAAACTTATATTTTTCATTGGAAGCAATTAATGAACACGTAGCTCTCGCCTTTGTTCTTCAGATCTCCCTCCGTTGAAAAGCTCTAATAGTCTCCAGCTCTCTATCTGTTGACCCAATTATTGATTTTGATAATTAACAAAACTATATGAGTATATTTCTTAAGTTACTAATGATTTTGATTAAGTATTTCAGGTGTTCAAATGGTTAATTAATCAAAATCCAAAGAAAAATCAAGTTTGAATATGATTCTAATGTCTTGTGTCAAAGTTCAGACATTAGAGCCGACTCTAGAAATATCAGAGTCAACTCCGGAACATATTGGAACCATCTAGCAACTTCGGCATGCATCAGAGCCGGCTCTATAGTTATTAGAGCCAACTCTAATCAAAAGACAATAAGTCTCATTTTTGCGACAATATTAGAGCCTACTCTACAAACTTTAGAGCGACTATAATGACAAAATAGAGACTTGGTTTTTGGAGTTCAAATTAAAGCTAGCTCCCGTATTTGTTAGAATCGACTCCAGCAATTGATGTGTCGACCCCAAGGAAAGTTAGAGCCGACTCCACGATGGGCGAACCTTCCTATTTTGGCATCGCGACTTAAAGCCGACACATGGCCAGATTAGAGCTGACTCTAATATGTCAGAAACAGATTTCAGATATGTCAGAATGACTCTAAATCTTTCTTTTCTCCACCTAATCTCAACGGCTATTTCCTTTTATGTGCTTAACTCATCCTCAAGCTTATTTAACGGCTAGTTTTATATCTGTTTATGGATTAAGATGAGATTATAAAAGGGGAGATATCCGACCATTTTGAAGAGACAAAAAAATAAAAAAAATTTGTGAAAAGAAAATCAGAAAAAAAGAGATCAGATGTGAAATCCCAAGTATTCAAAAAAGAGTTTAGTGAAATCCAAAGCCTTCAAAAAATTATCTTGAGGGATTTCCATCATATAGAAAGAAAAGCAAGAGAGCCCTAGTTCTTCAACATTCTCTACGTCAATGGTTTTTGCAAAGCTTCACTCGTATCCTTAGGGAAGATCAATCCAGAGGAAAAGAAGAAAAGAAGAAAAGCTTCACTTCAAAGATCTTCTAATCAGACTCTTCTATTTCTATCTTTCAAATTGCTTATATTATTTATTTGCTCATTTGAGGAGCTTTGTTCTATTGTAACTTATATCTTGATACATTTGGTAATTGATTCAATCAGGGGGATTGAATCAGGTGAGGTAGTTAGTCTCGGGCAAGCTAGAGAGCTTGTGAAAGTTGTGTGCTGGTGAACCTGTGAAAACGACCGGGTTCATTGTAACCTCGTGTAAAACAATAAGTTGGGTTGTGAGCTTGTAAAACAACTCGGCTGTAATCAGGGTGATTATAGCGTGGACCCAAGAGTTGTTTGGGAGTAGATGTAGGTGTAGATAACATCGAACCACTATAAATTTTTTTGTTTATCATGCTTGTCTCTTTCTCTCTACTCTATCTTTTATATACTCTGTTTTGCATTTATAAGCACAACACTCTTCGCATATCTTAGTGCACTTTAAAATTGAGAAACTATTTTTAAGCAAGTTTTTTTTAACCCAATTCAACCCCCCCTCTTGGGTTGCCATCTGGGACAATAATTGGTATCAGAGCTTGTGCTCATTCTCCCTTGATCCAATGATCAAGAGCTAAAGATCCAAATGGCAGCTCAAGCTGGTTCTTTTTTTTTTCGAGGGACATTCTACTAATCGTTCACCTTTGTTTAATGGCACCAATTATTCATATTGGAAAGCAAGAATGAGGATATTCATTCAAGCTTTAGACTATGACTTATGGAGTGTCATTATCAATGGACCTAGCACTCCCACATACTTAGTTGATGGATCCATTATTCCTAAACCCGAAAGGGATTGGAATGAAAATGATCAAAAAATGGCCCAACTAAATGCCAAAGCCATGAATGTCCTATACCGCTCCTTAGATGCAAATGAGTTCAATAGAATATCAACTTGCATCTCAGCTAAAAAGATATGGGATCGGTTGAAAGTTACTCATGAGGGTACTAACCAAGTTAAAGAGTCCAAGATTAATATTCTTATTTATAAATATGAGCTCTTTAATATGGATCAAAATGAGTCAATCACTTGCATGTACACTAGATTTACTGATATAGTGAATGGATTAAAAGTCTTGGTAAGACCTATATTAACTCTGAAATGGCTCAAAAAATTCTTAAGTCACTTCATCATGGAAAGCCAAAGTGACAGCAATCCAAGAAGCAAAAGATCTCAACACCTTATCTTTGGAGGATCTCCTTAGATCCCTTGTGACCCATGAACTTATAATGAAACAGCATCAAGAAGATGATGTGAAGAAAAAGCAGACCATCGCACTTAAAGCTATAGAAATGAAAAGAGCAGCAACGAAGAAGATGAAGACGATGATGAAACTGCTCTCCTTGCAAGAAAATTCAAGAAATTTATGCAAAGAAAGAGACCCTTTCACAAAAGAAAAATTGGTATTAATATGCAAGAAGAAAATGATAAGATAAGGATAAAAAGAAAGATCCCTTGATTTGTTACGAATGCAAAAAGCTGAAATACTTCAGATCCGAATATCCTCAACTTAAGAAGGAATACAAAAAGAAAAGAAAGCATATGTTGCAACTTGGAGCGACAGTGAGGAATCTTTATCCGAAGATGATCAACAAGAGGTTGCCAATATATGTCTCATGACAATACTGAAGATAAGGTAAATTCTGAAACCCCCAATTATGATTTTATATTTAATAAACTTTATGATGCTTTAATGAATTGCTTAGTGACTTCAAAGTTTTAAGAACAAAGAACAAAATTATGAAAACTGAAAATAGATCTTCTTAAAAGAAATATGAATTTGTTCTTGAAATTAAAAAGATAAAATCAAAAAAAGTAAGATATGCTAAAGGAAAAAGAGTTGATTTCTAATGAAAATCTAAATTTTAAAAAATAAATTAAAAAATATAAAAACATTGTTGATAAATTTACTTATAGCTCAAAAAAGCTTAACTTACTTTTAAATAATCAAAGAGCTATTTTTGATAAGGTTAGTTTGGGTTACAAACCACACAAAAAGCAAAAACTTATCAATAATTTCTTATAAAAGTAATATAATTTGGGTTCCAAAAGGAACTATGTTTACTGCCACTAACCATAAAGGATATAAGAAGGCTTGGGTACCTAAATTTAAGATGTGATTGCTTTGCAGGTGTGTCTTGCAGCCAAGGGATTAAAAAGAAAATGGTATCTTGATAGTGGTTGCTCAAGACACATGACGGGTGATAAAGATCAATTCATCACCCTTAAGACCAAAGGAGGTGGAGTAGTTACTTTTCAAGATAATAGTCAAGGCCATTTCATGGGCATTGGTAAAATTCAGGTTACTCTATCTACTTATGCTGAAAATGTCTTATATGTTAATGGACTAAAACATAACTTAATTAGTATTACCCAACTATGTGATAAAGGTTTCAAAGTTTCATTTGAAGTTTCTATTTGCACAGTTACTAATCCCATTGATAATAGCATTATTCTTGTTGGAAAAAGACATGACAATATATACTTAACTGACTTAGATAATTTATCTTCAAGTAATCATTGTTTAGTTGCTGATAATGCTAAGGTAAATGAGATTGGGTGGCTATGGCATCGTAGATTAGGTCACGCAAGCACACACTTAATTTAAAACTACTTAGAATGGATTTAGTTAAAGAGCTTTCGAAATTAGATTTTAAAATAATAGAGTTTATGATGCATGTCAGTTTAGAAAATAAACTAGAATTCTTTCAAATCTAAAAACATTGTTTCAACTACTAGGCCACTCAAGCTACTACACATGGACCTTTTTGGACCTACTAGAACCACTAGTCTAGGAAGAAAGAAATATGGTCTTATGATAGTAGATGATTACTCTAGATTCACTTGGATATTATTTTTGGCTTACAAATATGAGACTTTCTCATTATTCTGAAATTCTTCAAGAAAGTCACAAATGAAAAAAATACTACCATAGTGTCTATTAGAAGTGATCATGGAACTGAATTTTAAAATTATTTATTTAAAAACTTTTGTATTGAAAATGCATCCATCATAATTTTTTAGCATCTAGGACACCTCAACAGAATGGAGTTGTAGAAAGAAATAATAGGACTCTAGAAGACATGGCCTGTACCATGCTATGTGAAAGCCAACTCCCAAATACTTCTGGACAAAAGCTGTTAACACAGCGTGTTACATCCTAAACAGAGCCTTGATTAGACCAATCCTTAAGAAAACACCTTGTGAACTATAGCATGATAGGAAACCCAAAATTAGCTATTTTCATGCATTCGGTTGTAGATGTTTCATTTACAATAATGGTAAAAATAATCTAGGAAAGTTTGATGCTAAGTCAGATAAAGGTATATTCTTAGGTTACTTCATATCTAGCAAGGCATATATAGTATTTAATAAGAAGCATTTAGTTGTAGAAGAATCTATTCATATAGTTTTTGATGAGTCTTTAGCATCAAGTTCGAAAAAGATAGATGATGAGGAATATACTATTATTCTTGAAAGAGATTTTGGAAGATTGAATGTCGAGGCATCTTCAGATCATGAACAAGAAGCTAAAGATGATGATTCACCTAAGGATGATGATATTGGAACTATTCGGAATGATACAGATACCTAAAGACTGAAGATATGCTTATGGTCATCCTAAAGACCTAATCATAGGTGATCCATCTTAAAGAGTAAGAACTAGATTATCCATGAGAAATATCAATAATCATCTTGCATTTGTGTCTCATATAGAACCTAAACTATTGAAGAAGCTGAAAAGGATAACAATTGGATGTTAGCTATGCAAAAGAATTAAATTAATTTATTAGAAATAAGTATGGACCTTAGTTAATAGACCCAAAGATTATCTACACTACAAGAAAAATAAAATTGCGACGCCCAAATGCGTCGCAATTGCGTCGCTAAACATGCTATTGCGACGCAATAGCGACGTAATGATGGCGTCACTCAGATGTCCGTCGCAATATCATTTGTCGCAATTGCGTCGCAATATTGCGAGTCTCTGCGATGCAACATTGCGTCGCAATATTGCGACGCATCCAAATACATCGCTAAATTAAAAATTAAATATAATATTTAAAATTATTATTAAATATTGTGATGCACTCAATTGCGTCGCAATATTGCGATGCATTTAGTTGCGTCGCAATATTTAATAATAATTTTTGATATAATAGCGATGCAATTGCGTCGCTAAAGAGTCGCAAATAAAAATTTTTTAAAAATATTGCGACGCAAGGTCATTGCGTTGCAATATTTATTAAAAATATTTTAG
>UESW01002200.1:30751-115022 GCA_900491605.1 Calamus simplicifolius | reverse complement strand
CTGTTAAAAAAATGCAGTTTATAAGTAATGACTTAAAAACATAAACATATATTTTTAATTAGTATATACTTACATCCCCTGAGCATCAAGTCGAAGTAAGTGCGGCCGATGGTGGAAGAACTCTCGGAGGTATGTGCCGATCGGCTGGATGGTAATACTGCTGGAGAGATCGAAGGCTGCGCCTCTGCTGGAGATCCAAACTCTCCATCTCCGACGCTCATGTGATCTGATGCGCAGGGCTACGTCCCTGCTCACTCGTCTGTCGTCGGTAGATCTACCTCTGCCCTCATACTGAAAATACTAAAGATTCACACAATTAAATTACGATTAATGATTGACTATGTAAGAATTTAACACTTATAAAAAAAAGTTAAATTTTAAAAAACCTTTATGTTTAATCGGTGTCATTTGTTTCGTGAAATGTTGGTTCAACATCCGATGCCGTATCGGATTGCGAATCAGTTTCATTATCATCGGAAGGAAACCGAACATTTGCATCCGCAATTTCTTGGACATCACCATTTGGATCTCTAAGTGATGTTTCAGGAGCCCTTGTGTCGTCCTCAATTGCATGCATTTCCATCTCATCCTCTTGAAATGCAGGGCACTCGGCTGATTGACTTGATGAACTCTCCTCTAATACGATTGTTGAACGTGGGACGATTTTAGAAACGGCCCACCAATCTCGCTTGTCGTTGCGCAAACTTGGATATCCGCAGTAAAAGACTTGCTGAGCTTGGGATGCAAGGATGAATGGGTCATATTTCTGCAATCTTCGTCGATGGTTCACTTCAACCAAATTATAGTCGTTATGAACCCTTTTGCCCACAGGAACTATCGGATCGAACCAATCACAACGAAACAATACGGTTCGTTTCATAGGCCAACCGGGATATTCAACTTCAACCACCTCTACTAACTTTCCATAATAATCCTGCATATTTGCTCCAACACTTTCTCCTTTAACACACACGCCCCAGTTCTGCGTGCCTCTTGAAGCTGCTAATCGTTCAATCTGAAATTTGTACCCATTTACAAAATAGCCAGTAGAGGTTGTTACGGTCTTCAATGGCCATTGCGATAGACATTTAATGAAAATATTGTCGGTTGTGGACCATGGACCGTTTACCTATAAATTAATAAGCTATTGACATCCAATTCAAAAAATAAAGCCATTATCGAAATTGATTGAGTGATACTACTCACAAATTCATAAAACCAGTAAGCAAACTCCGTTTCTAATTTCTGCCCAATTGCAACTTGACTGATGTCGGGATTCATCTGTCGTTGTCTATCACAAAACATCCTTATGGGATGAAAAGGATGAAAACTATGTTAGCAATTAAATATTATGGTATATTGTAATTTAAATTAAAATTTCAATTAGCATTGAAGTATACACTTACTCAATATATGGATCGACTTCTCTACAGTTCATTAGGATGTAATAATGTGCTGCATTATACTCCATATCGCTAAGATTTCTTGACTTCTGCCCACCAAATGAACGGCCGATAGCTTTAAAAATTGATATTCTACCGTCATTAGCTTCTCCTTCGTCCACACATACGTCATCGTTACGACCATGATTTCGGCTCCTCGTGTGGACGTGACCCTCAAAGTAATGCGAGGCAAAAGCTGAAACTTCTTCGACCAAGTGTGCATTGCATATAGAACCTTCAACCCTTGCCTTATTACGCACATTATTTTTTAACTTCTTAAGATACCTATATAAAGTTGCAACAAAAAATTAACCAATTTTTTGCAATGAAATAATATTTGAAATGTCAACATATCTTAATGATGTATATATTTACCTCTCGAAAGGATACATCCAGCGATACTGCACGGGACCAGCTATGCTCGCTTCGTATGGCAAGTGAACCGGTAAATGCTCCATTGAGTCAAAAAAACTGGGAGGAAATATTCGCTCAAGCTTGCATAAAATAATTGGAATTTCCTCCTCAAGCCTTGCCATGGATGCAGAAGTAATGACTGCGGCAGATAACTCCTTGAAGAATAAGCTGAGCTCCGTAATTGCCTTCCAGACATGTTGCGGAAGCAACTCACGAAAAGCTATAGGTAATAACCGTTGCATGAAAACATGGCAGTCGTGACTCTTCATGCCGAACAACTTGAGCTTATGCATGTCCACACACCTACCGATATTTGAGGCATAACCATCTGGAAATTTTAACCCTCTAAGCCAGTTACATAAAACTTCTCGTGAATTTCTGTCAAGAGTGTAACAGGCTTTAGGATAGGTCCCATCGGCACTCCTTCTCAAATCACCTCTTCTGCAGTACTGATTAAGTTCTTCTCTTGACTTTGCAGTATCTTTTGTTTTTCCCGGGATGTTTAGCACCGTGTTAAATATGTTATCAAAGAAATTTTTCTCGATATGCATAACATCCAAGTTGTGCCGGATGAGATTTGTGCTCCAATAAGGCAAATCCCAAAATATACTTCGCTTCTTCCAGTTATGTTCTTTACATATACGGCCATTTATTCTATCTGCATCTGGTTCCCATGCATACATCAACCCCAAATGCTCTATAGTATCAAATATATCCGTGCCGGACCTAACCGGTTCGGCAAATTTTGTGACTGCTTTGTTCTTCCGGAAGGCGATCAAGTTACGCCTGTAAGGATGATTTGGGGGCAAGAACTTCCTATGGTTATCAAACCATGACTGCTTACCACTCTTCTGCAATGTAAATGCATCCGAATCATACATGCAATGAGGGCATGCCAGACGTCCAGCAGTGCTCCAACCAGACAACATTGCATATGCCGGGAAATCACTTATTGTCCACATCAAAGCAGCTCTCATAATGAAATTTTGTTTCATAGAAATGTCGTAGGCTACCACTCCTGTTTCCCACAACATTTTCAATTCGGCCACCAACGGTTGCAGAAAGACATCAATCTTTTCCTTTGGATTTGATGGTCCTGGAACCAAAACGGTTAAAAACATTGCAGTATCTTTCATGCACTTCCACGGAGGAAGGTTATATACAGTCAGTATCACAGGCCAACATGAATACTGTTGCCCCGCTTGACCAAATGGTTGGAAGCCATCGGTACAAAGACCTAATCTCACATTCCTTATATCTTCAGCGAAATCAGGATGATTTTCATTGAAATGCTTCCAAGCCTTTGAATCTGATGGATGCCGCATTTCATCCTCTTTAGATTCATGTTCGGCATGCCATCTCATATCAGCAGCTGTTGCCTCAGATCTGTATAATCTCTGCAGGCGTGGGGTAAGAGGAAAGTAATGCATCCTCTTGTAAGGCACACTTTTCCTCCTACTTGTACCGGCTCCTCCTTCGTGTTTTTGTACCTCGATTGCCCCAAATCTTACACCATCTCAGCTCTGAGTCTTCACCCCAAAATATCATACAATTGTTCAAGCAACAATCGATCTTATTAACTGGGAGCCCAAGCCCACGCAACAACTTCTTTGTTGCGTAAAAACTGTCTGCGGCAACATTATCATTTGGCAAAATTTCTTTGATTAACCCAGCTACAGAATTGAACGCCTTTTCTGATAATCGATGTTCTGCCTTAATATTCAACATTCGAGCAGCTGTAGAGAACTGGGAATGACCCTCACAACCAGGATACAATTCTTGATTTGCAGCACGCAACATATCGTAAAATTGCTGTGCATCTGGATTTGGTTCTTCCATAAATGTATTCTGATTGAATTCATTACCCGATGCATTCATCACCATTTGTTCATATGTGTTTAAATTCACAAATGGTTCATCTACGGGAATTGACTCTTGTTGGCCTATAACAACTGCTGGAATATCCTCTGGTTCACCATGACAGTACCAAACATAGTAATCAGGAACAAAACCCCTTCTTACACAAATGCACCTTAACAGTTTCACATCTCTGTAGGCTTTATTCTGACACCTGTGGAAGTTGCATGGGCACCTAATCCTAGGCCCATCCATCCATTCAGGTTGGCTACATGCAAATGCGATAAATTCTTCCAATCCATTCAGAAAATCTGGATTAAGCAAGCCATCTTTTATCCTTGCATACATCCATGAGCGAGCCCCGCTCATTTTTGACCGACTTATACAAAGTCTGGTAAACCATTAAAGGAAACCACAAAATAAAACTATATTAGTATTACTAAATATATAACTAAATTATTTCTTTTACACAACTAAGGTTAATAACAACCATTTAAATCATTTATAACTAAACCAATTTTTTTTAGGCAACTAAGGTCCCTACCATGCAAGGGCAGCCACGGCTACGATCCTTGGCGTGCTAGCAAGGACCGAGGCATAGGTTCATGGCTAATGGAGGGCTTGAGTTCGGGTCGGGCCGCAAGGCGGTCCGTTTAATCATGAGACTTCACAAGCATTCAAGTGTCTTAAATTAATTCTACCTTCACTCCATGTCTATAAGGTAAGGCCCTATCCCATTCAAGAATATTTTTTGTGATATGTTATTCTGCTATTAATTATCATCGATCGGTTACATTGAAATTTCGGCAGCATTTCCCATATGTTCTCCTAAATGTGTGGCATATAAGCCACACTAGGAGAACGTATGAGCAAATACAAACCGCAATCTCACCCAACGATGATTAATAGCAGACTAACATATCGCAAAAAATATTCCCAAACTGTCCACCAGGACAATTTGAGAATTTGCAAGACTAAGGCTTACAAATTCTCAAACGGGTCTAAAGGTTATAGTGTGTGATTAATAGTATGGAAGTCCGAAGACAATCGAACTTATGCTTGTTATTCTTAACTTCTTGTCAATTATACATATAGGAATAGTGTTCATATATATAGTCACTGACTTCTTAAGATTATTGTGTCGAATACAAATGTTTGTGAAGACTAAAATATAAATCATTGAAACTACTAATTTGTTGCTGAAATTAAATAATAATACAACAAGACTTTTATTAGCATTACATAATTTAATGCATCATTCAGTTTGCAGCAGAATGTAAATAATCAAGACATAACAATTGTAAATAACTAAATGCACAAATATTATTGCATAAACATTCTGCTTAAATTAATTATTGCATAAATATTTTACAAATTAAATAATAATACAACAAGACTTTCTATCTAGCATTACAAATATTATTGCATAATCAAGACATAACAATCAGTCTATCCAAAGAGCTCCGACCAATGACATAAATTAATTAATTTATAACTAATCTAATAAAAAATTAGATTAGTGGTCACATTTTTTTAATATTTGATAGAATCTACATTTTTAGTTAATTTTTTTTTCATGAGTGGGGGGGGGGGGGGTTTCTCCATTTTTTTTTTTTTGACAGTGGCCTGGCCACCGTGGCCAGGCCACTGCCGGCCACGGCAGCGGCCGTGGCCGGAGAAGACAAAATGGGGGGGGGGGTTACCAAATTTTTTTTTTTTTTTTTGACTGTGGCCTGGCCACCGTGGCCAGGCCACTGCCGGCCACGGCAGCGGCCGTGGCCGGAGAAGACAAAATGGGGGGGGGGGAACTGTTACCAAATTTTTTTTTTTTTTTTTGACTGTGGCCTGGCCACCGTGGCCAGGCCACTGCCGGCCACGGCAGCGGCCGTGGCCGGAGAAGACAAAATGGGGGGGGGGGGTTCCCCCCCCCCTGTTACCAATTTTTTTTTTTTGACTGTGGCCTGGCCACCGTGGCCAGGCCACTGCCGGCCAAGCGGCCGTGGCCGGCCGACCGCGGCCACGGCCGTGGCCGGAGAAGACAAAATGGGGGGGGCCCCCTTACCAATTTTTTTTTTTTTGACTGTGGCCTGGCCACCGTGGCCAGGCCACTGCAGCGGCCTGTGGCCGGAGAAGACAAAATGGGGGGGGGGCCCCCCCCTGTTACCAAATTTTTTTTTTTTTGGCCACGGCAGCGGCCGTGGTCGGAGAAGACAAATGGGGGGGGGGTTTCCCCACCCCCCTGTTACCATTTTTTTTTTTGACTGTGGCCTGGCCACCGTGGCCAGGCCACTGCGGCCACGACAGCTGCCGTGGCCAGAGAAGACGGCCACGGTCTTGGCCGTGGCCGGAGGAAATTATTACAATTTTTTTTTAAAGAGGGTGGGGGGGCTTACCTCGGTCGAGAGGAGACGCCGGAGTTGGAGGAGACCGCCGGGAGCCGGAGCACCAGAGGGGGGGAGCCAGAGCAGCGGACGGTGGCAGCCGGATTTTTTTTGGGGAGGGCGGCGGCTAGGTCAAGACGGGGAAGAAGAAGAGAAGGCCGGCCGAATGTATATATATGAGTGATTAGCGACGCAATTTATTGCATCGCTAATCGGTCGCAATATTTTTTTTTAATTTATTATGTATTAGCGATGCAACAATGCGTCGCTAATCCATCGTTAATTTGGCCTTATTATATATTTTTGAAAAAGGTTGCGACGCAATTAATTGCGTCGCTAAATTGACGCAAATATCCAGGGAAATATTTTTTTAATATTTTTAAATAATTAAAATAATAATTTATGACAATAATTGTGACGCATACAGTGCGTCGCAAAATTTTTTCTAACTATTTCATTACATATATTTATCCAAAAAATATTGCGACGCAACTAATGCATCGCAATATTATATATGTTTTATTTTTTTTAAAAATATTTATAAATGATAAAATTAAAATTTATGATAATAATTGCGACGCACAAATTGCATCGCAATATTTTTTATACTTTTTTATTACATATATTTATAAAAAAATATTGCGACGCAACTTATGCATCGCAATATTATATTTCTTTTATTTATTAATACTGATAAAAATTATATTTACTAAAAATAATTGCGATGCATACATTGCGTCGCAATATTTGTTTATTTTTTCTTAAAAATGAGTCGCTACGGCGTCGCAATAATTTTTAAATATTTATAAATGATAATATATATAATTTATGATAATAATTATGACGCACAAATTGCATCGCAAAATTATTTTTATACTTTTTATTTCATATATTTATAGAAAAAACATTGTGACGCAACTAATGCATCGCAATATTATATTTTTTTTATTTATTATTACTGATAAAAATTATATTTACTAAAAATAATTGCGACGCATACATTGCGTCGCAATATTTGTTTATTTTTCTTTGAAAATGCGTCGCTACGGCGTCGCAATAATTTTTTAATATTTATAATGATAATATTATAATTTATGATAATAATTGCGATGCACAAATTGCGTCGCAAAATTTTTTTTATACTTTTTCATTTCATATATTTATAGAAAAAACATTGCGATGCAACTAATGCGTCGCAATATTATATTTCTTTTATTTATTATACTGATAAAAATTATATTTACTAAAAATAATTGCGACGCATATATTGCGTCGCAATATTTGTTTAATAATTTTTTTAAACTTTTTTATTACTTTTTTTTTAATAATTACAAACGATATGACGGTTTGCGATCGATCGAAGCCATGATCGATCCCGATCGGCGATGATCCGATGGTTGTGATCGATCCAAGCCATGATCGATCCTGATTGGCAACTACCCATCTCGGACCGTCGCGATCGATCGGATCGGTGACGATCAAGGGTTGCGATCGATCGAAGCCATGATCGATCCCAATCGACGACTACCGATCTCGGACTGTCGCGATCGATCGGATCGGTGATGATCCGACGGTTGCGATCGATCGAAGCCATGATCGATCTCGATCGGCGATGATCCGACGGTTGCCATCGATCCAATCCATGATCGATACCGGTCGGCGATGATCCGATGGTTGCGATCGATCCAAACCATGATCGATCCCGATCGGCGACGACCTATCTCGTACCGTGCGATCGATCGGATCGGCGATGATCCGATGGTTGCGATCGATCGAAGCCATGATCCCGATCGGCCACGACCGATCTCGGACCGTGGCGATCGGTCCGATCGGCGACGATCCGACGGTTGCGATCGATCCAAGCCCTGATCCCGATCGGCCATGACCGATCCCATACCGATGCGATCGGTCTGAGATCGCTGACGATCCGACGGTTGCGATCGATCCAAGCCCTGATCCTGATCGGCCACGACCGATCTCGGACCGTGGTGATCGGTCCGATCGGCGATGATTCGATGATTGCGATGATCAAGCCCTGATCCCGATCATCCACGATCGATCTCGGACCGTGGCGATCGTCGATCGGCGATGATTCGACGATTGCGATCGATCCAAGCCCTGATCCCGATCGTCCACGATCGATCTCGGACCATGGCGATCGGACCGATCGGCGTCGATCCGACGGTTGCCATCGATCCCAGCCCTGATCCCGATCGTCCACGATCGATCTCGGACCATGGCGATGGACCGATCGGCATCGATCCGACGGTTGCCATCGATCCCAGCCATGATCTTGATCCACCACGACCGATCTCGAACCACGGCGATCGATCCGAACGATTGCGATCGATCCAAGCCCTGATTCCGATCAGTCATGACCGATCTCGGACCGTGGCGATCGATCCGATCGGCGATGATTCGATGGTTGCGATCGATCCAAGCCCTGATCCCGATCGTCCACGACCGATCTAGGACCATGGCGATCGGACCGATCGCGTCAATCCGACGGTTGCCATCGATCCAAGCCCTGATCGATCCCGGTCGGCGATGAACGATCTCGGACCGTCGCGATCGATCCGATAGGTGACAATCCGATGGTTGCGATCGATCCAAGCCGTGATCCCGATCGGCCACGACCGATCTCGGACCGTTGCAATCCATCCGAGATCGGCATCTGACGTTGCGATCGATCGAAGCCATGATCCCGATCGGCCACGACCGATCTCGGACCGTGGCGATCGGTCCGATCGGCGACGATCCGATGGTTGCGATCGATCCAAGCCCTGATCCCGATCGGCCATGACCGATCCCATACCGATGCGATCGGTCCGAGATCGCTGACGATCCGATGGTTGCGATCGATCCAAGCCCTGATCCCGATCGGCCACGACCGATCTCGGACCGTGGCGATCGGTCCGATCGGCGATGATCCGACGATTGCGATCGATCCAAGCCCTGATCCCGATCGTCCACGATCGATCTCGGACCGTGGCGATCGGACTGATCGGCGTCAATCCGACGGTTGCCATTGATCCCAGCCCTGATCTGATCTGCCACGACCGATCTCGGACCATGGCGATCGATTCGATCGGCGACGATCCGACGATTGCGATCGATCCAAGCCCTGATCCCGATCAGCTATGACCGATCTCGGACCGTGGCGATCGGATCGATCGGCGTCGATCAGACGGTTGCCATCGATCCAAGCCCTGATCGATCCCGGTCGGCGATGAATGATCTCGGATCATCGCGATCGATCCGATAGGCGACAATCCGATGGTTGCGATCGATCCAAGCCATGATCCCGATCGGCCACGACCGATCTCGGACCGTTGCAATCCGTCCGAGATCGGCGACGATCCGACGGTTGCGATCGATCGAAGCCATGATCCCGATCGGCCACACCGATCTCGACCGTGGTGATCGGTCCGATCGGCGATGATTCGACGGTTGCGATCGATCCAAGCCCTGATCCCGATCGACCATGATCGATCCCAGACCGATGCGATCGTCCGAGATCGCTGACGATCCGACGGTTGCGATCGATCCAAGCCCTGATCCCGATGGCCACGACCGATCCCGGACCATTGCGATCGGTCCGAGATCGCTGACGATCCAACGGTTACGATCGATCCAAGCCTGATCCCGATCGGCCATGAGCGATCTCAGACCGTGGTGATCTGTCCAATCGCCGACGATCCGACGTTGCGATCGATCCAAGCCGTGATCCCGATCGGCCACGATCGATCTCGGACCGTGGCGATCGATCGATCAGCGACGATCCGACGGTTGCGATCGATCCAAGCCCTGATTCCGATCAGCCACGATCGATTTTGGACCGATCGCTATTTAACATAATTAATTTTTTAAAAAATATTGTGACGTAAAGGGTTGCATCGTATTTTTTAATATGATAATTATATTATATAAAAATTAATTTTATTTACAATAATTACGATGCAATAAGTGCGTCATTAAATTAAAAATAATTTTTCTAATTTTTTGGTTTATTGCGTCGCTAATGCATCGCTATTTAATATATTTAATTTTTAAAAAAAACATTGCGACGCACTGAGTTACGTCGCAATATTTTTTTCTAATATTTATACTTTATAAAATTTAATTTTATTTAAATTATTTGCGACGCAATTGGTGCGTGCTAAATTAAAAATAATTTTTCTAATTTTTTGGTTTATTATGTCGCTAATGCGTCGCTATTTAATATATTTAATTTTTTTTAAAACATTACGACGCACTGAGTTGCGTGCAATATTTTTTTCTAATATTTATAATTTATAAAATTTAATTTTATTTAAATTATTTGCGACGCAATTGGTGCGTCGCTAAATTAAAATAATTTTTTTAATTTTTTGGTTATTGCGTCGCTAATGCGTCGCTATTTAATATATTTAATTTTTTTAAAAATATTGCGACGCACTGAGTTGCGTTGCAATATTTTTTTTCTAATATTTATAATTTATAAAATTAAATTTTATTTAAATTATTTGCGATGCAATTGGTGCGTCGCGAAATTAAAAATATTTTTTTAATTTTTGTTTATTGCGTCGCTAATGCGTCGCTATTTAACATATTTAATTCTTTTAAAAACATTGCGACGCATTGATTTGTCACAATATTTTTTTTCGATATTTATATTTATAAAAAATTAATTTAAAAATATTACGATGCATTATTTGCGTCGCTAAATAAAAAAATTAATTTTTTTTTGATTTTTTGGTTTATTGAGTCGCTAATGCATTGCCAATTGCGTCGCAATATTTTGTTATCACAGAGGCGTCGCAAAGTGGTCGCAATTTAGCGACGCATAATTGCGTCGCTAAATTTGCGTCGCTATTTCAGTATTTTTTGTAGTGCTAGTTATAGGATCCAAATGGGTGTTTAGAAATAAGTTAGATGAAGATAGCTAGTTATTAGAAACAAAGCTAGATTAGTTGCAAAAGGTTATAATCAGAAAGAAGGTATAGATTTTGATGAAACCTTTGTACATGTTGCTAGATTAGAAGCCATTAGATTGTTGCTTGCATTTGCATATTGCATGAATATCAATTTATTTTAAATAGATATTAAAAGTATATTTTTAAATGTTTTATAAATGAAGAAGTTTATGTTGAATAATCACCTAGTTTTGAAGATCATAAATTTTTAAATCACGTTTTTAAACTATATAAAGCACTTTATGGTTTAAAACAAGCATATAGAGCTTGGTATGATAGACTAAGTAAATTCCTAATTAAAAATAATTTTTCTAGAGGTAATATTAATAAAACTCTATTTTTGAAAAGAAAAAAAAGGATTTATTAGTTGTACATATTTATGTTGATGACATAGTATTTGGTACTACTAACAATCTTCTATGTCAGGAATTTGCAAAGTTAATGTAGGAAGAATTTGAAATGAGCATGATGGGAGAACTAAACTTCTTTCTTGAATTTCAAATCAAATAAGAAAGAGAGAAAATTTTCATCAACCAAACAAAGTACACTAAGAAGATTCTTAAGAAATTTGGTATGAAAACGGTTAAACCTCTTGGCACACCAATGAGTCCTTCATGCAAACTCGATAAAGATGAAGATGATAAGAAAGTAGATCAAAAGCATTAGAAAAGTATGATTGGTTCTCTACTTTACTTAACAGCTAGTAAACCCAATATTATGTTTGCTATATGTTTAGAGCTAGATATCAATTTGATCCCAAAGAATCTCACTTAATTGCTGTAAAAAGAATTTTAGATATTTAAGTGGAACTAAAAGTGTAGGATTGTGGTATTCTAGAGACTCAAATTTGAATTGATTGCATATTCTGATTCTGACTATGCTGGTTGTAAATTAGATAGAAAAAGCACAAGTGGTGCATGCCAACTCTTAAGCAGTAACTTAATATCTTGGTTTAGCAAAAAGCAAAATTCGGTTGCATTATCAACTGCTGAAAGCTGAATATGTTGCAGCTGAAAGTTACTGTGCTCAAATCCTTTGGATTAAGTGATAACTTGAAGATTATGGTATCACACTTAATAAAATTCCAATTAGATGTGATAACACTAGTGCAATTAATTTGACTAAAAACCCCATTCAACACTCAAGAACTAAACACATGGAAATTAGACATCATTTCATAAGAGAACATATTTCTAATAATGATGTTTATCTTGATTATGTCTGTACTAATGAATAATTAGCTGATATATTTATAAAACCTTTAAGTGAAGAGAGATTTTATTATCTAAGAGGAGAATTAGGAGTTTGTGATCCATTGGAATGATTTTAAAACCCCTATGGATGACTATCTAGACTTCTATTAATTTTCTTAAAATATTCTTATGGTTCTAAGGAAAAATCATCTAGATATTTGAATTTCTTGATCCTCTACACTTTAAGAAAAATTTTTCTAGAGTTTGATAACTAATCTGATAAGTTTCAGATTCTTTGAAACTCTTATTTTTCACTGAAACTGTCTTGGAGCCGACTCTATTGGAGTTGGAGTCGACTCTAATTTATTGTGCTCTCTGTCTGTTCATTAGAGCCAACACCTGCTACTGCAAAGCCGACTCTATTTTGGGCGCTGACTATGTTAGCGATTTAGAGCCGACACCTCGCTTTGCATGAGCCAACTCTAAGTGGTCCCCTTTTTATTTATCTAGGGCAGAGCTGACATATTTCCAAACCAAATCGACTCCAATTCGTTCCAAATTTCTCTCCACTTCTCTCACACCTTCAAAGATCTTTGAATTCAAATTTTCTTGATCTCAAATGGCTCCCAAGCGAGCATCGGCTATTGGTGTCACCATCACCATTGGAAGGAGGTCAGTTCGATGTCCGGCGAGGAAACCCTCATTGAGCTTTTCTTCAACCTCTTTCTCTTCAACACCAAGTGCCATTCCTACCCCACCTTCTCCACAAATCGATCTTCTGGCTAGAAAAGCTATAACCATGGGAAGAAAGGTAGATTTCACTCTCTTTGAATCTGAGGGATTTTCCATTGGGAGACAGTTGAATGAAATGGGTTAAGAAAAAGTTTGCTCTCTTGATGTTCCTACCTACTCCGCATTGGTAAGAGATTTCTATAATGATTTATGTAAAGGGGATAGAGGTCTAGTCAGCAATGTTAAAGGAACCGAATGCATGTCACTTCTGAGATTTTGAGTAATCTGTTGGAAGTTCCCATGATTGGGATGATAGCAAATCAGCACAGTGACAAGGCGGAGCATTAACAATAATGCTAGGGAGAGAAGTTTCTGAGTTTGAGGAGATTATGGCCAATCAGTTGAGTCTGGAGCTTAGACTGCTACACAACATCTGCATTCGAATCTTGTTTCCAAAGACTGGTCGTTTCGAGTATGTTTCCGAGAGGGATGTTTTGGTTATGGACTATATCATCACTGACAGCCCATTAACCTTGCTGGTATGATGATCGGTTATATGGCGGAGGCCGTATCAAAGAAGAGATCCACCTTGCCTTATGGTATGATGCTGACATTATTTTTTCAAAGCCAAGGAGTAAAAATCTTGGAGAACAAGCCGCAGAAGAAGCTGAGGCACACTGACTACTACAACATCTCTACTCTCTATCAGATGGGCTTCAGAAAGGTAAATGTCAATGGCAGAGGAGAGAACAAGAGGCTAGAGCAGCAGAGGCTGACATTGATTTCATAGAGAAGGTCCCCGGGCCTTCTACTGCAGGACCTTTTGCTCCCGATCTTTCCTTTGATCCTATTGGACTAAGTTTTTCAGCACCACCATCGGCACCGACAGCATTTTCTGGGCATTTTTTTGATTCTACTGGTTTTTCTGACCGGCAACTTGATCAGCTCAAAGTCTTGTTGGCTGAGCATGAAGCTAAGATTAGAGATGATGTAAGAAATCAGTTATTGGGTATCAGGCAGTTGGTTTACAACTTGGAAGAAAAAGTTAATGGTATTGGGAAGTCAATTGGCAATTCTGTGGACCTCTTGAAGACTGAGCTACAAATATCTATGACAAGATGAAGGAGATTATTGATGATGCAAATGTCTACTCTGATGCCACTGCTAGACTCAGTGGAGATATTGATTTTGCTATTACAGAGTTTGACATGTTAACCAGTGGCTTACATAATACACAGAAGAAGGAATTTAAGCAGATTATTGAACACTTGAAGAGGATTATAAGAGTCAGCCCAATTTGAGTGAATCCTACCCTTCCTGCTGATCCAGCCTACTCCACCTAAGCCAAGCCAACTCACCTCAAAGACAATCATTTACAATTCAATCCGTCTTAGATTTAGAAATTAAAACCTTAAGCTTATATAGTATGTTTCAAAGTTAGGTTGCATTTAGGAAAGTTAAAATTGTGTTTGATGTTAGTTTGAACTTAGGAAAACTTTAACTTATGTTGTTGTTTTATGTTATACTTAGGATTTTTGAAATTAAGAAAGTATGGTTGATGTTGTTATCTTGATCCTATGTACTTAAATTGAAATATGAATGCAATGTATTTGATCTTATGTAGTCAATTTCTATTAATGCAATGGATAAATTTTTTTTGGACTTAATGAAACATCCTTGATTTTTATGATTTTTATGATTAATTTCCATTGGTATCATATTTGATTCTTATTTTTGATCTGAGCAAGGACTACCCTGTGCTTTTTACCTTTTTGTTGATAATAAATAAGGGGGAGAGAGATGTATATGCATATAGACTATTGTATTACTTTTGGTATCATTAAAGCTAAAAGAAATATATGGACATATTAAGGGGGAGTTATGTTACTTAGGGGAATTTATTGAAGTTAAAATTGATAAGAGCTAACTGGTATCACAATTAAGAATTTGAATTATATTTTGAACCTTAAAGACTATGAAATAATGAATGCAAATTGTTTATGTTCAAAATGAGAATGTTTAAAGCTTTGAAAATGATTACTCTGATTATTTAAGTTGAAATATTATGCATATACTCAAAGTTTTTATCATCATAAAAAAGGGGGAGATTGTTGACCCAATTATTGATTTTGATGATTAACAAAACTATATGAGTATATTTCTTAAGTTACTAATGATTTTGATTAAGTATTTCAGGTGTTCAAATGGTTAATTAATCAAAATTCAATGGAAAATCAAGTTTAAATCTGATTCAAATGTCTTGTGTCAAAGTTCAGATATTAGAATCGACTCTAGAAATATCAAAGTCGACTCCGAAACATATTGGAACAGCCTGGCAACTTTGGCATGCATTAGAGTCGACTCTGCAGTTATTAGAGCCAACTGTAATCAGAAGACAGTAAGTCTCATTTCTGCGACAATATTAGAGCCGACTCTGCAGGCTTTAGAGCCGACTCTAATGACAAAATAGAGACTTGGTTTTTGGAGCTCAAATTAGAGCTGGCTCCCACATTTGTTAGAGCCGACTCCAGCAATTGATGTGTCGACTCCATGAAAAGTTAGAGCCGACTCCACGATGAGCGAACCTTCCTATTTTGGGCATCGCGACTTGAGCCGACACATGGCCAGATTAGGGCCGACTCTAATCTATCATAAACAGATTTCAGATATGTCAGAATGACTCTAAATCTTTCTTTTCTTCATCTAATCTCAATGGCTATTTCCTTTTATGTGCTTAACTCATCCTCAAGCTTATTTAACGGCTAGTTTTATATTTATTTATGGATTAAGATGATTATAAAAGGGGAAATATCCAACCGTTTTGAAGAGACAAAAAAATAAAAAAATCAGTGAGAAAAAAGTCAGAAAGAAAGAGATCAGATTTGAAATCCCAAGTATTCAAAAAAGAGTTTAGTGAATTCCAAAGCCTTCAAAAAACTATCTTGAGGGATTTCCATCGTATAGAAAGAAAAGCAAGAGAGTCCTAGTTCTTCAACGTCCTCTACATCAATGGTTATTCTAAAGCTTCACTCGTATAAAGATCAATCTAGAGGAAAAGAAGAAAAGAAGAAAAGCTTCCCTTCAAAAATCTTCTAATCAGGCTCTTCTATTTTTATATTTCAAATTGCTTATATTATTTATTTGCTTATTTGAGGAGCTTTGTTATGTTGTAACTTATATCTTGATACATTTGGTAATTGATTCAATCAGGGGGATTGCATAAAGTGGGACAATTAGTCTCAGGCAAGCTAGAGAGCTTGTGAGAGGTTGTGTGCTGGTGAACCTATGAAAACCGGCTGGGTTCGTTGTGATCCAATGTAAAACAAGTTTGGGTTGTAAGCTTGTAAAACAACTCGGCTACAAATAGGGTAATTATAGTATAGACCCAAAAGTTGCTTGGAAGTGAATGTAGGTGTAGATAACATCGAACCATTATAAACCTTTGTGTTTGTCATGCTTATCTTTCTCTCTATTCTATCTTTTATATACTTTGTTTTGCATTTATAAGCACACACTCTTCGCATATCTTAGTACACTTTAAAATTGAGAAACTATTTTTAAGCAAGTTTTTTTTAACCCAATTCATCCCTCCCTCTCTTGGGTTGCCATCTGGGACGTCACTATCTCTCTATATCGAGTCAAGACCCTCTGCCTTCTTTTTATAGTTGGATGGATAAGGATAAGATTTTAACCCAAGCCATGCTGAATACAATGGAAAAATCATCACCTAAGAGTCCTTTTCTGGATAACTACCGCATTGCCAACTGGGTCTCATCCGTTGAAATACGACGTTGCCAACTCATCAACTCGTGATCCTCTCCTTTTTGAAAATATGGCATTGGAGTCCTTACCGCCCATGAGTCTTCATGTAGAGTCCCTTGGCCGTTGCTTTCTTTCTTTCTTTTTATTCTCCTTCAAGATAAAATGAAAAGTAAATAAAAATAAATAAATATAATTCAAAATAAATTAAAAACTAGCTAATGTTGTTATTTAAGTATATAAATTAAATGGTCAAATTTACACTTATCAGCCGCAGATGGCAATCAATAAATAAACGCTTCCATCTCCTTTACCCATGCACCTGACATAATAAGTTCAAATTAGGTATTAGAAGGCAATAAATGGATAACCAATTAGTATATTTTATTCTATAATATAAATCTATATTTTAATAGCAATTGAATCAATTTTTGCTCAATAATAATCGAATGTATTTTTTAAAAAATATTTTAATAAAAAAACTATTAGTTATTATTGAGTGCTATATTTTAAAATCACTATTTTCATCATTCAGCGGTGCTTATGTTTTTGTAATAATCAAGGATTAGAATGATAGGTAAAAATCAACCAGGTGGAAAGGAGATCATGCGTACGTATTACTTCATCTGTATGTTATGTACTCCTAAGGTTGAAGGAAGGGAGTGGTGTGCCGAGTTTTTTTCTTTAATATTATAATAGAATGATAGTTGTTGCTTTATGTAGTGTTGATATGGATTTTTTATGTTTTATATAATAATTATTGTGATAATTGTTATAAACAATTGTCACAACAAAGAGTAGGTAATAAACTTATTTGGCCCTATCTTGTTCAAACAAATTGAAAAAAATAGATTACTAATCAAAGTTATTAAATGGCAATTACTAGCTACAATTACTAGTTCATGATTAAGTAGTGATCATTAAATGAAATAATGACTAAATTACGTGTACTAATTTTCTTTTGTGTTTATATAAATAGCATGCACTGCACCAAATTTATTCCTTAATCTTTTTCATTAAAATATCCTTCACTTTCACTTTCTGGGTTATCTTAAAAAGCTAAGATAAATCAAGAAACATCTGATATATCAAAATTATGTTGTATATTTTATTTCATATCATTTTTTTATAAAAAAAAAATCTCTTACAAATATCTAAGAAAAAATAAGGTAAATTTTTAAAGCTACTGTTAAATTCGAGATACCTACGTCTCTCAAACTTTATTGTCATTTTGAAAGTTTTAACATATAGGAGTCTCACACGCACAGTTTGGGACTTTCTTGCACGATTACTGATTTGATTAACATGAGACTTCCCAGTATATGTTCTATCTCTTTCTAAATATTTCTTATGAATACCATCATACTCCGACTCTATTTTTTTTTTGATATTTCCCAATATGTTCTCCTATGTTTCTGTATTCCGTCTACGTTCTCTCACCGCGTTGGACAAAGAATATGGATTTTGACCACAGAATTATGTTTTTTATTCTGTTTTCTGTATTCTGTTTTGGACCCAAAAAAAAAAAAAGGTATGTTTTCTGTATTCTGTCTCACTGTGTTGGACGAAAAATATAGCTTTTGACCACAAGATTAGACGATCAAAACCCTATTTCATGTGCTTTTTATAGCAGATATGTACATTGCACATACCACACACATGGTAGACTCCATGGTAATATAATTCTTGTCAAGTTTATCTCAAGATGAATACCAATTTTTCTCTTTAGCATTATACCTGCAATATTTTATCATTCATTTACCTACGCAATCAAAAGATAATTAGCATGAAAATTTTGCATCCATGCAACTTTTCGCTCTTATTTTTTTAACTTATATCAAACGCACCCTAAGATGATGTAGATAATCCAATTAACTCTCAACATTACTTGAACAGTGTTTCGTCCAAGCCCTGCATTAACCCTGGTTTCTTGTAAGGGAACACCAAGAACATGCTTGATCCTCGTCATTACAGCCATTCTCTTACGACTTCTCATATGATATTTTCTTTTGGATATAGAACACCAAGCAGAAACAGAATCATGAAGATAAAAGGAACCAATCCAAGCAGAATAATAATCATAGGAAAGCTAATTAAGGTGATCTCACTTCAACTTCCTGTTGCAAGGAAAAGAGTATCACGTAAAAGATAACAAGACAGCGATTACGATCTCTCAGCGATTACGGTCTTGTTAGACGTGCAACATCCCGGTGGAATTAGGACTCCAGAATCCACGCAATATCTTCCTTCTTTCCCCCTCTCAACGCCACTTCATTTTCAAAGAACAATCGTGGCTCCTACCAAACATACTTCGTTAATTCTACCTGAGATTTGGATTTGTGCTGCTTGCTAGAAAACTAACAATGAGCCCTAAGCCCTAAAATTTTCCCAAACTAATGGATTACTACATCTTCATGGACGACTCGGGTTCATTCCGTATGACATATATATATGCTCTTTAATTAATTCCGGTAAAAAAGAATGAAGTCCATCCGCAAACATTTTGAGAACCCGACAGAATTCAACACTCTTATCCTTCAGGGATATCTAATCAAGAGCCCATACATTGAGATGAAAACAAAGAAGCTAAACAAAGCTAGCACACCACTCGATCATAAGCTTGGATTCTTGTAAACAAAGAACATGCTTCATCCTTGTGATATATACAATATCCGACTCAACCACTCTCTTACCACTTCTCCTAATTAAGACCTCTTTCTTTGGACTTGGAAATAACAAACATGCATGAACAGAAAAAAACAGTCACAGAGATAATAGAATCATGAAGAAACCAAGCAGAAATAATAATTATAGAAAAGCTAAAGCGTCCTCACTTCCACTTCCAATACCAAAAAGTCTTCTCTGATGCATATAAGGGTGCTACAAGAGACATAGGGGTAATTAAACACCACAGGCCTAACAACACAACTCATAACAACGCAAAAAAACAACAATACGGCGACTAATTAGATCTCTCTATCGCTTCATGAAAACAAACAGATCGAGCACTCGCAACAACAGGGCCTAACAAACTGAATAAGGATAAACAAACTAGCTAGAAGATAAGCTAGCACGAAATGCTTCAAAGGAAACGAACGATCTTCTTAATATGCTGTCCCGAGACCGACATCTTCACAACAATCAGCGTATCATCTTCTGTGAACATATCAAAGAAGTGCTTCATGGTGTCCGTTCTTGGGTCGTAGAAGTTCTCCGTCTCAAACACCGTCACCTTCACGGTAGGGTGGATGTCCACGGTGGCGACGCTCCCGTCGGCAGTCACGGTAAAAAGCAACCCCTCGAACTGCGTGCAGTCATACCAGGCTTTCCCGTCGGTGTAACGCAGCATTGTTGCAGATACCAAGCCAACGGATCGGAGAGAAGAAACCTAAAAGAGAAGAGGGAGGGAGGGCGACCAAGCGGGGCTTTCCAACCCAAGTTTTCACTATATATGCAGCCAAACTAGGATGCGGTGCTTCCTCGACCGCTAGCTAATGAAGGGGATGGAAACACGTGGGATACCGAAGCGATGGCGTGAGGAAAAAAGCAGTCACATTTCGGGTCACGTTATGCTTTGATTTTTTTTTTTTTTTTTTTTTGAAAAAAGACTTATCATTTATAATCAACACCGTGGCGTCCAAATTTAAAGTTATTCAAATTAAAAAGTATTTAAAATTTTAGATGCAACAGGATAGGAAAGCTTATCCAAGGTAAATGAGTCCAATAGTATAGTGGCCAATTTATATCCAAGAAAAAATGAATCGCATGTAACCGAGTGCTTTGGCAAGTAAGTATATCCTTCATCACTGGCCTTATTCATTTTAGTGTTAGAGGTTTCATCGAGACTCTTAAAAAGAAGTGTAGCAACAATGAAAGCATTATTTGGATTCAAACTACTACGAGATTATGAATCAACTTCCATTAAAATTTAGTGCTATGCTTGGATATGATGAAGGATACTAAAGATAACATAGCCACAATGCTAGGCTTCAAAAAAAGAAAAAAAATGAAAAAAAACCCCTATCATTTACTTATCTTGAGGTGCCTTAATGCGATAAAAAGGTTCCAAGAAAGTATTGGTTACCTCACATTGAAAAAAAAAAAATATGAAAGCTAAATTAGCTTAGATATTTTATCGACGTAGTGGTCCTAATAGTTGAAGAGATAGATGACTCACCGATCGTATAATTAAATAGCTTATAAAGGAATATAAATGACAAAGTGAGATATTGATACATCATTACATAAAGAATACTAGGCTGATGCAGATTTGTTCTTTGGTTAAAAAATTAAATTGCAAATGAACCAATATAAGTTGCTTTTGGGACAAAAATACATGAAGATATATATGCCAAATTTATTATAATACAGAAAAAGCCACTGCCTTCAAACTTTGAAAGATCAATCAAGAAGACAACCAGAATAGATGCTTGCATACTGGATATTAACCAATTGGAAATATCTAATAAGCACCAATAGTGGATATGGAGGAGATCATAAGAAAGGTGCATAGAGGAGCACTAGGGTGGTGGAGTCATGTGGCTTGAGAAATGGGATCGATCTAGTTTAGGCAAAAGGTAGGTAAACTATTGGACCATGATGTCTAGTTTCCTAGCTAGGGAGATATGGGTACTATAGGTGTTAGTCTAGTTTAGCATACTGTTTGATTAAGTTTTTGTTATGATTAGATTGGTTTTTGTTTGTTGGGTTATTTGTATTATGTGGCGCTACTTGGTTTGAGCCTTACCCTCTTCTCCCTTCTCATTTCTTTCTCTTTTTTCCTTTTTTTTTCCTGCTTTCTTCCTAACTTGGCTTTGGTCTCTACTTCATCTATCAAGAGATGTCGCGGTGCATTTCCACCATTTTGTTTAAAAAAACTTTTTTCTCTTTAATTTTTAGATCATTGTGTCCTTCAATTGTTTTAGTTCTTAGCTATCATTTCTCAAGATTTTAAAGAATATGAATTTGCCATGAAGTTTTCTATGTGATGTAATAAATTTGTATGGACTCTTAATAGTAATTCTACATGGTAGCTATCATATCCTAAGCCTAATGTATAAGTAAATTTATGACACAGGTTTCCTATAGTAATCCCCCAAGAATTATACAGAGCCTACTGAAACATTTAAGTCATAATAATAGGGACAATAATAACATTCTACTAATTTTAAAATAAATACTAAATAGAATATTCTTAATTTCTTAAGCAATTTATTTATTTTCAGTACTATCAAGGTTAGGTTATTCTATCACCTCTATGCTACCTAATCCTATGACGGACCAATTATTTGTAAGCTCTATAAACAATTAAAATTTCAAGAAATATGTGAGCTAAAGAAGATTAATAAGAATCTCAAAAATGTAAAATTAATATGATTAGAAGCAATGTACCAAAATAACCAGTTGTATTATAAAATAAAAAACTACATGCTGAATTTTTAGATTAAACATTTACCATATGTAAAGCCAAATAACATAGACACATACTAGCTTGTTTGTCAAACATGTATCGCTATCAAATCAATGCAATGGGACTTTGGACTAATTACAATCATACTTTTGCCTATAGTAAGGCAATTTATTGTGCTACATTTGGCTTGTCATGAGTAATCCATAATACCATGCTTTAACCTATGGTAAGGCAATTCATAGTACTAGCTACACTTTGATTAGTTACTCTATGCCACATCATGCATGTTAGTTATGCATTGAAACCTAATGTTTTCTTTCAAAACATGAACTATGCCAAGCTACAACATGCCAAATCATGTATGCAACTCAATAAATCATTCAAATTTATTGATCCTATACAACAACATAATGATTATTTATATAAACTCGGAACATTCAAAAACTTCATAATGTCAATATATAAGGCATATACGTCTTGCAATATCAAACATGAGGCATTGATTTTTTAAATTGCTCATGAAAATGTTATCAACTAAAAAATATATAAGGGATTTTACTTCACTTTGAAGTAGGTCCTAAACCATTGATCAAGACTGATTCTGATTACCATCTACCCACACCATAGCACCAGTTTTAAATTAAAATCATAAAATTGAGACTTAAGTCAGTCTATATCTAATGATAAGGGTCTAAGATCTAGGTCAAATGTCAAGACACTCCTAGATTAGGTTTATCTCTAATGAAAGAACACAAAAGGCCACTAAGGTAGAAGCTAGGTGGGTCATGCATAGACTTGCAAATAAGTTGGGTTAGACTAAGTTCTACCTGACCTCAACCCAATCCAATTCCATGTTTGAGTCCTGATATTGGACCCAAACCCAACCTAATTAATAAACAATCAAGATGGGTTGGGTTGGGTTGGATCCATGAAAAATACTAACCCAGTGGGTCCTTTAGGTCAGGTTGGGGCCATGAAAAATATTTTCATGAAAGTTATTGCTGGTGTGGCTTGGTTAAAATCATGGTGTGGTTATTTTGGCATGGATTATAATGCACCTTGAATGATATACCACTGGTAGGAGATGATTATACATAGAGATGGGTGTGAGTATGAAGCAGGTTGCAAGTGAATTGTGTGGTCATAGGTTTGGCTTATCATGGACCTTTACCTGAATTCAAGCAGAAGACATGGGCTCTCTAATAAAACAGAATACCGTGTTTGTAAAGAAGTGAAGCAGGTTTAGTTGCAGGCCACAGCAAATTTATACCATAGGCCAAAGTATAAAGCCTTAAGAGATGGAATCAACATCCAATTCATACAAACCTATTGCTATTTGAGTTTTTTTAAAAGCTCGAACTCTATATGGATCAGATCTAGGCGGGTAGGTTCAGAATTTATAAAATCTAAAGCTAACCCAACATTTAGCACGGGTTTGATATTTGGTTTGGAATCAGGTCAGCTCCACAAGTCTTAAACAGCAGGTCATGGAAAAGAAATTAAACAGGGTATCATGGGAAAGATCCAAGCATTGTTTGGAAGAACTAAGTATTTTTACCTAGTTTTCTAGCTGTCGCGCAACATCTCTAATTCATTTGGCAAGCATTGGGGCGCCAGGATTGACAGGCTGATCAATTATAACTTGAAGTTTTCACTTATCATGTAACAAAAGAAGAAAAATAGGTGAGGGAATGCCCCAGGGTTGTTTCCACTTGCTTTCTGGGTTCAAGCATTTGTTACGCTGCAACGCGCGTGAGCGCACGGGTGGATGGAGGGAGGAAAAAAAAAAAAAAGATAGTTATCATAGTAATATGTATCCAAGATGAAAAATATTGAAGCAAGATTAAAGGCCAGAAACAAAATATTGCTTGCATGTTAATTTGTGGATCATTTCCTTGAAAAGGTGTCTTTTGATCTTGACAATAGTCAAAGTCCTAATGATACGCATTTTTATATATCAACCTATAACAAAAAGATGTACGTGGCAACTAAGTTCACTTTGGCTAAATAGAGCATAACACTAAATATGTCAATGTGTGCTCAATTATAGAAGGAACGAACTCGAAAGAGTCCTAGGTGGAAAGAATTTTAGTCATCGTAGCGTTCTTCACCAACTAAGATTATTTTTACCAATACATAAAAGGTATATAAAAGAAACATGTTTGACTCACTTTAGATAATCCTCTCTTTATCTTTTTCATATCTTTAAGAAATCTTAGGGCATCAGAGCATCTTATAAATGCTACCAAATACTCTTATTGACTTAAACATAGAAGGATTGCACAACAGGATGGATCCAAGTTCTAGTGCTCTTCGATTCTTTCTTTTTTTGCAAGCTTTTCTATTGGCCTTACAAGTTTTTTCATTTCTTGATTGTATCATTAATATAAGTTTTCTATTATTATTCAAAGGCATCACCGGATTTGGATAAAAATCACTACAAGAAAATACTGAAATAGTGACGTAAATTTAGCGACACAATTATGCGTCGCTAAATTGCGATCACTTTGCGACGCCTCCATGACAACAAAACATTACGACCCAATTAGCGACGCATTAGCGACTCAATAAATCAGAAAATAAAAAAAATTAATTTTTTTATTTAGCGACGCAAATAATACGACGCAATATTTTTAAATTAATTTTTTATAAAATATAAATATAGGAAAAAAATATTGCGATGCAACTCAGTGCGTCGCAATGTTTTTTAAAAAATTAAATATGTTAAATAGCGACACATTAGCGACGCAATAAACCAAAAAATTAGAAAAATTATTTTTAATTTAGCGACGCATCAATTGCGTCACAAATAATTTAAATAAAATTAATTTTTATAAAATATAAATATGAGAAAAAAATATTGCGACGCAACTCAGTGCGTCGCAATGTTTTTAAAAAAATTAAATATGTTAAATAGCGACGCATTAGCGACGCAATAAACCAGAAAATTAGAAAATTATTTTTTATTTAGCGACGCACTAACTGCATCACAATTATTTTAAATAAAATAAAATTTTATAAAATATAATTATGAAATAAAAAAATTACGACGCAACCCTATGCGTCGCAATATTTTTTAAAAAATTAATTATGTTAAATAGCGATGCATTAGCGACGCAATAAACTAAAAATTAGAGAAATTATTTTTAATTTAGCAACGCACTAATTGCGTCACAATTATTTTAAATAAAATTAATTTTATAAAATATAATTATGAAATAAAAAATGTGACACAAACCTGTGCGTCACAATGTTTTTTTAAAAATTAATTATGTTAAATAGCGACGCAATAAAACAGTAAACTAATAAAAATAATTTTTTATTTAGCGACGCAAGTATTGCATCGCAATATTTTTTAAAAAAATAAATTTTATAAAAATATTAAAAAGAATTATGAAATAAAAATATTGCGACGTACATTTTTGCGTCGCAATATTTTTAAAAATATTGTTTAAGAAAATGAATATTCTTTTTATATATATATGTGTGTGTGTGTGTGTTAAACTCTAATCATATGAAAACTGGAGCGAGATAAGATACAAGAAGAACGAAAGTTAAATGACTAGCATATAAAGAAAGACTTCGATCCAAACAGATAAACAGGGGCCAAAAAGAACAAAGAAACGATCCAAAATGGGGGGTAAAAAAGCCCTAGAAAGGTAGATAACAAACCTTTAGAAACTGCATCTAAGACAAACTCCAAACCCTAGTATCCTTAGCTCTGATCGATCAATCTGGAGCGGCAACACGAACAAGACGAAATACGCCGACAACAGGAAAGATCTCTCGCTGGAAACCCTAAGAAAAGCTCGTTGTCGCCCCCTTACATGGATGAGATGGAGGTAGAGGGATCGGTTTCTCGAGAAACCCTAGTATTAGGCTTTTGGGGAATGAGGAAAAGAAGCCCTCCTCCACGGCGAGCTCTCGGCGTCTCTCCCCTCGCTCTCTTCGCGACTCACGCTCCCCCCCACCCTTTTAAAGTTTCCCAAACGGGAATACGAGCAGCCAAGCACCATCTAGAAGCGAAGCGGAAGGGTCGTGGCACTGTGCCCGTGAAACTGTCTTGGTCTACTGGCTTCGATCGATCGCAACCATCGGATCATCGTTGATCGGATCGATCACAACGGTCCGAGATCGGTAGTCGCCGATCGGATCGATCATGGCTTCGATCGATCACAACCGTCGGGTCGACGCTGATCGGATCGATCGCGACGGTCTGAGATCGGTCGTCGCCGATTGGGATCGATCATGGCTTCGATCGATCGCAACCGTCGGATTGTCGCCGATCGGATCCATCGCGATGGTCCGAGATCTTTCCTCTTATTTCCTTCTCTTTCAAGAACACAAATCTTTCCGTTTCTCTCTTGTTACTCCCTCTTTCAAGAACGCTAATCATCATCCTCCTCCTCCTCCAAGCCTCTTGAACCCTAACCTTAACGCTAATTACTCTTCGTTATTTCAGGTTGTGTCTCGTTTGCTGTTCATTCTCTTGAAGAGCCATCATGGACAAAACAAACCGAAAGAGGAAGCACAATGAGAACCAAGACGGCGATCCTCTCGCCCTCTGCCTCTCTCCTCCCAATTGCCGCAGCCTTACACTTTCAAACACCAGGTTCCCTTCCCTTCTGTCCCCTCCCCCACCGCCACCGCCACTGCCGCCACAACCGCAGCACCTCTCCTCTCCTCCCCCTGCCCAACAGCCGAGATCGGTTGTCCCCGACTGGGATCGATCATAGCTTCGATCGATCGCAACCATCGGATCGTCGCCGATCGGATCGATCGCAACGGTCCGAGATCGGTCATCACCGACCGGGATCGATCATGGCTTCGATTGATCGCAACCGTCGGATCATCGTCGACTGGGATCGATCATAGCTTTCGATCGATCGCAACCGTCGGATCATCGCTGATCGGATCGATTGCGACGATCCGAGATCGATCGTCGCCGACCGGGATCGATCATGGCTTCGATCGATCGCAACCATCGGATCGTCACCAATCAGATCGATCGCAATGGTCCGAGATCGGTCGTCGCCGATCGAGATCGATCATGGCTTCGATCGATCGCAACCGTCGGATTTTTGCCGATCGGATCGATCGCAACGGTCCAAGATCGATCGTCGCTGACCGGGATCGATCATGGCTTCGATCGATCGCAACCATCAGATCATCACCGATCGGATCGATCACAATGATCCGAGATCGGTCGTCACCGACCGGGATCGATCATGGCTTCGATCGATCGCAACCGTCGGGTCGACGCCGATCGGATCGATTGCAACGGTCCAAGATCGATCGTCCCCGACCGGGATCGATCATGGCTTAGATCGATCACAACCGTCAGATCGTCACCGATCGGATCCATCGCGATGGTCTGAGATCTTCCTCTTATTTCCTTCTCTTTCAAGAACACAAATCTTTCCATTTTCTTTCTTGTTACTCCCTCTTTCAAGAACGCTAATCATCATCCTCCTCCTCCTCCAAGCCTCTTGAACCCTAACCTTAACGCTAATTACTCTTCGTTATTTCCGGTTGTGTCTTGTTTGCTGTTCATTCTCTTGAAGAGCCATTATGGACAAAACAAACCGAAAGAGGAAGCACAGCGAAAACCAAGACGACGATCCTCTCGCCCTCTGCCTCTCTCCTCCCAATTGCCGCAGCCTTACACTTCCAAACACCAGGTTCCCTTCCCTTCCGTCCCTCCCCCACCGCCGCCGCCACTGCCGCCACAACCGCAACACCTCTCCTCTCCTCCCCCTGCCCAGCAGCCGAGATCGGTCATCCCCGACTGGGATCGATCATAGCTTCGATCGATCGCAACCGTTGGATCATCGCTGATCGGATCGATCGTGACGGTCCGAGATCGATCGTCGCCGACCGGGATCGATCATGGCTTCGATCGATCGCAACCGTCGGATCATCGCCGATCAGATCGATCGCAATGGTCAAAGATCGGTCATCGCCGATCAAGATTGATCATGGCTTCGATCGATCGCAACCGTCTAATTTTTGCCGATCGGATCGATCGCAACGATCTGAGATCGATCGTCGCCGACCGGGATCGATCATGGCTTCGATCGATTGCAACCATCGGCTCATCGCCGATCGGATCGATCACAACGGTATGAGATCGATCGTCGCCGACCGAGATCGATCATGGCTTCGATCGATCACAACCGTCGGGTCGATGCCGATCGGATCGATCGCGACAGTCCGAGATCGATCGTCGCCGACTGGAATCGATCATGGCTTCGATCGATCGCAACCATCGGATCGTCACCGATCGGATCCATCGCGATGGTCCGAGATCTTTCCTCTTATTTCCTTCTCTTTCAAGAACACAAATCTTTCCATTTTCTCTTGTTACTCCCTCTTTCAAGAACGCTAATCATCATCCTCCTCCTCCTCCAAGCCTCTTGAACCCTAACCTTAACGCTAATTACTCTTCGTTATTTCCGGTTGTGTCTTGTTTGCTGTTCATTCTCTTGAAGAGCCATCATGGACAAAACAAACCGAAAGAGGAAGCACAGCGAGAACCAAGACGACGATCCTCTCGCCCTCTGCCTCTCTCCTCCCAATTGCCAGCCTTACACTTCCAAACACCAGGTTCCCTTCCCTTTCGTCCCCTCCCCCACCGCTGCTGCCACTGCCGCCACAACCACAACACCTCTCCTCTCCTCCCCCTACCCAGCAGCCGAGATTGGTCGTCCCCGACTGGGATTGATCATAGCTTTGATCGATCGCAACCGTTGGATCATCGCCAATCGGATCGATCGCGATGGTCCGAGATCGGTCGTCACCGATTGGGATCGATCATGGCTTCGATCGATCGCAATCGTCGGATCGTCGCTGACCGGGATCAATCATGGCTTCGATCGATCGCAACCGTCGGATCGTCGCCGATCAGATCGATCGCAACGGTTCGAGAACGGTTGTCGCCGACCGAGATCGATCATGGCTTCGATCGATCGCAACCGTCGGATTTTTGCCGATCAGATCGATCGCAATGGTCCGAGATCGATTGTCGCCGACCAGGATCGATCATGGCTTCGATCGATCGCAACCGTCAGATCGTCGCCGATCGGATCGATCGTAACGGTCCGAGATCGATCGTCACAATGATTTTTAGAAAAAAATGTTGTAAAACATTTTCAAAATAAAATATTTGCGACGCAATATTTGCGTCGCAATTATTTTCAAAATATAATTTTTATCAGTTATAATTATTTAAAAAATATTGCGACGCATTAGCGATGCATTTTTCTAGAAAATAAAATAATTTTCCTAGAGAAAACAAGTTTTAATATTGCAACGCAAATATTGCGTCGCAATATTAAATTGAAAAATAAAAGTAATAAAAAAAATTTAAAAATAAAACATTGTGACGCAATATATGCATCACAATTATTTTTAGAAAATATAATTTTTATCAAATATAATTATTTAAAAAATATTGCGACGCATTAGCGATGCAATTTCCTAGAAAAAAAATAGTTTTCCCAGAAAAATAATTTTTAATATTGCGACGCATATATTGCGTCGCAATGTTTTTTAGAAAAATAAATGTAATAAAAAAATTAAAAAAAACATTGCAAAGCAATATATGCGTCGCAATTATTTTCAGAAAATATAATTTTTATCAGTTATAATTATTAAAAAAATATTGTGATGCATTAGCGATGCGATTTCTTAGAAAATAAAAATAGTTTTCCCAAGAAAATAATTTTTAATATTGCGACACATATATTGCATCGTAATATTTTTTAGAAAAATAAATGTAATAAAAAAATTAAAAAAAAAACATTACGACGCAATATATGTGTCATAATTATTTTTAAAAAATAATTTTTATCAGTTATAATTATTAGAAAATTATTGCGATGCATTAGCGATGCAATTTTCTAGAAAATAAAAATAATTTTTCTGCCGACAATGACGCCAAATTAGCGACTCATTAGCAACGCAATTAGTTGCGTCGCTAAGTTTTGCATAAATAATAAAAAGGCCAAATTAGTGATGGATTAGCGACGCGTTGTTGCGTCGCTAATCCATAATAAATTAAAAAAATAGCGAGTGATTAGCTATGCAAATTTGCGTCGCTAATCACTAATATATAAGCTCTGTCGAGCCGGCCCCCCCCGCTTCTCTTCTTCTTCCTCTTCTTACCCTAATCACCACCGTACGCTCCTCCAGCTCCCCCCGTCCTCTCCCCCGGCGGCAGCTCCCCCCACTCCGGCGGCGTCCCCTCTCGACCAAGGTAAGCCCCCCCCCTCTTTTTTTTTAAAAAAATTATGTTCCGGCCACGGCCATGACCGTGGCCGTCTTCTCGGACCACGGTGGCTAGGCCACCAAAAAAAAAATTAACAGCTAGGGGGGGTTTTCCCCACCCCCCCTTCGTCTTCTCTGGCCACAGCCGCTGCCGTGGCCGTCTTCTCCAGCCACAGCCGCTGTCGTGGCCGGCCGTGGCCAGGCCACAAAAAAAAAAAAACAGCTAGGGGGGTTTTCCCCACCCCCCCAGGCCACGGCCGCCAGGCCACAAAAAAAAATAGCTAGGGGGGGTTTTCCCACCCCCCCTTCGTCTTCTCCGACCACGGCCACGGCCGTGGCCGTCTTCTTCGGCCACGGCCGTGGCCGTCTTCTTCGGCCACGGCCGCTGCCATGGCCGGCCGTGGCCTGGCCACGGTGGCCAGGCCACCAAAAAAAAAGTATAACAGGGGAAGGTCCCCCCTGGTCTTCTTCGGCCACGGCCGCTGCCGTGGCCGGCCGTGGCCTGGCCACGGTGGCCAAGCCACCAAAAAAAAGTATAGCATGGGGTTCCCCCCTTGGTATTAAATTTTATAAATTTAATAAATTTATAAAAAATTATTAATTTTTTTATAAATTTAATAAAAAAGTATATATATATATATGGAGAATGATCACTCTAATAAATTAATTAATTTATGTCATTAGTCGTAGCTCTTTGGATAGACTAATTTAGCTCATCAATCATGACTCTTTAAATCAACTGGTTTAGCTCATAAATCATAGCTATTTAGGTCAATTAATTTAACTTATCAGTTTTAACTTTTCAAGTAAGCTGATTCTAGACCATCAACCTTAATTAGCTCTTTAGATCATCAATCAAAACTCTTTAGATAGGTCGAGCTGAATTAGCTTAGCTATTTAGGTCAACTAATTTAGCTCATTAACCATAACTCTTTAGATTAGCTAATTTTAAAATAGCAGTCGTAGCTTTTCATTTCTTTATAGCTGTTTATGCAATAATATTTGTGCATTTGTAGTTATTTACAATTGTTATGTCTTGATTATTTACATTCTGCTTCAAATTGAATGATGCATTAAATTATGTAATGCTAGAATGAAAGTCTTGTTGTAGTTTTATTTAATTTTCAGCAACAAATTAGTAGTTTCAATGATTTATATTTTAGTCTTCACAAACATTTATATTCGACATGATAATCATAAGAAGTCAATGACTATATATATAGAACACTATTCCTATATATGTATAATTGACAAGAATTTATGAATAACAAGCATAAGTTCGATTGTCTTCGGATTTCCATTTTATTAATCACAGCACTATAACCTTTAGACCCGTTTGAGAATTTGTAAGACATAGTCTTGCAAATTCTCAAATTATCCTGGTGGACAGTTTGAGAATATTTTTTGCGATATGTTAGTATGTTATTAATCATCGTTGGTTGAGATTATGGTTTGTATTTGCTCATATGTTCTCCAAGTGTGGCATATATGCCACACATTTAGGAGAACATATGGGGAAATGCTGCTAAAATTTCAACGTAACCGATCGACGATAATTAATAGCAGAATAACATATCACAGAAAATATTCTTGAATGGGATAGGGCCTTACCTTTTAGACATGGAGTGAAGGTGGAATTAATTTAGGACACTTGAATGCTTGTGAAGTCTCATGATTGAACGGACCACCTTGCGGCCCGACCCGAACTCAAGCCTTAGCATTAGCCTGGCATGAACCTGTGCCTCGGTCCTTACTAGCACGCCAAGGATCGTAGCCGTGGCCCAGCCTTGCAGGGTAGGGACCTTAGTTGTGTAAAAGAAAATTGGTTTAGTTATAAATGATTTAAATGGTTGTTATATATTAAGCAATGCTAATATATTTTTATAATGTTGTTTCCTTTAATGGTTTACCAGAAATTGTATAAGTCGGTCAAAAATGAGCAGGGCTCGCTCGTGGATGTATGCAAGGATAAAAGATGGCTTGCTTAATCCAGATTTTTTGAATGGATTGGAAGAATTTATCGCATTTGCATGTAGCCAACATAAATGGATGGATGGGCCTAGGATTAGGTGCCCATGCAACTATCACAGGTGTCAGAATAAAGCCTACAGAGATGTTGAAACTGTTAAGGTGCATCTATGTAAAAAAGGGTTTGTTTCTGATTACGATGTTTGGTACTGTCATGGTGAACCAGAGGAAATTCCAGCAGTTGTTACAAGCCAACAAGTGTCAATTCCCGTAGATGAACATTTGTGAATTTAAACACATATGAAGAAATGGTGATGAATGCATCGGGTAATGAATTCAATCAGAATACATTTATGGAAGAACCAAATCCAGATGCATACCAATTTTATGATATGTTGCGTGCTGCAAATCAAGAATTGTATCCTGGTTATGAGGGCCATTCCCAGTTGTCTACGGCTGCTCGGTTGTTGAATATTAAGGCAGAACATCGATTATCAGAAAAGGCGTTCAATTCTGTAGCTGGGTTAATCAAGGAAATTTTGCCAAATGATAATGTTGTAGCAGACAGTTTTTACTCAACGAAGAAGTTGTTGCGTGGGCTTGGGCTCCCAGTTAATAAGATCGATTGTTGCTTGAACAATTGCATGATATATTGGGGTGAAGACTCAGAGCAGCGATGGTGTAAGATTTGGGGCAATCGAGGTACAAAAATGGTGAAGGGGGAGCTAGTACAAGTAGGAGGAAAAGTGTGCCTTACAAGAGGATGCATTACTTTCCTCTTACTCCATGCCTACAGAGATTATACAGATCTGAGGCTACAGCTGCTGATATGAGATGGCATGCCGAACATGAATCTAAAGAGGATGAAATGCGGCATCCGTCAGATTCAAAAGCTTGGAAGCATTTCAATGAAAATCATCCTGATTTCGCTGAAGATATAAGGAATGTGAGATTAGGTCTTTGTACCGATGGCTTCCAACCATTTGGTCAAGCGGGCCAACAGTATTCATGTTGGCCTGTGATACTGACTGTATATAACCTTCCTCCATGGAAGTGCATGAAAGATTCTGCAATGTTTTTGACAGTTTTGGTTCCAGGACCATCAAATCCAAAGGAAAAGATTGATGTCTTTCTGCAACCGTTGGTGGCTGAATTGAAAATGTTGTGGGAAACAGGAGTCCTAGCCTACGACATTTCTATGAAACAGAATTTCATCATGAGAGCTGCTTTGATGTGGACAATAAGTGACTTCCCGCATATGCAATGTTGTCTGGTTGAAGCACTGCTGGACGTCTGGCATGCCCCCATTGCATGTATGATTCGGATGCATTTACATTGCAGAAGAGTGGTAAGCAGTCATGGTTTGATAATCATAGGAAGTTCTTGCCTCCAAATCATCCTTACAGGCATAACTTGACCGCCTTTCGGAAGAACAAAGCAGTCACAAAATTCATCGAACCGGTTAGGTCCGGCACGGATATATTTGATACTATAGAGCATTTGGGGTTGAGGTATGCTTGGGAACCCGATGCAGATAGAATAAATGGCCGTATATGTAAAGAACATAACTGGAAGAAAAGGAGTATATTTTGGGATTTGCCGTATTGGAGCACAAATCTCATCCGGCACAACTTGGATGTTATGCATATCGAGAAAAATTTCTTTGATAACATATTTAACACGGTGCTAAACATCCCGGAAAAACCAAAGACACTGCAAAGTCAAGAGAAGAACTTAATCAGTATTGCAGAAGAGGTGATTTGAGGAGGAGTGCCGACGGGACCTATCCTAAAGCCTGTTACACTCTTGACAGAAATTCACGAGAAGTTTTATGTAACTGGCTTAGAGGGTTAAAATTTCCAGATGGTTATGCCTCAAATATCGGTAGGTGTGGACATGCATAAGCTCAAGTTGTTCGGCATGAAGAGTCATGACTGCCATGTTTTCATGCAACGGTTATTGCCTATAGCTTTTCGTGAGTTGCTTCCGCAACATGTCTGGAAGGCATTGACGGAGCTCAGCTTGTTCTTCAAGGAGTTATCTGCCACAGTCATTACTTCTGCATCCATGGCAAGGCTTGAGGAGAAAATTTTAATTATTTTATGCAAGCTGGAGCGAATATTTCCTCCCAGTTTTTTTGACTCAATGGAGCATTTACCGGTTCACTTGCCATACGAAGCGAGCATAGCTGGTCCCGTGCAGTATCGCTGGATGTATCCTTTCGAGAGGTAAATATATACATCATTAAGACATGTTGACATTTCAAATATTATTTCATTGCGAGAAAATTGGTTAATTTTTGGTCTCAACTTTTCATATAGGTACCTTAAGAAGTTAAAAAATAATGTGCGTAATAAGGCAAGGGTTGAAGGTTCTATATGCAATGCACACTTGGTCAAAGAAGTTTCAGCTTTTGCCTCGCATTACTTTGAGGGTCACGTCCATACGAGGAGCCGAAATCTTGGTCGTAACGATGACGTATGTGTGGACGAAGGAGAACCTAATGACGGTAGAATATCAATTTTTAAAGGTATCGGTCGTTCATTTGGGGGGCAGAAGTCAAGAAATCTTAGCGATATGGAGTATAATGCAGCACATTATTACATCCTAATGAACTGTAGAGAAGTCGATCATATATTGAGTAAGTGTATACTTCAATGCTTAATTGGAATTTCTAATTTAAATTATAATATACCATAATATTTAATTGCTAACATAAGTTTTAATCCTTATCATCCCATAAGGATGTATTGTGATAGACAACGATAGATGAATCCCGACATCAGTCAAGTTGTAATTGGGCAGAAGTTAGAAACGGAGTTCGCTTACTGGTTTTATGAATTTGTGAGTAGTATCACTCAATCAATTTCAATAATGGCTTTTATTTTTTGAATTGATTGTGAATAGCTTATTAATTTATAGGTAAACGGTCCATGGTCCACAACCGACAATATTTTCATTAAATGTCTATCGCAATGGCCATTGAAGACCGTAACAACCTCTACTGGCTATTTTGTTAATGGGTACAAATTTCAGATTGAACGATTAGCAGCTTCAAGAGGCACGCAGAACTGGGGCGTGTGTGTTAAAGGAGAAAGTGTTGGAGCAAATGTGCAGGATTATTACGGAAAGTTAGTAGAGGTGGTTGAAGTTGAATATCCCGGTTGGCCTATGAAACGAACCGTATTGTTTCGTTGCGATTGGTTCGATCCGACAATTCCTGTGGGCAAAAAGGTTTATAATGACTACAATTTGGTTGAAGTGAACTATCGACGAAGATTGCAGAAATATGACCCATTCATCATTGCATCTCAAGCTCAGCAAGTGTTTTACTGCGGATATCCAAGTTTGCGCAATGACAAGCGAGATTGGTGGGCTGTTTCTAAAATCGTCCCATGTTCAACAATCGTATTAGAGGAGAGTTCATCAAGTCAATCAGCCGAGTGCCCTGCATTTCAAGAGGATGAGATAGAAATGCATGCAATTGAGGACGACACAAGGGCTCCTGAAACATCACTTAGAGATCCAAATGGTGATGTCCAAGAAATTGCGGATGCAAATGTTCGGTTTCCTTCCGATGATAATGAAACTGAATCGTAGTCCGATACAGCATCAGATGTTGAACCAACATTTCACAAAACAAATGACACCAATTAAATATAGAGGTTTTTTTAAATTCAACTTTATTTTATAAGTGTTAAATTTTTACATAGTCAATCATTAATCGTAATTTAATTGCATGAATCTTTAGTATTTTCAGTATGATGGGCAGAGGTAGATCTACCAATGACATACGGAGTGAGCAGGGACGTAGCCCTGCTGCATCAGATCATACAAGCTTTGGAGATAGAGAGTTCGGATCTCCATACATCGCACAGCCTTCGGGTGATCCTGCATTTGTATTACCGTCCAGCGATCGACACATACCTCCAAGAGTTCTTCCACCATCGGCCACACCGTACTTCGACTGGATGCTCATGGGCTGTAAGTATATACTAATTAAAAATATATGTTTATGTTTTTAAGTTAATTACTTATAAACATGCATTTTTTAACATTTATTGAGCAGCATCATGTATCCAGCCACATCAGCTAAGTATTTCAGAGGCGTGCAGATCCCAGTGGCTACGATTGGTGCCACGTATCTGCAACCACGAGGGAGTTTTATTTTTTGAGTTGCAGGTAAACTTATTAAATACAATTTATCACTGATAAAAAATTTCTTAATCTTAATAAATTCTGAAACTAACTATTTATTTTAATGCAGAAAAAGTTTACGTGGGACCCTGCTAGCCATGATGCCATTAGGGCATCATGGGAGGCTCTTACGGGACGCCGATACTCCGACATGCTTCATCGTTGGAGGTCATCGGGTTAGTGTCCTGCGCATGTACCAGAGGGTATTTGGCATGAGTGGCAGTAGGCCTGGCAATCCGATGGCTGGCGCAGGAGGTCCGCATCAGCCAGCACGAACCGCCGATCCGAAAGGGGCGGTCCTGGCACGGGTCTCTCCCGCCACACTTCGGGCTCCATTTTGATTCAGGAGCACAGACGCCGTATGGTAAGAAATCATAAATAATTTAATTACTAATTTAGTTATTTATAAATATTTGCATTAATATCAATTTTTTTATTGTTATAGTCTGAGCAGAAGGGCAGAGATCCTGGTGAGTTTCGTCTATTCAGGGCGACACACACCAGGAGGGACGGTTCCTGGGTCGATACGCGATCACGAGAGGTTGCGGTAAGAAATTAGCTTTATGTAGTATCTATTTAATTTTTAAATTTTTATTTAGAAAAATTTATTGATTCATTTATTGTTGATTTTATAATTCAAAGACACGAGTCGAGGAGCTTCGCTCCCATGCATTGCAGGTCGACTCCACTGATAGGGAGACGCCCGTCGAACTCTCAGCAGAGGAGAGTCGACGTGTGTTTTTGGAGGCTGTTGGTGCCCAGCCGCAAGACCGCAGGGTCTATAGTCTGGGTACTAGAGCTTCTGCATATTTTTCCCATCAGGCCTCCAGCTCGCGATATTCTGGTGATATTTCTGCCGAGCGTTTAGATGACATTCGGAGATCTATTACGGAGGAGGTTCGGCAGGACGTTCGTCAGGAGGTTCGGCAGGAGTTCTAGCACGAGTTCGATCAGCGTATGCGAGGCCATCAGCAGTGTTGGTCCAGATAGCAACCCAAGAGGGGGGGTGAATTGGGTTTTTCAAAAATTTAAACTCTTTTGAAAGATAACCCCCAGCGGAAATAAAAACTTAGATTCACAAATTAAAACTGAACAACCACAAATAGAGAGTTGAAGATAAAGAGACAATCACGGCAAACACAGGAGATTTTATAGTGGTTCGGTGTACCTACACCTACGTCCACTCCCAAGTACCTCTTGGGTCCACACTATAATCAAACTGATTACAGCAGAGTTGTTTTGCAAGCTCACAACTCGAACTTGTTGTTTTCCGGGTGCACAACGAACCCAGCTGGTTTTCAAGGCTCACCAGCACAAAACCTAAACCACAAGCTAATGCTTGCACAAGGCTAACAGCCTCAACTGAATCAATCACCAGATTGACCCAGCAAACAATATTTGTTTTTACAAATAAACTGCTCCTTCAATGAGCAAATATACAATAATGAAACAATAATAAGAGATTAGGAATCAAAGCCTGATTCGCAGATCTTGGTGGCTTCTTCCTTCTCTTCCTTTGAATGGATCTTCCTTTCAAGATGCTCTTGAGACTCAGAAGATCAGAAAACTAGGGCTTCTTTCTTCTCTTGAGATTTCTTCTAAATAGAACAGCAAAGCTTGGAATCTCTCTCTCTTCTTTTGGGGAATCAGTATGATCTTTCCTTACAAGTTTTCCCTCTTTTCTTTTCTGATAGATCTCAAAGATTTTCTCTATTCTTTTCTTTTTGCCTCTCTTTTTCTCTTCTCTTCTTTTTGGGATGCAATCAAACCCTCTTCTTATAGATCCCGATTAATCCATAAATAGTTTGAAACTATCCGTTAGAAGCAAGTGTAAGAAGGATTAGATCCATAAATAACAATAGCCGTTGGGATTAAAATAGATAAAGATAAAGTTTAGAGTCGTTCTGACAGTTCTGGAGCCGTGTCTGACATTCTGGAGTCGGCTCTAACTTTTCTGGAGTCGGCTCTAACTCGAAATTCTTTAATCCGCTCGATCTGGAGTCGTCTCTGACTTTTCTGGGGTGACACAAAATTCTTCTGGAGTCGACTCTAACAGTCTGGGAGTCGACTCTAAGTCGTGGCCTGAAAAACCATCGTTCTGTTTTTCTGTTGGAGTCGGCTCTAACAGTCCCGGAGTCGACTCTAAGTCTGTGCCATTTTCGGAGTCGCTCTGCGATTCCATGTGTCGACTCTAATGTCTGCAATCTTACCTTGACATTAGATTCGAACCAGAACTTGATTTCCTCTTGATTTTGATCATCAATTGACTTATAATCTGAAAAACTTAATCAAAATCATTAGTAACTTCAAATGTTATACTCAAATAGTTTTGTTAATCATCAAAATCCTCAATTGGGTCAACAATCTCCCCCTTTTTGATGATGACAAAAACTTTGAGTATATGCATTAAAAATTCATTTGAATTGAGAATTATAGACATTGTTAAAGCTTTGAGACTTCCTAACAGAGAATTTGATGCCAATATTCAAAATGAATAAAAAATAAACAAAACTTGACATCAATCAAGATGATTTAACTTTTATATGGAGAAATTTATTAAGCTCCCCCTGCATTGAATAGCTCCCCCTATGTAGATAAACTGAATTTCTCTCTATCTCAAAATTGTTCTTCATTTTCTTTCTCTTTCTCTTATATTTCTTTCTCTTTTCTTATATGCATATACAATTATCTCTCCCCCTTTTTTGTTATCAGCAATAAGGTGAATTTAAAAGCAATAAAGAATGTTATCAGAGCGAGGTTGTTGGTTCAATTAATCATAAAGATAGTAAACTCATTCATTGAAATTCAATCAATCAATCATAGATAAATTTGAAATAAAAGTGTAATTGTATTCCAAAGCAAGATTCATTACATGTATTTTTAAAATGACAGATTCAAGTATGTAATTCCTAGATACATGCTAAGAAAGAAAGCAAGAAATCCTAAGATACAACCTAGGATAGGATATCAAAATCAAATATGCTTATACACAATTTTCTTTAAATGTCCAATCATTTCCATAATATCATCTTTTTGAGTCTTCTTAAAACTTTCAAGACAAGCTTCAATTTGAGAGACGGCGAGGTCGATATCTTTCTTTAGTTGACTGGTAGCATGAAGATAAGTTCCAGAACCGTCTGCAATGCCTTCCATCCTTTCAAAAATCTTATGAAGATCAGTGCTAAAGGATTCTACGGAATTGCTAATGGAAAAAGAAATCATGTCAAGTCTTGAATTGATCTCATCCTTAACTGATTGAACTCCTCTCTCAATTTACACATATCATTTGTCTTTGACTATCATACTCAGCCAGTAAAGCTCTGAGCTGACCTATTTGCTCCTCAGAAAATCTTCCAGATGCCAATGCTGACTGATGTGGAGGTGAGAGCTAGGTCCAGCCTCTGAGGGTCCAGCAGATGGTCCAGCAGAAGAAGGTCCAGCAGATGGTTCAGGAATGTCTTCTCCTCTGACTTCCTCAACTCTAACCTCTTCAGCTCTGGCCTCATGTCCTCTTTTTATCCAATTTTCATTTTCTTTTCTGAAGCCCATCGGTGAATTGTAGAGACACTATAGTAATCTGTATGCCTTAATTTTCTTAGTGGCTCATTATCCATTATAAGTACACCTTGGCTTCTGAATACCAATGTTAAAATCATACCATATGGCAATGTAGATCTCTTCTTAGTAGCTGCCTCCGCCATATAGCCTATCATCATACCAGCAAGATTAACAGGTCTTCCAGTGAGAATGCAGTCCATCAATAAGATGTCTCGCTCCGAGACATATTCAAACCTTCCGATTTTAGGAAATAAAATTCTTCCACAATATTGTGAAGTAATCTGAGTTCCAAATTAAGTTGATTGCCAAGATTTCCTCAAACTCAGAAACTTCTCTCCCTAACATCCTTGATAGGGCACCTCCTCTATCTTCATGTTGATATTCAACTAAACCAACGGTAGGCATTTCCAATAGATTTCCAAGGGTTTCGGCTGTGATGATTACTTTAGTTCCTCTTACAACACTCACTAAGCCTCCCTCTCCTCTACATAAATCATTATAAAATTCTCTCACTAGGGCAGGGTAGGTAGGGACATCCAAAGAACAGACCTTCTCCCATCCCATTTCTTTCAACAAGCGCCCAATAGCAAAGCCCTCCGAAACAAAAAAGTCAAAATCTACTTTTCTTCCGGTAGTAATGGCCTTACCCAGCTAATTGGTCGACTCGTGGAGAAGATGGTGAGGGTGGAGAGTCATCTTGAGTGGCAGATGAAGAAGATGACGAAGGTTGCCTCCGATTTGAACGGCGCTTCGTCGGAACAGTCGAACCACCAATGATAGCACGCCTTTTGGGAGCCATGGGATTCGATTGGAATGAGTAATCAAGGGATTTGAGGGATTTGGAGGGTTTGGAATCAGTTTGGAACAGTTTTAAAGGTTTAGGAGACGATAGGTTTCGTTTGGGGTCGACTCCGCCCTTTTTATTTTGACCTAGTTCCACTTAGAGTCGACTCCCGAAAATGAGGTGTCGGCTCCGAACCAGAGAATCTGTCAGCGCCCGAATTAGAGTCGGCTCTACAGAAGCCAGAGTCGGCTCTAATTGCCCAGACAGAACATCAAAATATGAAGGTGTCGACTCCACAAACTGCAGGTGTCGACTCCACAATAGTTTCAGAGAAAAATTCAAATTTCAAGGATCTGAAACTGATCAAATTAATCATCAAACTCTAGATAAGTGTTCCTTAACAATTGGGGAAACAATGAATCAAATTTCTAGATAAATTTCCTTATTGGACATAGAGGATTTTCAAGAAATTATTGAAGTCTAGATAGTTGTTGTCCTTAAGAGTTTCAGAAAATCATTCTAAAGGATCACAAACTCCTAATTCTCCTCTAAGATAACAAAATCTTTCCTCACTCAAAGGTTTGGTAAAAATATCAGCTAATTGATCATTAGTATTAACATATTCAAGACAAACATCTTTGTTAGTTACATGTTCTCTAATAAAGTGATGTCTAATTTCAATGTGTTTAGTTCTTGAATGTTGAATTGGATTTTTAGTTAGATTGATAGCACTAGTATTATCACATTTAATAGGAATTTTATCAAGTGTGATACCATAATCTTCAAGTTGTCGCTTAATCCAAAGGATTTGAGCACAGCAACTTCCAGCTGCAACATACTCTGCCTCAGCAGTGGATAATGCAACCGAATTTTGCTTCTTGCTAAACCAAGAGATTAAGTTACTTCCTAAAAGTTGGCATGCCCCACTTGTACTCTTTCTATCTAATTTACAACCAGCATAGTCAGAATCAGAATAAGCAATCAATTTTAAGGTTGAGTCTCTAGAATACCATAATCCTACATTTTTAGTTCCATTTAAGTATCTAAAGATTCTTTTAACAGCAAATAAATGTGATTCCTTAGGATTAGATTGATATCTTGCACATAAGCAGAAAACATGATATCTGGCCTACTTGCAGTTAGGTAAAGAAGTGATCCAATCATACCTCTGTAATGCTTCTGATCTACTTTCTTACCTTCTTCATCCTTGTCCAGCTTGCATGAGGGACTCATTGGCGTACCAAGAGGTTTAGCAGATTCCATACCAAATTTCTTGAGTATTTCCTTTGTGTACTTTGTTTGGTTAATGAAAATTCCCGCTTTCTCTTGTTTGATTTGAAGTCCAAGGAAGAAGTTTAGTTCTCCCATCATGCTCATCTCGAATTCTCCCTGCATTAGCTTAGCAAATTCTTGACAAAGGAGATTGTTAGTAGCACCAAATATAATGTCATCAACATAAATTTGAACGATTAATAAATCCTTTTCTTTTCTTTTCAAAAACAAGGTTTTATCAACATTTCCTCTAGAAAAGTCATTTTCAATTAAAAATTTACTTAATCTATCATACCAAGCTCTAGGTGCTTGCTTTAAACCATAAAGTGCTTTGTGTAGTTTGAAGACGTGGTTTGGAAATTCATGATCTTCAAAACCAGGAGGTTGTTCAACATAAACTTCCTCATTTATAAAACCATTTAGAAATGCACTTTTAACATCCATTTGAAATAAGTTGAAATTCATATGACATGCAAATGCAAGTAGTAGCCTAATGGCTTCTAATCTAGCAACAGGTGCAAAAGTTTCATCAAAATCTATACCTTCTTCTTGATTATATCCTTTTGCAACTAGTCTAGCCTTATTTCTAATTACCAATCCATTTTCATCCAATTTATTTCTAAATACCCATTTAGATCCTATTATAGGGTGATTTTTAGGTCTTTCAACTAGGGTCCAGACTTGATTTCTAGTGAATTGGTTTAACTCTTCCTGCATTGCTAACATCCAATAACTATCTTTCTCAGCTTCCTCTATAGTTTTAGGTTCTATATGAGATACAAATGCAAGATGATTATTGATATCTCTCATTGATGATCTAGTCCTTACACCTTGAGATGGATCACCTATGATTAGGTCCTTAGGATGACCATAAGCATATCTCCAATCTCTAGGTAGATCTTTATCATTTGAGCAGTATCAATACCATCATCCTTAGGTGNATATCTCCAATCTCTAGGTAGATCTTTATCATTCTGAGCAATATCAATACCATCATCCTTAGGTGAGTCATCATCCTTAACTTCAGTTCTTGATCTGAAGATACATTTAATTTTTTAATATCTCTTTCAATCAAAGATGTATCTTCCTCATCATCAATTTTATCTGAACTTGATGCTAAAGACTCATCAAACACTATATGAATGGATTCTTCTACAACTAAGCTCTTCTTATTAAATACTCTATATGCCTTGCTAGATGTAGAATATCCTAGGAAAATACCTTCATCAGACTTTGCATCAAACTTCCCAAGATTATCCTTACCATTGTTATGAATAAAACATTTACAACCAAATGCATGAAAATAACTTAAATTTGGTTTCCTATTGTGCCATAGTTCATAGGGAGTTTTCTTAAGGATAGGTCTAATCAGGGCTCTATTTAGGATGTAACATGCTGTGTTTATAGCTTCCGCCCAAAAATATTTTGGAAGTTGGCTTTCACATAGCATGGTACGGGCCATGTCTTCTAAAGTCCTATTCTTTCTTTCTACAACTCCATTTTGTTGCGGTGTTCTAGGTGCAGAAAAGTTATGATGTATGCCTTTTTCAAAACAGAATTTTTCAAATAAGTGATTTTCAAATTCAGTTCCATGATCACTTCTAATAGACACTATGGTAGTGTTTTTCTCATTAGTGACTTTCTTAACAAATTTCATGAATATTGAGAAAGTCTCATCTTTGTGAGCCAAAAATTACCCAAGTGAATCTAGAGTAATCATCTACTATCACTAGACCATATTTCTTTCCTCCTAGACTTGTGGTTCTAGTAGGTCCAAAAAGGTCCATGTGTAGTAGCTCTAGTGGCCTAGTAGTTGAAACAACATTCTTAGATTTGAAAGAAGTTCTTATTTATTTTCCAAATTGACATGCATCACATATTCGATTATTTTCAAAATTTAAGCTAGGAATACCTTTAACTAAATCCATTTTCAATAATTTAGAAATTAGGTGTGTGCTTGCATGACCTAATCTACGATGCCATAGCCAACCAATCTCATTCATCTTAGCATTATTAGCAACTAAGCAATGATTACTTGGAGATAAATTACTCAAATCAATTAAGTATACATTGCCATATCGTTTACCAATAAGAATAATGCTATCAATGGGATTAGTAATAGTGCAAACAGAAGCTTCAAAGGAAACCTTGAAACCTTTGTCACATAGTTGGCTAATACTTATCAGATTATGTTTAAGTCCATCGACATATAAGACATTATCAATATGAGTAGATGGAGTAATTTGAATCTTACCAATATCCATGATATGGCCTTGACCATTATCACCAAAAGTAACTACTCCACCTCTTTTTGATTCAAGGGTGATGAATTGATCTTTGTCACCCGTCATGTGTCTTGAGCAACCACTATCCAGGTACCATTTTCTTTTTAGTCTGATGGCTGCAAGACACTCCTGCAAAACATTCATGTCTTAATTTTAGGTACCCAAGCCTTCTTGGGTCCTTCATGGTTAGATGCATTAAATATTGTTCCTTTGGGAACCCAAATCATTTTTCTCTTATTATGTGGATATTTACACATATATGATTTATGTCCTTTGTTTCCACATTTAAAACAAATAATATTTGATGATTTTTCAACATGTATAAAAATATTTTCAAAGATTTTTGCTTTTTAAGAGGATTATATCCTAATCCAGCTTTATCAAAAATAGCTTTTTGATTATCCAGAATCATATTAAGTTTGATAGAGCTTAGAGTGAATTTATCAACTATAGGCTTAAGTCTATCAACTTTATTTTTCAAACTTTCTTTTTCTTTTATCAAAAGTTCTTTATCTACAACATGCTTTTCATTTTCTAAGGAAAGTTTTGCATTTGAGTTTTCAAATCTTTGTTCTTTGAACTTAGGTTCGCAAAATCATCCATTAATTCATAAAAAGCACTATGCAATTCATCGAAAGTGAATTCATCAAGAAAACTCAGACTTACATCATCATTATCCGCCATGAAGCATAGATTGGCCATTTCACTCTTTTCTTCTTCTTCGGAACTTGAGCTTTTCGAATCGCTCCATGTGGCCATCATTGCCTTCTTTTTGAACTTCGGGTGCCTTTCTTTAGTTGAGGGCATTCAGATTTAAAATGACCCGGTCTTTTACATTCAAAGAAAATAACTTCTTTCTCTTTGCCCTTGTCCTCATCTTTTCTTGCAAAGGGCTTTTTCCTTTCAAACTTCTTCTTCTTTATGAATCTTTTAAATTTCTTGTGATGAGTGCCATGTCCTCATCATCACTTTCATCTTCAGATTCATGAGGCTCTTCCATATATTCAGAAATCTTAAGAGCCATAGTTCTCTTCTTCTTTGACTCATCATCATCAACATGTTGCTTAATTTGAAGCTCATGAGTCATCAAGGATCCCAATAATTCTTCTAGGGATAGGGTACTTAGATCCTTTGCCTCTTGTATAGCAGTCACTTTAGCTTCCCAAGTCCTAGGCAAGGAACGCAAAACCTTTCTCACAAGATCAGAATTATCATAAGATTTATCAAGACTTTTTAACCATTAACTATATCAGTAAATCTTGTAAACATATCAGCAATAGATTCACATGCATCCATTTTAAACAATTCATACTTTGAACTAGCATGTTAATCTTGGATTCCTTGACTTGATTTATTCCCTCATGGGTAACCTCAAGTCTATCCCAGATTTCTTAGCAGAAATGCAAATAGATATGCGATTGAATTCATTTGCATCTAATGAGCAGTACAAAACATTCATTGCTTTGGCATTGAGTTGTGCCAATTTTTTATCATGTTCATCCCATTCCATTTCCGGTTTAGAAATCTCCATGCCATTAACTCTAGCAGTGGGTGTGTGTGGTCCATTGACTATAATACTCCATAGATCATAGTCAAGTGCTTGAATGAAAATTTTCATTCTAGCCTTCCAATAACCATAGTTTGAACCATTAAATATGGGTGGTCTATTAGTAGATTGGCCTTCGGAAAAAGATGAACCAGCTTGAGTTGCCAGTGGATCTTTGACTCTTGATCGTTAGATCAAATCAAATGAGCACTAGCTCTGATACCAATTGTTGGTCCAGATAGCAACCCAAGAGGGGGGGTGAATTGGGTTTTTAAAAATTTAACTCTTTTGAAAAATAACCCCCAGCGGAAATAAAGACTTAGATTCACACAAATTAAAACTGAACAAGCACAAATAGAGAGTTGAAGATAAAGAGACAATCACGGCAAACACAGAAGATTTTATAGTGGTTCGGTGTACCTACACCTACGTCCACTCCCAAGTACCTCTTGGGTCCACACTATAATCAAACTGATTACAGCAGAGTTGTTTTGCAAGCTCACAACTCGAACTTGTTGTTTTCCGGGTGCACAACGAACCCAGCTGGTTTTCAAGGTTCACCAGCACAAAACCTATACCACAAGCTAATGCTTGCACAAGGCTAACAGCCTCAACTGAATCAATCACCAGATTGACCCAGCAAAATATTTATTTTTACAAGATAAACAACTCCTCCAATGAGCAAATATACAATAATGAAACAATAATAAGAGGATAGGAATCAAAGCCTGATTCGCAGATCTTGGTGGCTTCTTCCTTCTCTTCCTTTGAATGGATCTTCCTTTATGCTCTTGAGACTCAGAAGATCAGAAAACTAGGGCTTCTTTCTTCTCTTGAGATTTCTTCGAAATAGAACAGCAAAAGCTTGGAATCTCTCTCTCTTCTTTTGGGGAATCAGTATGATCTTTCCTTACAAGTTTTCCTCTTTTCTTTTCTGATAGATCTCAAAGATTTATCTCTATTCTTTTCTTTTTGCCTTTCTTGTCTCTTCTTTTGGGATGCAACAAACCCTCTTCTTATAGATCCGATTAATCCATAAATAGTTTGAAACTATCCGTTAGAAACAAGTGTAAGAAGGATTAGATCCATAAATAACAATAGCCGTTGGGATTAAAATAGATAAAGATAAAGTTTAGAGTCATTCTGACAGTTCTGGAGCCGTGTCTGACATTCTGGAGTCGGCTCTAACTTTTCTGGAGTCGGCTCTAACTCAAAATTCTTTAATCCGCTCGATCTGGAGTCGTCTCTGACTTTTCTGGGGTCGACACAAAATTCTTCTGGAGTCGACTCTAACAGTCTGGGAGTCGACTCTAAGTCGTGGCCTGAAAAACCATCGTTCTGTCTTTTCTGTTGGAGTCGACTCTAAGTCTGTGCCATTTTTCGGAGTCGACTCTGCGATTCCATGTGTCGACTCTAATGTCTGCAATCTTACCTTGACATTAGATTCGAACCAGAACTTGATTTGACTCTTGATTTTGATTATCAAATCTGAAAAACTTAATCAAAATCATTAGTAACTTCAAATGTTATACTCAAATAGTTTTGTTAATCATCAAAATCCTCAATTGGGTCAACATATGTACTTGTTTTTATTTCATGTGTTTCAATGCACTTGTATCGTCTCTCAAGCAGTTGTAATTTGTTTCGATGGCAATGAAATAAAGAAAGTTTTGTTCTTTCTCCTAGTTTTTTTTCTTTTGTGTCGAGCGTTGTTGCTCCTATGTCGTAATATACTTCGCCACTTTGTTTTTTGCCTAAATCGAGGTTCGGTTCTCAGTAGGGGAGACCGTCTATTCCTGTTTGAGGGGGGACCTGGGCGGTCGTGCGGACTCACGCGGTAGGCATGATTTTGAAACATGTGTTTCTTCGAAGAGAGCTCGTATGTCTCTTTTGGGCAAGGGGAGGTCCTTTACATCTACCAAAGCACCGTGAAGCGCTAACCTTGTCTTGGTGTTTCAGAAGCTGCTTGGCTTGTCCGGGCTTTCAAATAATATCTTGCTTGGCACAGACAAGTTCCAAGATATTGCTCGTTCTGGCCGAGGGTTTTGCGCTACCCGACCTGGTTAGGGCTTATAAGCTACCCGAATTCAGATGGAACTTCGGAGATTATTTGGTAGTAGAACATATTCCTTGACTTTGGCCGAAGCTCGAAGATTTATTGCTCGGCCTTGCCAAGGTTCGAAGATCTATTGCTTGGCCCAGCCAAGGTTCGGAGATTTATGACTCGGCCCTGCCGAGGTTCGGAGACTTATTGCTCGGCCCAACCGAGGTTCAGAGATTCATTGCTCGGCTCAGCCGAGGTTCGAGATTCATTGCTCGGCCCTGTCGAGGTTCGGAGATTCATTGCTCGGCCCAGCCGAGGTTCGGAGATTCATTGCTCGGAGGGATGACTCGGTCATCGCCAAGACTCCTGATGTTTGGTTCATGTGAGATTCGGTGGGGACCGCCAAAGAAAAACAGGCGGTGCATGGGGATGCCCGATATTTATGATTTGTTGATTTCCGAGGGAAGCGAGTAGCATCAGCTGCTGACGCCGCTTTTCTTCGCATTTCTCCAAGGGTGGCCGATTTGAGGAAATTCGGTGGGGTATCGAGAACATTTACTCCGTGAGGGCCCGACAGATCGGAAGGAACCCAGTTTCTAGAGAAGGAGGGGGGGTTCCCAAGTAATTCGTCGATGTTTACCAATTTTTCTCAGGAGGGGGCGCGACTCTTCGTTTCTTGTGGGCGCAGCCTAAGCGTCGACACACGGCATATTCTCACGGGTCGGGATTAATGACCCGACTGCTTGAGATTCTCGCATGGGCGGTATAAATATGGATGAGGGGGAGGCCAGTGTTTGTCATTCTTTCGGTTAGCCTCTCAACAGCTCCTGAGAGCGGGTATGGCTTCTCAGGGTGGAGGGAAATCGTCCAAAGAATCGAGCGCTGTCAGCAATGGTCGTGGGGCTCCCAGGCGAGCCGCTCCTCCGTGATTGTCGACGGCATGGCCCTGGCGTCAGCTCTAGCAGGCCATGAGCAGCTCGAGAAGTCGGTCGAGGTGTTTCTTGCCATTTCTGTGAGGGAGGCCGAGGCTCTCCGCCGGGTTATTGACCGGTAGGAGGGGGTGATTGCATCCCTCCGTCAGCAAGTCACCAAGCTGACCCGGCGTATGGAAGACCCGGCAGCTCCTGGGGGGAGACAGTAGGCCTGTGCGAAGGCCATTTTTTCGCTTTCTCTTTTTGTACTTTTCTCTATAATAAATAAAGACTGAAGTTCTTTTTTGGTAATTTTTTGTTCTCTGTTGAGACCATCGTTTGGTTCATAAAAAGGAAAATCGTTTGTCCCTGTTCGAGCCAAAGGGAGGCCTGGGCGGTCCCGTGGGCTTCCGCGATAAATCATGGTCTCGTTTTCGGAGCGAGATAGGCACTTGGGTGACAAGGTGCAGGGATATTACTCGAGGATTTAGCAGTAGGAGAGATTCCCCACTTTGTCTGGGGTTCTTAGGCGGCCGTGTAGGGCCTATCGAGGCCATTAGGGATTTGCTAAAGGCGCGGACTTTGTGCCCGCTGACGGTTTTGCACGGCGTGTATTTTTCAAACTGGCCGAAGCTCTGGGGACTGTTCGGAAGTCCTTCAGTTTCGATCGATGTTTGCGTGCTTCGGTTTTTGCCAGGACTTATGCACTTCGATTTTAGGTGGGGATTTATGCACTCCGGTTTTGGACGGGGCTTTAGAATTCATCGCTCGGCCCAGCCGAGGTTCGGAGATTAGTTGCTTGGCCTAGCTGAGGTTCAGAGATTTATTGCTCGGCCTAGCTGAGGTTCGGAGATTTTTTGCTCAGCCCAGCCGAGGTTTGGAGAATAGTTGCTCGGCCCAGCCGAGGTTCGGAGAATAGTTGCTCGGCCCAGCCGAGGTTCGGAGATTAGTTGCTCGGCCCAACCGAGGTTCGAAGATTTGATGCTCGGCCCGACCGAGGTTCGGAGATTAGTTGCTCGGCCCAGCCGAGGTTCGGAGATTTGTTGCTCGGCCCAGCTGAGGTTCGAGAATAGTTGCTCGGCCCAGCCGCGGTTCAGAGATTTGTTGCTCGGCCCAGCCAAGGTTCGGAGATTAGTTGTACGGCCCAGCCGAGGTTCGGAGAATAGTTGCTCGGTCCAGTCGAGGTTCGGAGATTTGTTGCTCGGCCCAGCCGAGGTTCGAAGATTTGTTGCTTAGCCCAGCCGAGGTTCAGATATTTGTTGCTCGGCCCAGCCGAGGTTCGAAGATTTGTTGCTCGACCCAGCCGAGGTTCGGAGAATAGTTGCTCGGCCCAGCCGAGGTTCGGAGAATTCCTACTTAAATAGATAACTCGGTCGTGCCGAGGATTGGTAAGTAGCATCTGTTTTTCCTCACGATTTTTGGTGATATAATTTGTGGTGATTTATGTCTTGAATTATGAAACAATATGCCAACAAAAAATTTAAGAAGGCGAGCCTATAGAGGTCGTACCCTACTGATGATACTTGCGGAGGTTGTCCAAATTCTACGTCCGAGGGATGGATCTTCCGCTTAGATCTTGCAGCTTGTAGGTCCCGGGTCCGACGACCTCTGCCACTTGGTAGGGGCCTTCCCAGTTTGGAGCTAGCTTCCCCTGCTTCAGCGGTTTGGAGACAGATGCTTTCCGGAGAACGAGGTCGCCAGGCAAGAAAGCTTTCCCTTTGACTCTGGAGGCATGGTAACGGGCCACTCTTTGCTGGTAGGTGGCTATTCTGATCCGAGCTTTTTCTTTGATTTCTTCCACCAGATCAAGGTTGGCGCGGAGCTGCTCATCACTGGCTTCCTCCGAGTAGCTTTCTACCCACAGGGAAGGGAGTCCTATCTCTATAGGGATGACGGCCTCTGTGCCGAAGGCCATTCAAAACGGGGTCTCGCCGGTGGGCACTCTCAGGGTGGTGCGGTAGGCCATAGGACATGGTGCAACTCGTCTGCCCACCTGCCTCGGGCTTTGGAGAGTTGAGCTTTGATCCCTTGGAGCAAGGTTCGATTGGTTACTTCGGCTGCTCCGTTAGCCTGTGGATGTCCGACCGAGGTATGGCGGTGATGGATCCCGTGCTCCTCGCAGAACTGACGAAACTTCAGATTGTCGAATTGTTTGCCATGTCAGTGATGATGGTGTGTGGGAGGCCGAAGCGGTAGATGATGGATTTCCACATGAAGTCCTTGGCCCGAGCCTCAGTTATTTGAGCAATTGCCTCCGCCTCGACCCATTTGGTAAAGTAATCGATGGCGACGAATAAAAATTTCCACTGCCCCGTGGCGAGTGGAAATGGGCCGAGAATGTCCATTCCCCACTTGGCAAAGGGCCAAGCGGAGGAAATGGGGACCAGGCTGGCGGAGGGGAGCCTCTGAATACTGGAGTATCTTTGGCATGGGTCGCAAGCTCGGACAAGGTCGTCTGCATGCTTCTGCATGGTTGGCCAATAGTAACATTGATGCGGCACCTTGTGGCATAAGGACCGGCTCCCCAGATGGTTACTGCAAATCCCCTCGTGTACCTCCCGAAGGGCATAATCGGCTTCAGATGGGTGAAGCCATGTGAACAGTGGCATAGAGAAGGACCGCTTGTAGAGCTGGTCATCAATCAACACATAGTGGGTAGCTTGTAGCTTTAGTCTTCTAGCTTCTCTCCGATCGGACGAGAGCGACCCTTCTTTGAGGTACTTTAGGATGGGGTCGAACCATGATGGTTCGGCCTCAACTTGCATCACTCGGTCAGCGTCCGCGATGCTAGGTCACTCCAAAATCTTCAGATGAAATTTTTGTTCGGCGTCCATTGATTCCGCAGTTTCCAGCCAAGATAATAAGTCGGCACGGGCATTTTCGGATCTAGGAATCTAAATGATCTCAAATTCAAGGAAATAGGAGAGTAGGCTTCGAACTTCTTGGAGATATCAGATCATGTTCAGTTCTCGGGCCTCAAACTCCCCTCGCACGTGACCTGCCACCAGCTGAGAGTCGGTGAAGGCATTCAGTTTCTCCACCTTAAGGCTGCGGGCGATCCGGAGACCGGCCAGCAGGGCTTCATATTCAGATTCATTGTTGGAGGCCGGGAAGGAGAAGCGGACACCATATTCAAAAGTCGCCCCCTCCAGGCTGGTGAGGACCAAGCCCGCCCCGAAGCGATGGGCATTGGACGACCCATCGACATGGAGGAGCCACCGGGTATCAGATTTTGGTTTCTCGGGGGAGTCAGGGGTGGAGCTGTCCTCCGGGATGGTACATTCAGGAGGCAGTCGGCTAGCACCTGAGCTTTTATGGCCGGGCAAGGCTGGAATCGGATGTCGTGCTCGCTCAGCTCGACGGCCCATTTAGTCATTCTCCCCGATGTCTCTGGGTGGTGGACCACTGCCTTGATGGGTTGGTCAGTCAGGACCGTCACAGAATGTGCCTAGAAGTATGGCCGCAACTTCCAGACTGAGGTGATCAAGGCCAACACCATCTTCTCAATCCGGCTATACCTCGTCTCCGTGTCAAAGAGCAGTTTGTTGACATAATAAATCAGCTTCTGGGCCTTATTTTCTTCTCTGACCAACACCGAGCAAACGGCACCTTCCGAGACAGCCAGATATAGGAACAATGTCTCCCCAGGATTTGGACTGCTGAGGAGAGGGGGAGAGCTGAGGTACTTCTTGAGATCTTCGAATGATTTTTGACACTCGAAAGTCCATTGGAAATTCTTAGCCGACCAAAGAGTTTTGAAGAAGGGGAGGCATCTTTCGGCAGAATGAGCCACGAAGCGGTTAAGGGCTGCTATTCTCCTAGTTAGGCACTGGACTTATTTAATAGACGCCGGGGCTGCCATCTGCTGGAGAGCTTGGATCTTCTGGGCGTTAGCTTCGATACCCCGCTGGGAGACCATGAAGCCGAGGAACTTCCCAGAGTTAACGCCGAAGGCACACTTAGTTGGGTTGAGCTTCATCCGATATTTGCGGAGTGTCGCAAAGCCTCCGAGAGATCCTTGACGTGCTATGATGCTTCTTTTCTTTTGACCAGCATGTCATCGACGTATACCTCCATGTTCCATCCGATTTGTTCTTTGAATACTTTGTTGACCAGCCTTTGGTAGGTGGCACCTGCATTTTTAAGACCGAAAGGCATAACACGGTAACAGTAAGTACCTTAGTCAGTTATGAAAGCGGTCTTTTCTTCATCTTCGGGGACCATCTGGATCTGGTTGTAGCCGAAGTAGGCATCCATGAACGTCAGCATTTGGTGACCCGAGGTGGTATCCACAAGTTGATCAATTCGAGGGAGAGGGAAGCTGTCCTTCGGGCACGCTTTGTTGAGGTCGGTGAAGTCGATGTAAATCCGCCACTTGCCGCTCGACTTCTTTACCATGACGACATTTGACAGCCAACCTGGGTAACTCACCTCCCGAATGAAGTTCGCCTTGATAAGTTTATCAACCTCCTCTTCAATAGCTCTCTGTCGTTCTGGGCAAAACTCCTCTTCTTTTGTTTGACGGGCCGGTACATATCGTCCACGTTAAGGCGGTGGATGAGAACTTCGGGGTTGATTCCTGGCATGTCGGAGGCAGACCAGGCGAAGACGTCGGTGTTGCTTCGAAGAAAGTTGATCAGCTCCAGCCGAGATTCACCTTTCAGCAGCGACCCGATCTTTATGGTTTGGTCGGGATGAACTTCATCCAGTGGTACTTCTTCCAGTTCCTCGGCTGGTTCTTCCTGTTGCTCGGCAAAGTCCTCTCAAGCGTCCAGCCCATCAACTTCAGGCATTCTGGACTGAAGGCTAGTGACAAAACATTGTCGAGCCATGGTTTGGCTTCCCTGGACAGCACCAACTCCCCGTTCGATAGGAAATTTCATAGATAGGTGTGGGATGGAGACAACGGCTTTGAGGGACATCAGGCTGGATGTCCCAAATATCACATTGTAAGGCGACCTAAGCTTGGTCACTAGGAAGTCTGTGTGAACAGTGGCCACAAGGGGCCAGGTTCCTGCCCGAACCGTTAGTGTCACAACCCCTTCTGGGACGATAACATCGCCGATGAACCCCATTAGGGTGGAGTCCATGGCTCGGAGGTTTTCCATGAGCAATTTCATCTTGGCAAACACATCAAGGTACAGAACTTTCACGAAGCTTCCACTATCAACAAGGATCCGACTTACATCGTAGTTATTTAAATTGAGAGATACAACTAATGCATCGTCGTGTGGGAACTGTATCCTTTGGAGATCATCGTCGGAGAAGGAGAGCTCACCCGTTCGCGCTTTCTTTGGCGCCGAGCCTTCATCATCATTTCTAGAGCTCGAGCCACCGGCCTCTTCAATCATGTTGATGTGGCCGATTACGGGTGTATTTGGAGGAGGAGGAGGCTGCTGAAGCTCGGGCTAGCGATCACCCCCTTGTCCTGGCTCGAGCGCCCTCCTGAACTGGTTCAGTCGGCCCCGCTGGATCAGCCTCTCAATTTCATTCTTCAACTGCCAGCATTCCTTGGTGTCATGGCCATGCTCCCGGTGATAGCGGCAGTATTTGGCGGGGTCCCTCCTAGTTGGGTTCCCTCGGAGAGGAGTTGGTCGGGGGAGCTGGCGCTCTATCTCCATGAGGATTTGCGCCCTGGGAACAGTGAGTGGGGTGTACCGGTCGAATCGCCTGGGCGGGCTCCGGGAGTGATTTCTTGGCGGCGGCGGAGGAGCTCTTTGGCGACGAGGCGGGCTTGGCTGATGGATAGGTCGGTGTCTGTCCAAACCTTTAGGCTCTTTCTTCTTCACCAGCTCGGCGCGGGCAGCTCTCCATGATTCTTTGACCCTGGCGTATTTGTCTGCCAGAGCCATCATATCGGAGAGGTTCGGGGGGTAGCTGACCTCCATCGCCAGGTAGAAGTCGCTCTCCTTCAAAACTTTCCCCCACTAGGGCAGACATAGCCACCTCATGGTTAAGGTGGTCCACCTCCAGCATGGCCTTGTTGAAACGGCCAAGGTAATTTCTCAAGGACTCCCCCTCTCTCTGCTTAACTTCAGAGAGGGAGTCGGATCTTCATCGGTGACGGCAGCTACTGACGAACTGGCCAATAAAAAGACGGCTCAGCTCATCGAATGAATCAACGAAACCCGGTTTCAAGGTATTGAACCAGGTTCGGGCAGATCCTCTGAGGGTGGAAGGGAAGGCGCGGCAGAGGATCGCATCTGATGCTCCGTGGAATATCATTATTGACCGGAAGCTACTGAGATGATCATCTGGATCAGATGAGCCATGGTAGGGCTCAATGGAGGGTAGCTTAACATGGGAGGGAATCACTTCCTCCATGATCCCTTTGGAGAAAGGGATGCCCTGCTTTGCCTTGGGCTGAGGCGGATGAGCCTGCTTGGCGGCGTCCAGCTCCTGATGCATCTCCCAGAATTGTTGGTGGATCTCCTCTTCAGATATAAGAGGAGGAGCTGGGCGAGGAAAGCGCAGGGATGGCATCGAATCATGGCAGGAGGACACCGAAGAAAGGGACCGGGCTCGCCGAGATATGGGAGGATCCCTGTTGTAGCCACCTTGTGGGACTGGTTTGTCTTCCTTGGGTCGGTGCGGGGGGTCCGTGACTCCATGCGGACCAGAAGAAGAGGTGGCCGGAGAGAAAGGGGCTGCGGCCTCCTTAGGGAGGCGTGGAGGAGGGGCAGTTGCGAGGCGCTCCTGAACCAGATGGGTCAGGGCTTGGACCTGCTGGACTAGCATGGCAAATTGATCCTGGGTCACCGGGACGGCTGGCAACGATGGGGTCTCAACAGGTGGTAGCTGCGGCGCCACGCTACTCATCGGATCAGGTCTCTAGGAGGTGACCTGATCCTGGGCTTCAGAAGTTGCTCTTCTCCGATTATCCATTAGAGAGGTTCTCTTCCGGATCGAGATCCTTGTCTCCTTTCTTCAAGTTTTAACGGGACTTGAGGCCCTTCCTCTAGCACCAATCTGTTGCCGCCGGGATCTGTCCTCCGGCTCGGGCGTGATCGGTCTCCTGATCGGGCTTCCTTTTGGATGGACCTACATAGAAGTCCTTACGCGAGAGGCATTGGGGGTGGCCCTCCATGAAAGACCCTCCGACGCTCAAGTCAGTGGGGATCGATGATCAACAGAAATAAGGAGAAGGATCTCTCTGGAAAGTCCCTCCAGGGCGGCCAATCGGGGGCTCTTGAGGAGCGCCGACGGTGGAGAAGGAGAAGGGTGAGCAGTAAAGGGGAGAGAGAGTGAGAGTGAGAGTGGGAGTGAGACAGAGCCAGGAGCTGTGTGCGGAGGCTTGTGCACGCGTACCTGAGAGAATCTGGGAGTGTCATATTTATAGGCAATCACCTGGATCTTGAGCACCTTCTGGAAGGTTCGAAGGTTGTTGGGTTATGGAGATAATTCGAATCAAGCTGTTGTGAGGCCGGTAGGATCCATATCTTGTCCGTTGGAGGATCGACGGCTGGGAAACTCTTTGATGGCCTGAGATCCAATGACTGCGTAGGTCCTAGGCTGTTATTGTAGATCCTAGACCACTCCTCGATATGATTCTTTGTTTGGGATTCTGTTACACCAGACTTGGGCTCTCCCGCGCCAGGTTCCGCGGAGGTGCATGTCGAGCCATGGATTGCTCGGGGGTGCCGAGCTATGGGTTGATCGGGGAAGCCGAGCTATGGATGGCTCGAAAAAGCCAAGCTATGGGTGGTCCGGGAAACCGAGCTATGGGTTGCTCGCCCTGCCGGACCAGTTAGCTCATTCTTCGAGGGCGCAATGTAGCGGATGGGGGACGGGGCTGATCTTAGCCCCTTCGCATGGTTATCAACGCAATGACAATTTTACCCCTCAACAATACCCAATTACATAAACGGATTATTATATAAAAAATAAAATTATTTTATTAAATTTATAATTTATTAAAAACTTATAAAAAAAAAATTATTTTATTAAAATTTTTGGTATATATTTTTTATTTTAAATTTTTAATATTTAATATATTATATATATATTTAAATATATTATATTAAAGCTAATGAGGATGGAATGGATAAACGAGGATGGAATGGAGGATACCGTCCTTGGCTGTTTACCCATTTAGCTATTAAATGAGTAATTTTTGTACTCATTAAGCTATTTAAACTGAAAATCTTTTTATCTTTCATATCTCGCTAATTTTAATCAAACATAAAATTAGGTGGCATTTTACAAAAGTACTCATCGGGTTATAAAAATTTGTCAATGCTCATCATCTAAAGGCGAAAAAAAAACACGTAGATACTTGATGAGGAGTAAAATTATCTTTTCATTCTTGGACCGAGCTACTCTCAGACTGAATTATTCTGAGCCATCCTCTTACCTCGGCCGGACCGAAGTATTCATATGCCTCGGTAGAGTCGAGTCATCCTCTTACCTTAGTCGGACCGTATTCATATGCCTCGGCAGAGTCGAGCTATCCTCATACCTCGTTCAGACCAAGGTATTCTTGAACCTCTAGAAACCATGCGCGAAAGAATTCAATCCCTGGTAATTCGATAAGATTTCAGCCACGTAAGCCCCTAATAACCCTAAGTGGAAGATTTGGCCAATAATATCAGAGGTGGCCTAGAGCCTATAAAATCACCAAATCTTAAAGCATCAACTGGCTTCTCTAACCATCGATTCTCTAACTAACTAGATACTAATGTTACCGGCCTCGTAACAAACCGGATTCGAATCTGATTCGAATCGTGATGGTTTCTGACCCCTGTGACATGTCCAAGGAATCAGGTAGTTGCTTGTCATCACACCTGCAACCTATAAATACCCTTATCCTAAAGCTCTTCAGGTACGCTCACACTCTTACTGAAAAACTTCATTGAAGCTCAAGCAAAGCTCAGAGTTCTCGAGAAGTCATTTCTTGAGGGACTCTTCTGCAAGAGCCTTCTCCTCACATCTGCTTGCTGTGAATCTTCACTGACTTGGGCATCGAAGGGTCTTCTACAGAGGACTATCCCAAACACTCTTTGCATGATGACTATCTTGTAGGTTCCATCCGGATAAGAGATTGGCATTCAGATCCGGAATCAAATTATACTCGAGTTGGACGCAAATTTCCACAGCAATAATACTAAATAAAATTTCTAGTGGCAAATATTTGATCAAAGTACTTAGATTACTGCACAACAAACACCAGATGTCTAGGTATAAGAAAAAGAAGAAAAAAAAAGGAAGAAAACAAAACATTTCAGAATCTTTCTTTGTTTTTTTTCTTTTTTTTTTTGGTACAGCCGGATGATCATACCAATCTAGGATGAGTCAAGCCCGATATATCAGAATACAAAATTTGGGATAAAACAGATGGACAAGTATCACCCTCATTCCAGCTCCAGTAACCAGAATAATCGGCAACCCTAGCGGCGATCCAGTAGGCCGCAAGTTGGCTTCTCTGAAGACGTGCCGAATGAGGGCACATAGAACATCCTGAAGACTAGCACGAATGTCAATAATCAAAAGGTTGGATGGCACACAGATATCGGGGTTTTGACGGAGCCATCGGATAACAGTGATAGAATTACCCTCGATGATAAGACTACAGGTGCCCAGGACATGGATAGCACAGGAGATACCTGCCCAAGCAGCAGCTAGCTCCGCCAGGGGCACAGATGAATCAAGCGAACTGAACCCCCCAGCAGCTAGTAACTCACCATTCGGCCCACGTATAATAAAAGTATAGCTAGCAGATCTCCCCCTAACACTTCCATCAAAATTGATTTTGACAAACCCTAAGGGAGGGGGTTCCCAGGAGATGAAGACCATCTGACGGTGCACTGCCTGGGCAGCATGGGAGCTCCAGAGTCCAAGGCTATCAAAATCAAGAAAAGAGTGATGGGACATGTATTCCGCAGCTAAGGATAAAGCAGTCCTGGCAATCTGTAAGAAGGAGCCGACTCCTTAGTAAACACCAACTGGTTACGAGATAGCCAGATCTAATAAGCAATGTAAGCTCTCCTCATAACCCTCTGATGGAATCGTCTCTCCATATCCTGCCTGATCAAACCCAAAAAGGAGATTCGAATAATAGAAGAATCAGTATCCCAGGGCAGATCGCCAGAACTCTACCATATCTGTCTGGACCTAAAGCAAGTGAAGATAGCATGGCCAACCGTCTCCTCCTCCATACCACATAAAGGGCAAGTGGGCTGGATGCCTAGCCCACACCTAGAAAGAAGAGCACAAGTGGGGAGGCAGTCCCTGGCCAGCTTCCACACAAAAAGCCAAACCCTTGGATGGGTAGGGAGATGCCAGATCCAAGCCGCATCCAACTGCTGCTGGGCCTGTGGCCTATAAATTCTCAGGAGGTCCCTCATTGGAGCCCGAGGCAAACAGGATTTCCTCCAAACCCTGAAGTCAGGGGTATGACGTTGAATGAGAGGAATGGACAGAATATGCCAATAGAGGTCATCCCCAAAGAGAGTAGACAACAACGGGGTGTGCCAAACAGAGTGCTCCTGGACGATTAGGTCAGAAACAGTCATACCACTAGGGATAGCATTGCTTACAAAGGTAGGCCACTGAGACAGGGGGAGATCAGTAATCCATGCATCACGAACAACATCCACAGAGACTCCATCACCTATCATCCATGAAATACTACCCAGGATGTCCGGAGCATGTCGACAAACCTCTTTCCAAAAGAATGAATGCCCGCGGGAAGATTGAGGCTCCTCAGAAGAAATCTAATCTCCATACTTAGCATGCATGAAGGAGCTCCACATACAAAGCGGTTCAAGCATAAACCGCGTAGCATACCTAGCAATCAAAGCCTTCCTTCTAACATTAAGGGACTGGATCCCCAAACCCCCCTCTGAGATAGGTAAATAAACAATATCCCAGGCCACAAGGTGAGTACCATGACCGTCCTACCTAAAAGCCCAAAGGAAGTCCCTGAAGTCTCTCAATCTTTCTCACCCCATTAAATCTCCACCTAATGTAGGCCCTGAGATATTGATGTGAGGATTTGAACGTACAGGGTTTGCATGATCCAAGACTTCTCTCGAAAATAAAATATACAAGAGCCTAGTGATATCTTTTATATTCCATAGCACCACTGTGTTTTGGTCAAATTCAGCTAAATTTGCAGTAGCACTACCGTTCCATCTGATAATGGATGTGGTAGCAATATAGGATCTTCAATAAATAATTTGTTATATAAAAATAAAATAACATACTTACCTAATGCAGAATTCATCATAATAGTATTTACCTGATGGGGATGTGGAGTTCATCATGATAATATGTAGACTTGAGACTTGAATCTAGTTAGATTCTAATAACCTCCTCAGTTTTTTCTGTAGCAGAGAATGATGGATTCTTGTTTACTTCTTAGACAGAGAGAGGACCAATTATATATATATAACATCAATCGGTATTTCCATCAAATACCAATTAATGACTTTAATGTCCTCTAATACCACGGCTTAATGTTAATGGCTTAAACCTTCGGACCATTAACGGTAGCCCTTCGTCTTCTTCACACGTGCAGAAGAAACAATGGTTTGCCATTCATCTTTCGTATACTAGGCTAGATCTGGCCTTTCACCTTTCGCATACTAGGCTAGATCTGACCCTTCACCTTTCACATACTAGACTAATGGAGAAAAAGGCGACTCTTCGCCTTTGCAACAATCTTACATTAAAGGGCTAATCTAACATTCTTCCACTTGGGCCGAAGGTTTATGATATTAATATTTAATAATATAAACATTAGGTGCGCAAAATTAAATTTCATAATGTCATTCTTTCATCATGATTGAATTAACATAATAAATCACATAATAAGAGTTAGGGTGGTCATACACATCTAATTTGCATACTTCCTTCCATATACTACTGTATTAGTAACTTATCATGTTAGGTCATGTAATTTATATATAAATAACGTAATGTCCACTTAATTTTCTAAAAGACAAAGTAAATTTCTTGTTCAAAACAGTAAGTGTATATAAGCATAAGGAACAAGAAATAATAAATAAAACCAAAAATATATCATATTAATGAGCTCAAGAGTGGCACAACATCATCATAATCAACTTCAATTCATAATTGTTGGCCCAGATGGCAACCCAAGAGGGGGGGGGGGTGAATTGGGTTCTTAAAAATTTAAGACTTTTTGAAATGTTTTAAACAAATTAACTTAAGATGTGCAAGTGAGAGAAATTAACTTATAAGAAATGCACAAACAGAAATATAAGAGAGATAGAGTAAGAGACAAATGAGCACGGCAAACACAAGAAGATTTTATAGTGGTTCGGTGCAACCAGCACCTACGTCCACTCCCAAGATTCACTTGGGCCCACACTATAATCTTCCAAGATTACAGCCGAGTTGTTTTACAAGCTCACAACTCAAACTTGTTATTTTTTGGGATCACAACAAACCCAGCCGGTTTTACATGGGCTCACCAGCACAAAACCCAAACACAAGCTATACCAAGCTTGTACCGAGGTAAGACTACCTCCACTAGTTCAATCCCCTAGATTGAACTAGAAACAAATAATAGAAATGTGTTTGTTTAGTTACAATGCTCCTTAATGAGCAGATTAACAAAAGCAAGAATAGAGTTTAGATAAGCCTGATTTGCAGTTGGTTGGCTTTGAGATTTTCTTCTTTTCTTCAACTCCTTTGAGGTGTAGAATCGGCCTCAGCATGGATCTCCACGGAATGAGTGTTGGAGTTGATTTGGGCTTTTTCTCTTTTCTTTGAGTGGTGGAAATCACTTGAGATGCACTTGGATTTCTTCTGAAGCTTCCTTGGATAGTAGAGCTGAGCACAGATGGAGCTTTCTTTGATTTCACACTCTTCCTTCACTCTATTTTGAATCACGGATTTTTTCAGCTAACGCTCTGTTTTTCCAATTTTTCCTTTCTTTTTCTTTGAAATAAATATCTCTCTATTGCTCTCTTTGATTTGAAAATGGCTTCACTATTTATAGATTCTGCAAAAATATAGCCATTAGAGACAAAGAAAAATAGCCGTTAATCAAAAAACTTACCGTTGGAGCTGAGTTGGCATCCGTAAAAATTTTGCCCAGATTTGCTGGAGTCGACTCATGCTTTTCCCGAGTTGGCTCGAGCTCGTCTTACTAAAAATAGAAATGTTTAGAAAGTCATGGGGTCGACTCACCAAAAGTAAAGTGTCGACTCTTGAAAGTCGGGGGTCGACTCATGAAAGGTTGGGGTCGACTCGCGAAGTGCTCAGAAAATACTCTTCTGGTGTCTGAGCGGAGTCGACTCAAACAGTCATGGAGTCGGCTCGACTAAATCGGGGGTCGACTCATGAAATTACATGGGTCGACTCGAGACAGATGCACATTTCTGTACACTAAGTGGAGTCGACTCTGAAACTCAAGAGTCGGCTCGGAACGTATCAAAAATCAGAAACTTTTCTGATTGACATTAAAATCGTTCCAGATTCATTTTAATTCATTGTTTTGACTTGAATTAAATAAAATTGACATTAAGAATTAATTCAAGAACTATTCCAAAAACTCATTGAATAAAACATGAATTATAAATTTTTTTTTTGAAAGTCTAAACATTGAGCTTAAAGTTACTTTCAAAAATGATTAAAGTCAAACTTTAACTTTCTCATTGATTGTTCAAAATAAATTTATTGCTCATTTAAATAAACTCATTATATCTTTTAATGAACTCAATGGCTTTTAGTAATCATCAAAATCAAAAGGATTGGGGTATATAATTTTCAATAATCTTCCAACAATAATATCATCATAATCAATCTTTAATACATAACATCATCATAATCAATCTTCAATACAATCAAGACCCATTCTATGTACATGTTCTTTAAATGTTTTTGGTTGTAAACCTTTAGTCAAAGGATCTGCTATCATAAGATCCATTCTAATATGTTCAATGCATACTCTTTGTTTCTGGACCTCCTCCTTGACAGTAAAGTACTTTAATTCTATATGTTTAGCACCTCTAAAATTTGTCATTCTTAGAGAAGAAAACTGCTGCGAAATTATCACAATAAATTTGCAGCGGCTTGGTAATGGTGTCGACAACCCCAAGTCCTGAAATAAAGTTCCACAGCCATAATGCATGAATTGTAGCTTCATAATATGCTACAAACTCTGCTTCCATAGTGGATGAGGCAATGATTGTTGCACTTTTCATGAAATTGCTCTTCTCCCTATAGGAACACAGCCAAAAGTTGACTTTCTACTGTCAACACAACCAGCAAAATCTGAATCTGAATATCCAATCACTTCCAACTGATCAGATCTTCTAAATGTGAGCATATAATCCTTAGTTCCTTGAAGATATTCATCACTTTCTTTGCAGCTTTCCAATGATCAATACCAGGGTTACTCTGATAGCGGCCCAACATCCCAACCGCGAAGCTGATATCTGGTCTTGTGCAAGTTTGCAAATACATCAAGCTTCCCACAACAGAAGCATATGGAATAGATTCCATTTGCTTACGTTCCACATCATTCTTTGGACATTGCATAAGACTAAATTTATCCCATTTTGTATTGGGACAATTCCTGCTGAACAGTTGTTCATATTAAATTTCTCAAGAATTTTCTTGATATAAGTTTTTTGAGACAACCCTAACAATCCATGTGATCTCTTTCTGAATATAGAAATTCCTATCACATAAGATGCCTCTCCCATATCTTTCATCTCAAAATTCTTAGAGAGAAAATTTTTAGTCTCATACAAGATACCTAAATCATTAGCAGCAAACAAAATATCATTAACATATAGAACCAAAAATATAAACTTACTTCCACAAATCTTTCGGTAAATGCATCGATCAACGATATTTTCATGAAAACTAAAAGATGTAATAGTATCATTGAACTTAATATACCATTGTCTGGAAGCTTGTTTAAGTCCATATATTGATTTCTTAAGTTTACACACTATGATCTTTCCTTCCATAGAAAAACCTTCAGGTTGATCCATATAAATTTCTTCCTCTATATCCCCATTAAGAAAGGCTGTTTTCACATCCATTTGATGTAACTCTAAATCATATTGAGTTACCAAAGCCATAATGATTCTTAATGAATCTTTCTTTGAAACTGGTGAAAATGTCTCTTTATAATCAATGCCATCCTTCTGAGTATAACCCTTGGTCTAACCTTTGGCAACAAGTCTAGCTTTAAAATGTTCGATATTGCCATTCAAGTCATGTTTGGTTTTAAAAACCCATTTACATCCAACTTGTTTAGAACCTTCTGGCAATTCGACAAGATCCCAGACATTGTTTTCAGCCATGGATTTTAATTCATCTTTCATAGCATTAATCATTTATCAGACTTATCACTGTTAATGGCTTGTGAAAATGAAATAGGATCTTCATAAATGCCACAATCAAAATCTGACTCTTGCAAATAAACTAAATAATCATCTGAAATAGCTGATTTTTGTATCCTTACAGGTTTACTTAATGCTATTCTACATGGTTCAATTTTGTCAGCTATTGGCAGGTTAGGTTCTTCATGGGGTACTTCTTCATTCAAACATTGTTCATTGTTGTTTTATTTTTGTAATTCTGGAACAATGTAAGGAATGATTGTAGATTCAGAAACATTTATGGGTAATGAAACATTAACCCTTACTTCATTGATATCTACAATCTGTTTGTCAGCACTCCCACTAACTTCACCATTCTCAATAAATTTGGCATTGCCTATCTCAATAATTCTAGAACTATGGTTTGGACAATAAACCTATACCCTTTGGATTTCTCTGGGTAACCTATAAAGTAACCACTGACAGTTCGAGAATCCAATTTCTTTTCATGTGGATTATACACTCGTACTTCTACTGGACAACCCCAAACATGCAGGTGTCTTAAACTAGGTTTCCTTCCAGTCCATAACTCAAAAGGAGTTTTAGAAACTGCCTTATTAGGAATCCTATTCAGTAAATACTGCAGTTCTAAGAGCATACGTCCACAAAGATTTTGGTAATGAGGAATTACTTAACATACTCCTAACCATATCCATTAATGTTCTATTTCGCCTTTCTGCTATACCATTTTGTTGAGGTGTGCCTGGCATAGTATACTGTGCACATATGCCATGTCTTTCAAGGAATTTTGCAAATGGACCTGGATTTTGCCCTGATTCATTGTACTTTCCATAATACTCACCACCTCTATCAGATCTTACTATTTTTACTTTTCTGTCTAGTTGTCTTTCAACCTCTTTAGTAAATACCTCAAGAGCATTTACAGCTTGAGATTTTTCTTTAAGCAAATAGACATATCCATAACGTGAAAAATCATCTATAAAGGTGATAAAGAACTTTTCTCACCAAAGATGGAGTGTCAAAAGGTCCACATACATCAGTGTGTATAATTTCAAGAAGCTGAGTACTTCTTGTAGCTCCTTTCTTGTTATGTTTGGTTTGCTTTCCCTTAATGCAATCCACACATAAACCAAGATCAGTAAAATCTAGATTTGGTAAAATCTCATTCTTTACTAATCTTTGTAGTCGTTCTTTGGATATATGACCCAAACGTTTATGCCACAAGAAAGCAGAGTTGTCATTTGCCATACTACGCTTAATTCCAATATTTTGATGGACACACATCAGGGATGCAAAAATTTATCATCAAGTTTCAATTTATATAATTCATCCATAAGAATTCAGAACCAATAAAGGAACCATTTTATTAAATAAACTGAAACATCCTTTTCCAATCTTAAAACTAAACCCATTAACATCAAGTTTCAAAACAAAACTAAATTTCTAGAAAGTGAAGGAACATAGAGAGTTTGTAGTAGATTCAGGTGATGCCAGTATCTAAAGTAAGACGATAAGTCCCTATGCCTTCAATTGGGGCCTTCTGTCGGTTCCCCATGAACAAGAAGTTCTCATTTGGGTTTATGCTCTGGATTGTAAGGAATCCCTGCATTACATTGGAAGCATGAGTAGTGGCACCAGAATCCAACCACCAAGTGTTAGAAGGAACTTCAGATAAGTTTGATTCATAAATTGGAGAAGCATAATGAAAGATACCTTTCTTTTCGAACCAAGCTTTCGTTTCAGACAATCTTTCTGATAATGTCCTTCTTTCTTACAAAAGTGACATTTATCTTTCTTTCTTTCCTTCTTATCATTATCAGCAACCTGTGATACTTTAGTGGGTGCTTTCTTCTTAAATTTCTTGGATTTTGGCTTGATAACTTTACCAGCTCCTTGACCCACTAGGTTTATTGAATGATCCCCTTGTGCTTTCAATCTCCTTTCCTCTTGAGTAAGCTTACTGGCCAATTCATTAACATCCCATTTATCTTTAATAGTGTTATAGTTAATTTGAAAAGGCCCATACTCTTGAGGTAATGAGTTCATAATGAATTGTACTAAAAAGGAGTCATCCACAACCATTCCTAGGGTCTTAAGTCTTGCTGTAATATTAGTCATATCTAGGACATGTTGCTGCATACTTCGCGACCCATCATATTTCATGGTCGTGAGTTCAGCCATCAGTGTCCCTGCAAGTGACTTATCAAACGAAAGCTCTTCCACAAGCTTAAGATATTCTTTAGCTGTTACACTTTCTGAAGAGTAGACTTAATGTTGTTGGCAATTGTCATTCGCATGAAACTTAGACATAATCTATTAGATCTGTCCCATGCTTTATGTTTTAACTTCTCTGCCTCACTGCTCATATCCGTAATGTCAGTAGGCTTTTCTTCTAATAGTGCCAAGTCAAGATCCAAGACACCTAAATGGAAATTGACTTGCTCACGCCATTCAGAGAAGTTTAAGCCATTAAAGATAGTAACAGCAGAAGCATGTGAATGAAGAGAAACAGCTGCAAAAATAAATGCTCAAATTCAGATAATTAAACACAAAATATATTGTAGATTTTCTTTGGGTAAATACAACAATATACATCATAATTAGAATGCTATTTAAACTTTTAAAGAAATTAATAAATCTTATCAAATATATATAGTATCTTTGGATATCCATATAAATTTGATAAGAGAATATTAGATTTTCTCTTTTAGGTTTGTTAGTTATAGAATATTAATCCATCTTTGGGCGAATTCTTAATTTCTAACAACCAATAAGTCTTTAACAGCATTCTATAAAATTTCATAAATTGTATGACTGAATATAAATTAGTTTGGCCACTTTGGTGACTAACTAACTAATTTAATCTTGATGTCATATTATTAAAATTTTATAAATTATATGACTAAATATAAATTAGTTGTCCACTTTGGTGACTAACTAACTAATTTAATCTTAATGTCATATAACTATACAATAACACCAATATCAAAATCTCATAAATTATATGACTAAATATAAATTAGTTTGGCCACTTTGGTGACTAACTAACCAATTTATCTTAATGTCATATAACTAAAATTTCATAAATTATATGACTAAATATAAATTAGTTTGGCCACTTTGGTGACTAACTAACTAATTTATCTTAATGCAATAATACTAATATTATTAAAAATCTCATAAATTATATGACTGAATATAAATTAGTTTGGCCACTTTGGTGACTAACTAACTAATTTATCTTAATATCATATAACTAAACAATAATACTAGTATTATTAAAAATCTAACATTCAATTTTGATAATGACAAATATAGTAACATTGCTGCATGCATTAGCCGACATCAACCTTCATAAATTATCAATCTACTTCAATCTATAAATATCAGTTTTGCCATACATACTAGTATAACACAATGATCTTATCTATGCATGCCATTAATTCATAACACTATCAGCCGGGGTTCTTCTGGCGATGAACCTTTTCATGAAATAAATTAATGGCCAATAATACAGTCAATCATAACTTTAAAAGATTAAATATTCATCGTCAATGAAAAATTAATCAATCATAATATACGAACAAATTATTTATTTTAGAACCTTGGCTCTGATACCACTTGGTTGCAATATAGGATCTTCAATAAATAATTTGTTACATATAAAAATAAAATAACATACTTACCTGATGCGGAATTCATCATAATAGTATTTACCTAATGCGGATGCGGAGTTCATCACGATAATATGTAGACTTGAGACTTGAATCTAGTTAGATTCTGATAACCTCCTCAATTTTGATAGCCCCTTCTACAAAATAATTAGTTTCTCTCCCTTAACTTCATTCCTTTCTGTAACAGAGAATGATGGATTCTTGCTTACTTCTTCAGGCAGAGAGATGACCAATTATTTATATATATATAACATCAATCCGTATTTCCATCAAACACCAATTAATGACTTTAATGTCCTTTAATACCACGCTTAATGTTAATGGCTTAAACCTTCGGACCATTAATGGTAGCCCTTCGTCTTCTTCACACGTGCAGAAGAAACAATGGTTGGCCCTTCATCTTTCGTATACTAGGCTAGATCTGGCCCTTCACTTTTTGCATACTAGACTAGATCGAGAAAAAGGCGACTCTTCGCCAAAGTGACTCTTCGCCTTTGCAACAATCTTATATTAAAGGGCTAATCTAACAGGATGTTCCCACCAACTTGCACTAAGACCAAGCAGAGCATGGGCAGTTGCATCTGTGTATGCCCAAATGCATGGACATGACCATACAGAAAAGTGAGAGTTATTGCACCGATTTAAGCATCCAAAAATTAACTGACAATAAAATCAATGTACAATGATGTGGCTGATCACTTTCCTTAGGTGACAGTATAACACTTTGCGCAATTTTTGAAACCAGATAAGTTGATAGCTCATTTCCAGTGTCGGCCCCTAGCTTCGGCCTCGGCCTCTGGCTTTGGCCTCGACCTCTGGTTTCGGCGTTGCCCTATCCTCGGCCCATAGCTTCGGCCTCGGCCTCTGGCTTCGGCCTCACCCTCGCCTCGGCCCTTGGCCTCGGCCTCGGCCCCTAGCTTCGGCCTCCCCCTCACCTCGGTCCTTGGCTTTGGCCTCGGCCCCTAGCCTCGGCCTCGGACTCTGGCTTCAGCCTCACCCTCGCCTCGGCCCTTGGCTTTGGCCTCGGTCCCTAGCTTCGGTGTCGGCCCCTAACTTCAGCCCCGGCCTCTGGCTTCGGCCTCAGACTCTGGTTTTGGCCTCGCCCTCTCCTCGGCCCCTAGCTTCGGCCTCGGCCTCTGGCTTCGGCCTCACCCTCACCTCGGCCCTTGGCCTCGGCCTCGGCCTCTGACTTCAGCCTCAACATTACACATTTTCCTAATATAGTGGAGCCAATCTCGGATACCAGACCCAGGGATTTGAGGCACCAACCGCCGCATTTCTCGCTCATCTGTTTTACTGAGATCATGGCGATTACCCATATATTACGCAGTCGTCGTTATATACGGTGCATGCTTAACGACTATGCACCCGCCAGCCGCCTGCGAGGCCAATCCTAACAGAACGGGATTCGACAGCTACTCAACAAAGGGTAAAAGGGACTCCCTAATAGGTATATAAGTACCTCCGACTCACAACGAGGAAGGAGACTGAATCTTTACTCTCTCATAAAACACTCCTATTCTACCAGCCACTGACTTGAGCATCGAAGGGTCCCCACCGGAACTACCGGTCTGGGACTTTTTGCATGTTCCCAGAGAAAGAAGGTGCTCCCTCGACGCTTCCGACAACCTGCGAAAATCTTTGCCCACTAGCGCTCACTGCAAGTATTTGGCAGCAACAGATTGGCGCGCCAGGAAGGGGGGCCGGCAGACAGATGTTCACCTTCACGCATCTGTGACCCCTCAACTTCTGCAAGGGAGACGATGGTAACGACGCGAGCTCAAGAAACCTCCACCAGCCATGCCGCGGAACGCCTCCCGTGGGCTGAATAATCGGAGGCCAACCTCCATGTTCTGCCTCTTGTGCCACCACAGGCTAGCCAGGCCGATCGGCTTGACATCCTGACCAATCAGGTACAAGATCTGATGATGGTGGTGCAGGGACTGCAGGAATATTGCTTCACCGCCATGCCATTGCCACCTCAACCCCCTCCGCCTCATGAGGAGGGTCATGGAGCCAGTCAACCTCATCAGTGCAGGACTCCTCCTGAGGCCTCCCACCACTAGCTCCCTAAACCTCACCATCGGGAGACCTTAAAGAGACGGCGATCTCTCTCCCGCCATTCTGATCGCTCCCATCGGTGGAATGGAGAGAAGGAACCAAGACATGTGCACTCCCTGCACCGGCGGTCTTCCCCATCCTCATCTTTTGACTCCTCTAAAGAAGACACCGACAGGAAGGCCGCTCGTCGGGCCGAACATTGGCTTGATGAGTATCATCATAGATTGGAGGAGCTTAGTCACCAGATCACCAACCCTCACAGGACGGACTACGACCACTGTCCCCCACTTTCTCGCTGCATCATGGAGGAGCCAGTCCCACCTCGGTTCCATCTCCCCCAGTTGGACCCATACGATGGCACGACGGATCCTCTGGACCACTTGGAGAGCTACAAGGTCCTCATGCAAGTCCAGGGGCGACGGACTCTCTTCTGTGTGTTGCCTTTCCGGCCACACTTCGAAAGGCGGCATGCGCATGTTATTCCCATTTGCCACTGCGCAGCATCAATTCTTTTAGACAACTCGAGTGATCTTTTCTGGCCCACTTTGATGCATGCCGAAAGATCCCTCGAGTGGCTGATAGTTTATTCACTGTCCAGCAAAGGAGCGATAAAAATCTGAAGGACTTTGTTGCTCGGTTCAAGGAGGCCGCGCTCGAGGTTTATAACTTGAAGGACTCTGTAGCCATACTAGCCCTAAAGCGAGGGCTTCGTTCTTCTAGATTTGCCTATTCTCTGGATAAGAAGCCTCCCAGCTCCTATGCTGAACTACTGAGCCGGGCGCAGAAGTACATTCGCGCCGATGAAGCGGACTCTTCTAGAAGGGAGGCCGACAAAGGTTCCAGCAAGAAGCCAATATCCATGGAACCCATCGGAGGATGATCCAGAAAGCCTGAGCCATCTCGTCGCTCGGACAACCGGCCTAAAATGCTCGTTCCCAAGGAGCAGTTCATCGCTCCAGTTTCTCACATCCTGCTGGAGATTGAGGACGAGCCCTACTTTCAATGCCCACCCCCATGAAGCCGGGGGTTCCTCGCAGCAAGAAACTCTACTACCGATACCACCAAGATTATGGTCATGACACTGAAGACTGTCACCTTTTGAAAAAGGCCATTGAAGAACTTGTCCAACAGGTTCACTTAGGCAAGTTCATTCAAAGAGGAAACCGCCCTGCTCTGGGTCCATCGGTGCCTCCTGCAACTCAGATCAGCGTGGACAATACCCCGATGGAAAAGATGATAGCCATGATTTTCTGGGGGGCAGGCAATAGCTCAAAAGATGACATGAGGGGTTAGATTCTGTAATTCCTTTCTTTAGGAAGGACTTAGATGGGGTAATTAACAAATATGACAACAGCATCATCGTGTCTATGACAATAGCCAAGCACCATGTAAAGAGAATTTTAGTAGATAATGGAAGTTCTATTGATATTTTGAGCTACAAAGCTTTTGTTCGAATGAACCTGTCTAACTCCTCTCTTCAACCTATCACTACACTTCTAATGGGTTTTACTGAAGATTCTGTGAGCATCGAAGGGGAGATCGCTCTCCCTATCACAGCTAGGACTCCACCGCATCATAGTACGGTAGTCATAAACTTCCTGGTGGTCCGGATCCCATTAGCTTACAACGCTATCTTGGGATGGGCTGGCTTAAATTTACTGGATGTTGTTATCTCCACCAAGAGATTGCTGGTGAGGTTCCCCACCGATGAAGGGGTCAAAGAAATGAAGGGAGAGCAGAGCCCACTGCTGCTCTGCTACCACTTAGCCCCTAGTCCGCAAGAGACGGTGTCGACAGCAGTGCCTGAACCGCTCGACACCCGAGACTTGGAGAGGAGAGGGGAGCCAGCCGAGCACCTCCTAACCTTCCCCTTGGGGGAGGACCCGACGAAGACCATCCAGATCGAAGCACTGCTTCCGAAGAGGCGTGCGATCGGCTCCTTATTTTCCTGCGTGCCAACTCCAACATCTTCGCGTGGTCGTCATCTGATATGCCAGGCATCCCTGAGGAGATAATCACTCACCGGCTCAACCTCAAGCCAGAATGTCAGCCCGTTCGTAGAAGAAGAGGAGCTTCGCCCCAGATAGACAGAAGGCCATTGACAAAAAATCCACAAGCTCAAAGCTACGGGCCACATCCAGAAAGTTCACTACCCCGATTGGTTGGCTAACGTCGTGATGGTCCATAAGGCCAACGGGAACTGAAGGATGTGTGTAGACTTCACGGACCTCAACAAAGCATGCCCCACGGACAGTTTTCTTTGCCTCGGATCACTAACTGGTGGACGCTATGTTTGGTCATGAGACCCTTAGTTTCATGGACGCCTTCTCTGGGTACAACCAAATCAGGATGAACCCGGCATATGAGGAAGCTACTTCTTTCATAACTGAGAAGGAGCTATACTGTTACAAGGTGATGTCGTTCGGACTGAAGAACACTGGGGCCACTTACCAAAGGCTAATGAACAAAATCTTTGAGGACCAAATCGGATGCAACATGGAGGTATATATGGACGACATGCTGACAAAAAGCGTTCGCGCCACCAACCATATCGCCGACCTGACAGAGACCTTCGGCAACCTCCGCCGATACTAGATGAGGCTGAACCCTCGCAAGTGCGCCTTTGGGGTGACAGCCGGCAAGTTCTTGGGTTTTATGGTGACCCAACATGGAATCGAGGCGAACCCCGATAATGTTCGAGCCATCTTGGACATGAGGTCTCCCGCCAACAAGAAGAAGTGCAACGCTTGATAGGAAGGGTGGCGGCTTTGAGCCGTTTTCTATCCAAGTCCGCTGAGAGATGTTTGCCTTTCTTCAAGGCACTACGCATGGTCAACGGATTTGAATGGACGAAGGGGTGCCAGGAGGCCTTCGAGGGACTGAAAGAATTTCTATCCACCCCATCGCTGCTGTCCAAGCTAAGGGTGGAGAAGAACTTCTTTGTACCTCATGGCTTCTTCCGAAGCTGTCAGTTCCGTGCTAGTTTGCATGGACACTGATGGAACACAAAAGCCAGTGTATTACACCAGCAAGGTACTTCATGACGCGGAGACCAGGTATTCAAGAATCGAGAAGATTATCTTCGCATTGATTGTCTCCGCCCAGTGCCTCCGACCCTATTTTCAACCTCATCCGATCGCGGTGGTCACGGACCAACCACTCAAGGTATTCTTGCTCGTCCGGACACTTGGGCCGACTGGCAAAGTGGGCGCTCAAGCTGGGAGAGTTTGACCTATCTTTTCGTCCCGGTCGGCTATGAAATCTTAAGTCCTGCCAGATTTCGTGGTCAATGCACCTAGGGCAAGGAGCAACCAAAAGAGTCCCATGCAAACCCCTTAACTCCTGGGACTGGAGAGGATGAATGGATCCTTCATGTGGACAGCATCAAATTCCCAAGGGAGCGAAGCGGGCCTCATCCTGGCTAACCCGGACAGAGTTGTAACCGAGTGTGCTCTCCGCTTTCTCTTTCCAGCCACCAACAATCAGGTGGAGTATGAGGCCCTACTGTCTGGAATAAGGTTGCCCGGGAGCTCGGGGTGAAGCACCTTAGAGCATTCACTGATTCCCAGCTAGTCACTGGCAAAATTACAGGAGAGTATGAGGCGCGAGATCCTACTATGTCCCGTTACTTGAGTATGGTGCAGTCGCAAGCCTCTCCCTTAGCCTACTTCAGCGTCAGCTACATTCCTCGAGGAGAGAACGCTAGAGCTGACGCCCTATCCCAGCTCGCTACCTCAGTCGACGGGACGTTAGAAAAGCTTACATAGAGCATATGGAAGCCCCAAGTATTGAAACAACAGAAGAAGCCCTACCAGTCAGCAAGAGCCTTCTTGGATGGATGCTTATGTCGGTATCTCACCAACGGCGCCCTCTCTAAAGACCTGGCCAAGGCCAAGCTAGTCAAGCGACAAGCCTCGAAATTTCTTATAATGGAAGGAAAGCTCTACCGAAGATCATTCTCGTACCCGGTCCTCAAATGCGTCGGCCCCACGAAGCAGACTACATCCTGCAAGAAATACATAAAGGCGTAAGCGGGAGTCATCTGGGGGGCAGAGCTCTGGCGTACAAAGCCTTGCGACAAGGATACTACTGGCTGACAATGAGGGAGGATGCATCCGAGCTCGTCAAAAGATGTGACAGTTGCCAACGCCATGCCAACATCCAGCGCCAACCACGTCCCAGCTGACCCCCCTTGCTGCACCTTGGCCCTTCGTCAGTGGGGTATGGACATCCTGGGACCATTCCCTCCAACCTCCAGTCAGCGCAAATTCCTTATAGTAGTCGACCATTTCACCAAGTGGATCGAGGCCGAAGCACTCGCCAAGATCACGAGGGCAAGGTGAGATATTTTTCTGAAATCTATCGTGTGCCGGTTTGGGTTGCCGCACACCCTCGTCACTGACAACAGCCGGCAGTTTGACAACACGGCCTTCCGAGAGTTCTGCACCGAGCTAAGCATTCATCAGCGGTTCACCTCTGTGGGGCATCCCCAGACCAACGGCGCGCCGAGATGACCAACCGCACTATTCTTCAAGGACTTAGGGCCCGGCTAGATGGCTGTAAAGGACGGTGGGTGGAAGAGCTCTCAGTGCGCTGTGGGCCTACCACACAACACCGCGAGCCCCTACCGGAGAGACTCCTTCCCCAGTGTGCTGTGGGCCTACCACACAATGCCGCGAGCCCCTACCGGAGAGACTCCTTTCAGCCTGGTCTTCGGGTCCGAAGCTGTCATTCCGATGGAAATAGGCATCCTGAACCCTCGGACGAAGTCGTACAATGAGGGCGACAACCCAAATCAACTGTGGGCCGACCTCGACCTAGTGGAGGAACTACAAGACCGAGCGCGGCTCCGGATGGCAGCCTTCCGTCAGTGGGCGGCCAGGTACTACAATGCCAAAGTTCATCCCAAGACGTTCTGGCCCAGAGACTTAGTCCTCCGGCGAGTGAAGTTTCAAAGCCGACGGAAGGAGGCAAGCTAGCGCCAAGATGGGAAGGACCCTACCGAGTCACGGAGGCGTTTCACCACGGAGCGTACAAAGTCGAGGGGCTAGACAGGAAGCCTCTCCCCCGCACTTGGAACACAGACAACCTACGCCGGTATTACAATAGTTTGTTAATTTCCTTAGCTTGAACCTATCTACCAGGGTACTATTCAGAATATTCTCACTGACATGACTTTGAGTAATCCTGCTTCTCCCTCTAAGCCCAACTCCGCATCGGCACTCCAAGCCAGAGCCCCCCCTCGGCACTCTAAGCCCGACTCCGTCGGCACTCTAAGCCCGAGTCTCCCCTTGGTACTCTAAGCCCGAGTCTCTCCTCGGCACTCTAAGCCCGACTCCGCATAGGTACTCTAAGCCCACTCCATATCGGCACTCTAAGCCCGAGTCTCCCCTCGGCACTCTAAGCTCGACTCTGCATCGGTACTCTTAGCCCGACTCCGCATCGGTACTTTAGCCCGACCCCGTTGGCACTCTTAGCCCGACCCCGCATCGGCACTTAGCCCGAACCTGCGTCGGCACTTAGCCCGATATCGCGTCGGTACACAAACCTGATCCTACATCAGCTCTCTGGCTGACTTCCTAGCTGTGTCCTAGACCAAGATCGTATTGGAGTTCTCCCTTGGCACCACTCTTTTAACATCCTGTGATGTATGGTCGAGTAGTCTAGTCATAGGAATTCGGTTCGTTTCGACTTATTCACTAGAAAACCTGACTATGGTGCAAGTCGTGAGCATCATGGGTCAAAATTCCATTAATAGCAATAGTTTACAAAATTGCCGATTTAAGTCGGACTTGATAAAAGCAAGGAAAGCAAAAGAAACTAGGGTCCAGCCGGAGCTAAGCCATCATCTTTGGGAACTTCGTCCGGCTCTAGCTCTTCAATTCCCTCGAGGCGTAGAGTCTGCGTATTTTTTCCTTGCAATCTTGGAAGCCGCCCTCGTATGCAAATGTAGTTGTCTTAGCCAGCTCCCTATTGAAGGCCTTGGACTTCCTAAAATCTTCTACGGCCTTGATGGCTTTCTTCTCGGCCTCGGCGACCTTCTCCTCGGCCTTGGTGGCCCTCTTCTCGGCCTCAGCGGCCTTCTTCTCGGCCTCGTCACCGCCGCCCTCAGATGTGCTGCCTCAGCGTCTCGTTGGCGAGCGATTTCCTCAGCGTTCTTGGCCCGCTCCCTAGCCACTCCAATCTCAATGGTGGCATAGTGCAGCCGGTGCTTCAGTAGGTAAATGTCCGCTTCAGCGGCTTTCTTCTTCTCTTCGGCCACCTCTGCTTTTCCTCTGCCACCTGAGCATTATCAAGCTCATTGGCTGCCTAGCGCTGAGCCACTTCCAGCGCCTCCTCTGCCTTTTCAGCCCGAGCCAGGTTACAAAATTGGGCAGCCTCGGCTTCGACTTCAGCCTTTTGCGTCCGGGTAGTCTCCACCCAGGCCTCCTCCAGGGCTGCCTCGGCCCTCTCTGCTCTAGCCCATACTTCTCGAATTTCCTTTAGAGATTGATCGAGAGCAGCCTCGCCTGGGACCAAAGGCCCCTCATGGCGGTCATGGAGTTCAACGCCTGATCAGATGGTTTGTGTTAGATGAAGAAACGGCCTCAAAAGTTTTGACAATGGAACAGTACTTACCCAAAGATGTGCCACGGATGCCTCTCGGAAGAATGTATATCTCCCTTGATGTCGAAGGAACCTTTGTAGCTCAGGCACGGAAGCTTGGGCCAATGTCTGCTCGGCCCAGCGGCTATAGCGTGTCAAAATTGACTGAAAAGAGGGTCGATGTCACCTCCCTCCGCTGACCTGATAGCTGCAGGCGAGGACTCAGCCTTCGATTCTGCTCCCTCCGGCGCCTTTTCTGGTGGAGACCTCGGCCGCAGCCCCTTCGGGAGATAGAGCGGCTTCTGAAATTGGCCTTGTAGCCAAATTGGCCGGTTCCGCTTCGGTAGCTATGGGTTGTGGTGACGGCGCTTTAGTGCCCCGCTCCGGAGAAGTGTCGATCAAAACAATAGGAGATGGAAGTGGTGCTGGTGAAGGAGAACGAGGTAAATCCCTTTCCCCCGCCTTTCCACCCTGATTCCTCTCCAGCCTCGGCCCTTACCGCCACGTTCCCTAGGGCTTCGTCGGCTTTGGCCCTTTCTACCTCACTCCCACTTGAGGCCTCTCCGACCTTGGCCCTTCCCTCAATTTTGTCTCTTCCAGAGGCCTCTCCGGCCTCGGTCCTCCTTGCAATCTTGATGATGGCCCTCCTCTCGGCAGGGGCTCCATCCGCCTTGACCTTCTTTTCCTGGTGGCAGCCTGTCTTATCTCGCGAAGCAATGGTGCCATCCCTGTATCAAGGAACATGAAAGGAAGTGTTAAAAAAAAACAAGAAGAGAGAAGGAGAGAAGGGTAGAAAAAGTAGGGTGAGTAATTAGTCACTCACCACTGGACGGAATAAGCCCAGCAAGATGGAGGTTCTCTTTGATCAAAAGCTGGTTGCACCGAGGGACGTCGGAAGTCAGAAGCTACCCAAATGCAATTCGATCCCTCAGAAGTATGGAAGAGTCCCTATTTGCATCGGTACTGGGTGTTCCCCAGATTTCACTCACCCCCTCAACGTTAGCAAAAAAGAACCTATCTTTCCATCCTTTGATGGATGTGGGAAGATATAATTTAAGAATCCTAGTGGGTCAAGGGGTAAAAGACCACCACCCCACTTGCTTGTGAAGGGTGTAGAAGCTACGGAACAAGGAGATGCTAGCCTCTATACCCTGGAGGTGACAAAGTACCATAAAGCCAACAATGGTTCGAATGGAGTTTGAGACTAACTGTGCGGGTGTCAAGGAGTATCTGTCTAAGAGGTTGAGGATAAAAGGATGGATGGGTAGCCGAAGCCCCGCCTTAAAGAAAGCTCCGTACAAGACAACCCTCCCGGATGGGAAGAAGTTACCCTATCATCAGGAGCGGGGTAGGACAGACGCATGTTGGGAGGGAAACTATACTTGGCTCCAAGGTTCACAATGTCTTAGGCCGACATGGTAGAGGCAGTCCATTTAGGGAACTCCTTGGACGGCCCAGCGATGGCCGGACGACACCGGGATGGGGCCGTCCGGCAGCCTGACGAATCCTAGCCGCGGGTTGTCCGATCACTTGCCGCCGTTCCAATAGAACGTGATCGGAAGACGAAGAGGACCAACTAGTCACCGGGGAAGAGGAAAGCTATGAAGGAACAGGGGAACGGTCCCCAAAATCGGAAAGAGAGCAAGAAGGTGAAGAAGCCATGAGGACTAACCTGAAGAACTTGAACCAAGACTGAAGAAGAGAGAGCTTAGGAGGGAAAAGAAAATGGGAGATGAACAGGCGCTTGCAGATTCAAGGTGAGAGATTATAACGCAAAAAAAGTGAAAAGAAGAGGATAGGGATGACTTCCCCTTTTATACCCCCATTTCAAATCATCCCACTGGCTTCCGGTTTGGCCATGTGTCAGCTTTCTATTGGAAGCCGCTTTGGCAACCACTTGACGTGAGGAACACGAAAAACACCACTAATAAAGAGGTAGCAATGACCTCACCGCAATGATGACACCTACCTTTTCACAACCCCTTGCCCGAGGAAAATCCTGCCAAATCCCAACAGCCTAAATGGGCGGAATGATGGCACGAACACCTGGTGGATACTAACACCCCTTTCGCTGGCAACTATACATCCATCCATCTCAGGGGTGGGGGGGCATCTGATGTGGCTGATCACTTCCCTTGGGTGACAGTATAATACTTTGCGCAATTTTCAAAACTAGATGAATTGATAGCTCATTTCCGGTGTCAGCCCCTAGCTTCGGCCCCGGCCTCTGGCTTCGGCCTCGGCCTCTGGTTTCGGCCTCGCCCTCTCCTTGGTCCCTAGCTTCGGCCTCGGCCTCTGGCTTCGGCCTCGGCGTCGGCCCCTAGCTTCGGCCTCACCCTCGCCTCGGCCCTTGGCATCGGCCTCGGCCCCTAGCCTCAATCTCGGCCTATGGCTTCAGTCTCACCCTCGCCTCGGCCCTTGGCTTCGGCCTCGGCCCCTAGCTTCGCGTCGGCCGCTAACTTCGGCCCCGACCTCTGGCTTCGGCCTCGGCCTTTGGTTTCGGCCTCGCCCTCTCCTCGGCCCCTAGCTTCGGCCTCGGCCTCTGGCTTCGGCCTCACCCTCGCCTCGGCCTCGGCCTCTGACTTCGGCCTCAACATTACACGTTTTCCTAATATAGTGGAGCCAATCTTGGACACCAGACCCAGGGATTTGAGGCACCAACTGCCGCATATCTCACTCATCTATTTTACTGAGATCATCGGTGGTTACCCACGTATTACGCAGTCATCGTTATATACGGTGCATGCTTAACGACTACGCACCCGCCAGCTGTCTACGAGGCCAATCCTAACAGAACGGGATTCGACAGCTACTCAACAAAGGGTAAAAGGGACTCCCTAATAGGTATATAAGTACCCCCGACTCACAATGAGGAAGGGGACTGAATCTCTACTCTCTCATAAAACACTCCCGTTCTACCAGCCATTGACTTGAGCATTGGAGGGTCCCCGCCGGAACTACCGGTTCGAAACTTTTTGCAGGTTTTCGGAGGAAGAAGGTGCTCTCTCGACGCTTCCGATGACCTGCGAAATCTTCGCCCATCGGCGCTCACCGCAAGTGATTTGGCAACAACATACAATAATCACATATTTTCACCATCTAACAGGTACCATGCCAGCTCGAGTTACTGAGGGTTTAAACATAAATTCTGTTGACAAATTAGCTCCTAAATGTCAATCGGCGTGAGGATGAAATTTACCTCGCAGCCCAAACTACCGAGCTAAAATAGGATTTTTGAAAAAATCTTATTGCATCGTACTTTGCTGCACAGTACCCGATAATTAATACATATCACATGCATATGCATATATTAAAATAAAAAAATATTTTTGATATATATATATATATAAGTATACATAGCGTGCATTAATTATCGAAGCTGATGCATCCTTGCTACACTGCCTTCGGTGCAGGCTTTTCCTAGGATTCCTACTCAAATAGTTGGAAGAAGTTTGGAGATATGCTCCATGGGGAGTGAGGCTCAAGTTAGCACGGGAATCAAAAGAGAAAAAGTAGTTGAAAGCAATGTTTTAAAAGTTGGATCGGATCGATCGATCTAACCGATTCAATCAAAAATTGATCATTAGTTTTGTTCAATTTTATTATTAAAGTTAATTTTTATATGATCTGATGAAAATCAGAAAAAATTATTGAACAGGTCAGGCTTCGAATTTGTTCAACTCAATTTTTAAAATTTATTAATTTTTTATTTAAATTATATTTTATTTTATTTATTTTATATTATTAAATTAAATATTAATTATAATATTATTCGGTTCAATCAAATTATTTATTCAATCAAACCAATTGACTCACAATTCAAATGTTAAATCGGTTCACTGATTCAATTTTTAAAGCATTGGTTGAAAAAGAAATTTGGGTCCTCTACCATACCTAATTTAGAGGATCTTTTATAATGGTATGAAAAGTCTTCTTGATTTGATTGGTTTAATAGCGAGCAGATGGATATACAACTTTCCGAAATGGGCAATGGCTGTGGTGGGCTGGCACATGTCATTCAACTAATGTGAGCCGATGTTACTCTTTTAGAAGCTTTTATTCATAGAAGGGAATGTCTAAGAATTGATGGTACCTTTCCCTCTACGCTTATAAAAATATATATTTATTTATATATGCCTTATATTCACTAAAAATATAAAATTTTATATTCATTCTCATGCTTATATCTATAGAAATTATGCAATATCTATACTCATTCCGTTATTCATATTTGTATCCATCACATATTCTTTTAAAATTTTAATTTTTAAAATTTTTTGAATTAAGTAAATTTAATTAATTCCTAGCTATTAGTTTGAACATTTTTTTCTCCAAAATTCAACTCCATCCAAAATGGGTTAGGCCAGAACAATTGTAAGTTTTTTTTTTTTCTTTGATTCCAAACCAGTCAAATAAACTAGGTCCCAAAAAATTATGATGAAATAAGGATATAGTGGGTGCAATGGGTATAGAGCAGGGTGGGATGAGATGGGTAAATCATTACATCATACTTGTGACCGATATTATTACATGTCTCCATATCCTACCTATAGCCATTTTTTAACCTCTATCCCCTCTAAATGAAGCAAAGATGGATGATACCCATAGATTTGAAAGAAATTGCCATCTCTACGTATATTCATCAAGCTTCTATTATCAACCAAAATTCTCTTTACTTACTAATTAATGATGGTTACTATGATGATCACGACTCAATGTGGCAATTTTAAACATGACTCGAACTCAACACGAAGTTAGCATGTTCAGGTTGAGCATAAACGGATTCAAATCAAAATCAAGTTGACTTGTTAAACATGAATAATAAACAAGTCAAGTCATGGATCGATCCACTAACCCAAAAGTAACCCATAATTGATCTAATAATTTAATAAATTAATTCATGTAACACAACATGTTAATCCGAATATGACCCACTAGGTCTATTTATTTATGTTAATAATATTTTTAAATTAATTATTATTTTATAATGATGATATTGCTGCTGAAATCAGTCCTCCGACTTGGGCGCAATCGAGCTTCAGCGTGGGCTCCCTCTAGGTCGACCTGCAAAAAAGTCCTCATGCGAGAGACGTTGGGGTGATCCTCTGCGGAAGATCCTCCGATGCTCAAGTCAGCGGGGATCAACAATCAACAAATATAAGGAGAAGACTGCCACTGAAGAGTCTCTCCAGGGTGGCCTTTCGAGAGCTCTAAGCATAGCATTAATGGCGGAAAGAGGGGTAAGCAGTGGTAGATGGAGAGTGGGCGAATATGCAAGTGCGCGCATACCTCAGAGGTCGGAAGACGGTTGTATTTATAGAGGATCACCTGATTCTTTGGAGGTGTCGTAGGTCCGAAAGCTGTTAGGATTCGAATCAAGTTTGTTATGAGGTCAGTAAGATTTGCATCTTGTCAGTTAGATGATTGACCGTCGGGAGAGCTGGTTGATGTCTTGAGATTCGGCGACTGTATAGGCTCCATGGCTCTAGGCCACTCTCGTGGGTCCTAAGCTACTCTCGGGTGTGATTTCTATTTGGAATCTTACAATTTAAACTCTCCCGCACTGAATTCCGCAGAGGTGCTCGAGCGCCCGAGTCTGGCCAGAGCATAAGGATAGCTCGGACTGGACCGAGGCATAAGGATAGCTCGGACTGAGATAGTAGTTGGTCCACTAAGGATAGCTCGGACTAGGACCGAGGCATAGTGGTTGGTCCACTTCTGGCGGGCGCCACGTAGCGAGTGAGAGTCAGGACCAATCCTAACCCCTTGCACAGTTATCAACACAATGGCGATTTTATCCCTTAACACATGCCCCCCACTCCCTAGTCCGAAGTGTAAATTCGGATGTAGGGAGTAGAATTCTGGAATAATCTTATCCAGAGGATGCGTAAAGGCGGGAAATGATAATCTCGTGAATGACAGGCCGTTATTTCGTCATCATTTTTTTGTCATACCTCGAGGAGGAAATGCCTCGTTTTAGTAAGCTGCGATTTGGGGAGCTTCATGGTGGGACTCCTTTATTTCAGGCGCCCATGTTGGAGGTTTTAGCGCTTTGGGATTAACCAGTGGTCCCATGGGACTTGTCTGGTTTTCCTCGATTTCTGGGATCGGATGTGAAGACCTCGTTATCGATCGGAGCTGCTCAGCCGAGCTTTCAACTTCTGGGGTCAGATGTAAGACATCGTTATCGACCGAAGCTGCTCAGCCGAGCTTTTATCTTATTCGTATTTGTTTTTATCTCTCATGCTATGATGCACTTGTAATGTCTCTTGGGAGAAAGTTTCTACTCTTTCTCTTCTTCAATGTCTATTCTTTTTCTGATGTGATTGTGTTGAGAGTTGCTACTCTCTTTTTGTGTTTTTCAGACCGTAATATAGTCTACGGACCCAGCGCGTTTTTGCTACTTTATTTTTGTTAGCATGTCGTTCAGTTCTTTGTGGAGGAAACATAGATCTCTATTTAGGTCAGAGGGAGGCCTGGGCGGCCTCTTGCTGAAGTAAAATAAGGCACTTTAGTTGCGCTAGAGTGTCCGAGAAATTATCTGGCTGGGACAAAGCTTTAGTGTTATATCGCTCGGATTGGCCGAAGCTTCTAAAATGTATCACTCGGTCTCAACCGAGGCTTCGTAGATTATCTAGAGACAGATCACTCGATCACTTCAGAAACATACCACTCGGTCTTGGCCGAGGCTTTGGAAATATATCACTCGGTCTTTGGCCGAGGCTGCAGAAATATATCACTCGATCTTTGGCCGAGGCTTTAGAAATATATCACTCGGCTATAGCCGAGGCTCTAGAAATTTATTACTCGATTATTGCCGAGGCTCTGAAAATTTATTACTCGGTTATTGCCGAGCCTTCAGAAATATATTACTCGGTTGTTGCCGAGTCTTCAGGAAATTTATTACTCGGTTGTTGCCGAGCCTTCAGAAATATATTACTCGGTTGTTGCCAAGGCTCGGAGATCGTTACTCGGTTGTAGCTGAGCCTTCAAGAGATTATATTTTACTTGACGCTGCCAAGGTACGGAGATCGCTCGGCCCGATCGAGATTTAAAAGATTATATTTTACTTGGCGCTGCCAAGGTACAAAGATCATTACTCGGTTGTAGCCGAGCCTTCAAGATTATATTTTACTTGGCACTGCCAAGGTACGGAGATCGTTACTCGGTTGTAGCCGAGCCTTCAAGAGATTATATTTTACTTGGCGCTGCCAAGGTACGGAGATTGCTTGGTCCGGCCGAGGATTTAAAAGATTATATTTTACTTAGCACTGCCAAGGTACGAAGATCGCCACTCGGTTGTAGCTGAGCCTTCAAGATTATATTTTACTTGGCGCTGCCAAGGTACGGAGATCGTTACTCGGTTGTAGCCGAGCCTTCAAGAGATTTATTACTCGATTGTTGCCGAGCCTTTAAGAAATTTATTACTCGGTTGTTGCCGAGGCTTTGGAAATTTATTACTCAATTGTTGCCGAGCCTTCAGAAATATATTGCTCGATTGTTGCCAAGGCTCTGGAAAATTTATTACTCGGTTGTTGCCAAGCCTTCAAAAATATATTGCTCGGTTGTTACCGAGTCTTCAAGAAATTTATTACTCGGTTGTTGCCGAGCTTCAGAAATATATTACTCGATTATTGCCGAGGCTCAGA
>UESW01002200.1:0-25430 GCA_900491605.1 Calamus simplicifolius | reverse complement strand
GCAAAACACCGTGCCACCCTCACCCTGAAGATCCAAGCATTAACGACAGTTGTTCAAAGGCTATGGGAGCGATATTCCATGGCCGCATGGAAACAAGCTCATGAGCAAAAGCAACTCAAACTCAAGCTCAACGGTAATTTAAGGCTCATGCTCGTTAGCCGGCAAAGCCCACTCCTTGCCACCCAAATCCTAACTCCTAGTCACCTAAGGTATTTATGGGTATTTTTATTCCTGGCGGTGATAAGCTAAGACATGCTGATGCTATTAATGCAAGGTGGGAGATGAGGACAAAGGGCTTTGACTTGACTCAATCTACCCCTCTCTTTTTTTTTCTCTGCTGCACCCAGAGCCAATCCGGACCAAGACCTCCTGCAGATTCCATTCTAGCTGCCCTCGGATTTCAGCACTGGTACCCCCCACCTTCAATCAACATAGTTATCTGGGGGGCAGGTCGTCAACTCAGCAGAAGGAGAGAGAGACCGTGTAAGCTAGAGGGCCCCTTGCCTTGAACCAATGTGGAGGTTGCCCGAATCCTGATAACTCCCAGCAACATCCCCTCCTAACCGTCCGACTTCAGCGGACTCTTCCGACCGCTCATCTTCAATGACCGCTGGCTGCCCGGGCTTCCCTCGGGACCTCTAGCTCCCGAGTCCGACTCCGACTCTCGTCCGTGGCTCCGCTCCAGCGTCCCTGGCTCTGGATCCCATCTCTCTCTTTACTGCACTCCGAGGATGGGTCCCAGCTTCATTTCGGAGAGGAGCTGGTTATCAACCAACTCCAGGCTCCGTCCCAACTTGATTCCCTGGGGGCAGACCACCAGTGCGGAAGTGCTCAAATCCGCAGAAGAAAAACATGGGTGCTACAAGAGCTAAGTACGCTGCATTTAAGACAGTTTTCTTTCATTGATACTTAAAAATATCATGCAGGAAGACCAACCTTGCATCAGCATTCAAGACCAATATACCATTGGTACCGAAGACCGGTGTACCACCGGTCCGAAAAGCCCGACTCCGGTCGGCACTCAAAGCCTGATGTACCATTGGCACTAAAGCCGAGGCCAGCTCGGCACCAAAGGCACCTGACGACTCTCAACCCTCAGGTCATCCTTTGGGGTTAAAAAGGCACCTGACGACTCTCAACTCTTAGGTCACCCTTTGGGGTTAAAAAGGCACCTGACGACTCTCAACTCTCAGGTCACCCTTCGGGGTTAAAAAGGTACATGATGACTCTCAACTCTCAGGTCACCCTCCGGGGTTCAAAAGGCTCTCAACGGCCTCAACTTTGCCTCTGCGGCTTCGTCACAGCCTCAACGGCTTCATTTCAGCCTCAGTGGCTTCAACTCTGTATCAGCGGCCAACGGCCAATCGGGTAATACCTTTGTTTAAATTATACACTTGCAACATATTGCTGGTTACTTTCAGCCATCAAGAAGCCCCAAGACAGCTCACAGCTGGGAGAGGCCAACTCCCAGCTCACAATTGACGGGCACCCACCTCTAAACTTTATGCCAAAAGTAAGAGCCCCTCCAAGCTCACTAACAAACGCCACAAACGTGGAGCCTCCCAAAACGAAGTAGAAGGAGATAAATTCCTCCAACAAAAAGCTAAGTACACTACAAGAAAAAGTTTCTTTTCATTAGTATCTAAATGCATTATGGGAAAACCAACCATTCAAAAGGCTCTCAACGGTCCTGTGATCAAAAGGTCACCCCCAGGCCGGCCGCAAAACCCCCACGACAGTTCAAGACCTATGATTCTAGCGACCTCGAGTCACCCCTCGGGCCGACCACAAAACCCCCGAAGCGGTTCTGGAGTAGCTCGACGGTATGGCGGCTAACGAATACCACTCGGCCTGGCAAGCATACGCCCGAGTCGGTTCAAATCCCTAACAGTCCATACCCGCTCGAGTCACCTCCCGGACCAGCACACAGACACTCGAGGCAATTTTATTTCAGCCCCCGCGGCTATTTCCGCTTTGGCAATTTTATTTCATCCTTAATGGCTTATCTCTGTCTCCGCGGCATTATTGCAGCCTCAATGGCTCCCTCTGTCTCAGGAGCATCATTGCGGCTTCATTGGCTCTCTGCCTCAACGGCATATGGACGAGGACCCACATCCAAACTTTATGTCAAAAGTTAAAGACCCAAAGTCAGATGGGGATCAGCCACTTGGGAAGTGATGCCTCTTTTGCCTTGCTAGGGTGGGCCCACTTCGTCTTAGGGGCGAGGAGGCATCTAATGTGGCTGATCCAATGCCCTTAGAGAACCGTGAAGGAAGGAAACTGACGGAGCCCTGTTTCGGCCTCCGAAGCCCGCTTCGGCCTCCGAGGTCCCTTTGGCCTCAGCTCCCAACATCCATTCACGGCATTGCTCTCGTCATAATGAAGAAAGAGAACAAGAGGGAGAAAGGGTCACGTTATGTGCGTGGGTTTCCCAAGGGCCACCTTTCGTCAGTAATGTCCGATCGAGTCAATGGGCTAGAGCCTTTAATGGTACAGAAACGGTCATAATGACTTGAAAGCATTTAATGGAATGGAGTGTCATGGACATCTCGCCTCGACGCTCCTTCCCAGCCTCTGACTTGTCCCCCTCGGCCTCCGAAGCCCACTTCGGCCTCCGAGGCTCCCTTCGGCCTCTAAGGCTCCCTCGGCCTCCGAAGCCAGCTTTGGCCTCTGAGGCTCCCTTCGGCCTTGGCTCCCGCAGCCGCGACATATCTCTCGCACCAAAGCACTTATGGACTCATAAAGGCCACGTGCATCCGCTTGCTCCAAGGCATTTATTGCCTTATTCTCTCCCCTGTATAAAGGCATTTATGGTTGCCTCAACTCTTGCTTGGCCTCAACTCTTGCTTGGCCTCGGACCTGCAGCTGCCAACTCCCTTCGGTCGTAAACAGTGCCATGCAAGTGTTCACCCTCGGTCTTTTCTGAAGCTCATCCAAGGGCATGAACGATGCCACACAAGCACTCTATAATCAATGCTCTACGAGGGACAGCTGGCTTCATCTCTAAACTTTATCTTCTACACCTTGGGGCCCACATGCCTGACTTTATCGCTTATTACTGTCCGCATAAGGCAACGAAAGCATAGCGTAGGGGACACGTCTGGCAAGCGCCGTAACGATCGTCCACGCCCTGCAGCCACCTACTCTGACGGACACGGCCTGTAGCCTGACACGTCACACGGAGGTAAGCTCCACTTTGCTACTTTCATAAATGCTCTGACAAGTGGTAGCACCCCATACCTCACAGACATCAGTTCTGACACTTCACCCATCAAAGTCATCATTATGGAGCCTCAACCACTCAAGCCAGACAAACTCTAAGCACCAATAAAAAGGGTAAGAGGGACCCTGATCAGGTTACTCTAAGAACTGAAGAACTCATTATGCTCATTCTTGCCCACAGAGAGCTCTTCTCTGAGCTCTCTCTCTTTCTCTTTCGAGCTTCCTCAAGCTCACGGCTATGGCCCAGAGCACTGACTTGAGCATCGGAGAGTCCCGCCAGAATCTTTGGCCCCTAGTACTTGTTTACAGGCCCACAGCACAAGAAGCTCGCCATAGGATCCCAAGCTTGTTGGAGGAGGCGACGTTCGCCGATGTTCGAGGATGGTGATTTAGCGTCAACACAATGTAAACATATCCTATCATCAACTCCATTACATAAATGAAAGACGGTGCATCGATAGCTGTTTCTGACTTGGAAATATTATGATAACCGATTCCTTCACAACAGTTGATGGCATTCCTCAATTATTTTAAGAAAAGTCTTGCTGCAAATGAATCTTGGCATACGTACGTAAATAATTCATGCATTCGATACGTGCTTGCTTTACCAAAAATCGATGCAGCAAGTTTTTTTCATTATTTTATAGCATTCTAGAGTTAGATCCCGGAAATCTTCAAGCTCGGTATTGAACGATAAGCCCCCTTATTTCATGTCTGAACTGATTTTCTGTATCCACCTATTTTCTAGCAGGCTGGAACATCTAATGTCATGAATTCTGCGGGTATCGTAATAGAAAAATATTAACAATCATAGCAGTCAGATAATTTGTCCGATGGAGTCATATCTATGATAAGTTTTTAACTTTTCAACTATCAGGTTGCATAGGAAATAAGGAAGTTAGTAGTTGCATGGTCACAGAGATTAACCTATACTTGGATTTTTTTTAAAAAAAAGTCCTTCCTTACCACCTTGTGCATCTACATGATTAAAATCCTGAATAACCAGTAAGTGAAAAATAAATAAATAAAGGAATCTATGATTATGGCAAAGATTAATTAAAGACTGCCATCAGCATAGTTTAAATATATTACTGCCATAAATATGTCATAACGTGATGGTTATTATGTATTCAAAGAGGTCATCATAAGGAACTATTCAAAGAGAAAAGCTTGAAAGAAGTTGTTGAATCGCGAACAAAGCTTCCATGTCATCGGTACCCAATGTTGCAAGCCACTGCTTATGGTCGATAAACAAGCACAAATTTTCAAAAGTAGGAAGGGACCATCTCTGCCACTACATAGAAGTAAACGATAAAATACCACAAAAAAGAAAAGGAAGGAAATGCGAAGAACGCTTTACATCTGTCATCTGCTTAATTATACGGATGGTTTTGATGACTGGCATTTTAAATAACCGGGCTTGGGCCACCTTAGATTACCCAATTAAATGACTCGTCCCTCATCCTACAACAAAGAAAAGTTTTTGCACATTGATTCGATGCAAAATGATCTGCAGTGCGAAACTTCAAGCTAATTTTTTGGTACGAATTTGCACAAATGAATCATCAAGTTTGATGCAGATCATTCTTCATTAGAGACGATATACAAAGACTTCTTTCCCTGTGTAATTCTGTTGAAGAGGAAAAATAATCAGTATGGCAAATAGTGGTGAAGTCAAAATGCACATAGACGTACATCAAACGTGGAACTCAAATGGTTCTGCGGTGATACCTAACTGGTGGGTTGTCGTGTTCATACACACACGTTAGTGACTGTTTTTTTTTTCGTGTGTGTGAATCTATGCGCAACACGCTTGTTTGAAGACTGGAGCATTTGAAAAGGAGTTGACGGAATGGTAATTAGCATCCGCCTGTCAACCAGACATTGAACGCCTCCCTCACATCACACGTCCCCGGGACAGCTTACGCGCTTCCCGGGTCCACTTGGCGCAGTGGATTGTAGGGTGGGCAAGAAAAGAACGTCATGAGCACCGCTGTTAGTGTTACTGGACATTAACAAAAACATAATTAAAAAAGCCGACGTCGGTAATCTAATCCATTGACCGCCAGTTGAACCCCATTCCATTGGTCGTCGCCAGATACTATTAATCAAAATACATAACTAAAGGATGTGCTGTGTGAGATTGGTTGATCTAGCTAGCACGGCCAACAGCGACCCTTCCATCGATCCAATAGTTTGCCCCCACTTGATCGGAAATCAAAACGCGTGAACGTATACTCTACCTCCAAAGGAAAACGGGCCCTTTCCTATGCCACTGCTTCCTTTAGATTGTGTTTGATAGAAAAAATATTATTCATGAATAAGTGTATGAGATAGATTTATCCCTGATTATTCCTAGGGATATTCCTTGACTATCCCATTGATATATCAAATGCAAAAAGATAAATACATGGATAACTTTTTTTTACTTTTATTTGAAGGGATAATCAGCTATTCCTGCATTCTCTAGGAATAAATTGAGGGGATATTCCATGGTTAACCATGGATTATCCCTTTGGTTAACTTTATTCCCAGCTATCCTTTGGCTTTTGAAAATAAGAAGGGATATCCTTATCCCAGAGGATATCCCTTCTTATCCTCTATTTCAAACACTACCTTAAAACAACCAATTAGCTCAGCTCCATTACAGCGGTGTACAAAATCTTTTCCATAGCTAAAAAGGCCAACGCAGGAGGATGCGTGCGCCGTGAACACAAGAAGATTCTCACTCTTACCTTCAGGAACCCAAACGTTTGTTTATTCAGCAAACTAATCATCTTCACCCCCATCAATTGTTCGGTCATTTATATGAAAGACATCTTTCATCCTATGCGACTTCTATTGGATTTCATGATAAATCTCCACCGGTCCAGGATACTAATTTTGGTTCTCTTCCAGCCAGGTCTATTTCTATTGTATCCGTGCAAAACAAATCAAAACGACAACCCTTCATCGACTCTAGATCGAGGGCAAAGAGCGAGGCAGCTTGGAACCGCCGTAGGCTAACTGGAAGACAAGACACCGCCAAACCGAAGCGAAGGAATTATCACCAAGTCTCTCGCATTTAGGCCACAAGCATTAAAAGTAAGGAAAAGGCTTTGTACTTCTTATCGATGCAGCAAGTCTTAGATAGATAGGTATTTATTAAAAAATATTAAAATAATTTACGATAACTTAAAATATATATATATCAGTTTTAAACTTATAAAATTATAGTTATAAATTAAAATATTCATTTAAAAAGTAAAAAAAAAAATACAAACTTCAGTTATAAAATTAAGACATTCGTTTAGAAAGCAAAAAAAAAATACGATACGATACCGTAGTTATAAAACTAAGATACTCATTGAGAAAAGTGTCTGTACATAAATTAAAAAAAAAAAAAACTGTCTGATGTGCATTTTTTTTACACTTTTTGATGGATATAGTAATTTATAAGTTAAAACTGGATGTGTAAGTTTGTTTTTTATTGAGTATCTTAATTTTTTAATTATGGTATCGTAAGTTTAAAATTAAAGTGTCATTAACTTTTGAATAAAATAATTTTAATTTTTTTAAAAAAATTTATATAAATTTTTTAAATATATTAATTGTATAACTTAATGCTGTGTACAAAATTTTTCTAAAAATAAATATAATTAAAAAAAAAAAAAAAAAAAAGACTTTTGGGGAACGTCCGGCCCACTTACACCATGAATACCATGACACGAGGCGACGAGCCCTTTTCATTTCTCACGAAATACCCACCCACCGCTGCACAGCATTTTCAAAACATTACCGACTTTTATAATTTAATTACGTAGAGAAGTAGACTTTATAAAAGATGCGAAATTATTTTCTTCATAGAAAACAAAAGACGAAGCGCCAAACAAATCATTTCGGGTGGCTGACCAGCCCTCCACGATGCCTTATCGTCCTCCCATCCGATAGCCCTCAGCAGAGGGCAAACGGAAGCAGAACAATCCAATACAACACAGAGGAGGTACTGCAAGAAGGTGAGGTGAATATTATTTTTTTTTTCCAAGGAATATATTAAATCCTTTCTTTTCCATGATCCAAAGCTTGGTAAAAACATACAGCAGAAAATCACACAATTGTATATGACCCTTTTTAACTTCCATCCATCCTCATACCGAAGATTTACAGCAAAAGACAACAAAGAAGACGTTTTGCTTGCTATTCCACAAGCTCATACTTTTCGTGCTTCCTAAGGCCTGGCGAGGACCGAAGCGAGAACTTCAGAGAAGCGACGATCGAGCGTCTTATTAGATGACGTACCCAAAGTCTTTATTCTTCTCCACTAACATCAAAAGGTGATTTATTTCTTCCTTCCCTGTTCCCTTTCCATTCCCTACGCTGAATGAAGCAAACTCTACTTGAGATCTGAGTCTTCTTCCCGGCGAATCCGATAATATAATTCCTAGGCTTACTAAAAGCAACACCTGGTGCCACTCCTTTCGCTTTCTGGCTTATTATTTGCTGCCAATACCTAGCACACTTAGCACTAATTACTACTGCTAAGCAAGGGGTTAATTAGAAGTGGAAAGCGTTAGTACGTCCATTCCGGTGGGAGCCGGGTATCATGGCTTCCAACGGCCGGAGGCTGGGGATGGAAGTGGTTGCGTTTCTGCGGCGAAAAAGCGGTGTTGGCGGCCCGGCCAATAAGAAAATCTGACACAATGAATAAAAAAGAACTACAATCAGGAAATTACGAATGATCCTCGATCCCAAATCAAAACAGTGCTCAAAATGAAAGAATAATCATATAGCGAATATTCCAAGTTTTTTTTGGAGAAAAGGTCTTGCCATGATCAAGAACAAAGCCACCCGGATAGCGTTGCTGGGCCTCCATCTCCTCCAGGTTCAAGTTGAGAGCCTGAACCACTCGTGCTGGAAGAAGAACAGTCCAGCAAGCTGATGAAAACCAAAACAAGCGGGGGGAAACGTACGCTGAGAAATATGCGACCTTAAACCAAAGTTTTGACCAGAAATTATTTTGGGAAGAGTGGTAAGACATTAAAAACATGCGGACAGAAACCTCCAACTAGAAGGACAAAATTGATGAATAAGGAAAAAAAAAAAAAGAAAAAAAAAGTTTAAATCTCGAGCAGATAACTAAGAACAGGCTTTGATCGATTAAGCAGCTAGCGATCGAGTGCATACCCGGCTTTTTGCGCGACTCGGTTGGAGTGCCGACTCTCCGAGGCAAGAAAACACCCGTGCCGGTAGACTCCTTCCTAGCGCCGGCATCGGACAGGAAAACCGCTCTCATCCCCGAACCGGGTTGCGGTTGCTGCTGCGGGTTCTGAAGAGGCGGCCACGCCGAAGACGGCAAGCCAAGAGGCCGGCCATACCGCCCCTCTCCACCATAACCGCCGCCGCCGCCGCTAGCTCTGCTCTGCTTCCCCTTCATTAACTGCTGCTGCTTCAGATGATAAAACTACAGTTTTTTTTTTTAAAAAAAAAGGTTAAGGCGTAAACACAAAGTAATCGAGAGATGAAAGACTTTAAAAGGGAGAATACTGAAGAAAAATTATTTAAAAAAAAAAAAAAAAAACTTCCTGGGTCTTGAGAGAGACTTGCCTGAGACGCCTGCAACTGCTGCTGGTTGAGAGGAGTGTGGTAGTAGCCGGCGCTATGATTGTTGGAAGAGGCGGAAATCAGAGGAGGAGGCTTCCTCAAGAGCCCAGGGCCCTGAAAGTTGGATCTGTTGCTGTCGTCGTTGAGCCTCATCCGCATCACCTGCCCCGCCGCCTCGTAAAGCATATCCCAGGCGTCGTTGTGTTGCTCTAGCGGAGTCGATGGCGGCGACGAGACTAGAGATGGGACGTCCGGACTCCCCTTCACGGAAGCGGCCCAGGGGCTCAGAATAGACTGTGGTGAACCAACCATAATTTCCCGCGTCTTCGCAGCAAATCAGCAAAGCAAAAAATTCAGTTGATCGCATGAATTTCTAGAACAACGCCATGCAAAGACCGCCCAAAAAAGGGAGGAAAAAAAAAAAAAAAAAAAATCACTCAGAGAGATGGTTAGAGGATAGATACCTTCACGTTGACAGCAGGCAAAACAGGGGAGTCCTCGTCGTCGTCCTGGAGAAAGAAGTGAGCCATCTTTTGTGTCAGACCGTCCATGTAGTCCTCCTCTTCGCTCTCAGCCCCGTTCACAGACTCCACCGAAGAGCTGGGATTCGAGTCAGTCCCGGAATAAAGCTCAGAGGCCAAGCTAGCCCCAGCAACCCCTGCTTCCACCTCTGTTGTCTTGTTTCCTTCGAGGTAGAAATCGTCGCAGAGGAACTCGGACGGAAGCCAGAACCCGGCGTCCTCCATATCCTTCGCCATATCGGGAAGTGGTTAGCCTGCAGGTCAGGCTGGAGGACGACGAGCGATGAAAAAAAAAATATATAACACGGTGGGAAGGGCGGGCAAGACTCCAGTCGGGGATTTTGCTGGTCGGAGAAGAAATAATAATAGCCCACAGTCGCTCGGCCTTGGGCCCCTTCCAAAAGGCGAGGAGGGAAAGCAGAGAGAAGTACAGAAGTAGGGAGGCAAGAGGGCTTCCCAATCCTTGCCTATCCTCTCCCTCTCGATCTTCCCCTTTCGGGAGCAGTGGAGGAGAGAGAGAGAAAGAGAGGGGCTTTTAAGGGAGGAAGGAGTGGAATCTCGACGGCAGGGTCGCCGTCACAGTTGCGCGTCCAAGTCTCCGGCTTCCTTAAGAAATAAGAAGACGCATAATTATTATATTATCGTTAAGAAACCAATATATTTGTGTGTGTATCAGAAGCTAAGTTTCTTGCACATTGACTAATCTGTCCTTCCCACGGAACAACATCAACATGACAAGTAACTCTCAAAAGCTGGCACGGTTAAGATTATCTTTTATTAATTATATTCCAAAAAGATTTGAGTCCAATGTCTTATTAAGAGGGTCAAATTGATTCCAGTTTCACTCTAAAATCAATCCGATCATAGCCAATTTTCATTCATGATTTTAGATTCCACCTTGAAATTTAATTCCCTTGGCCATGTTCCATTAAAAAAAAACATGCATAAAATATTTATTAATCAATTTAATATCTAAGGTCGCTAGATAGCATGAAAATGAATAACATGCCGGATGCGATGCAGTGCTCAACGATTGATTGACGCACACATGATGCATGCGCACGCACATGTCAAAGACTTTTTCCTTATAAAGTTCTTGACAACATGCTTTCAGTCTTTTGTTTAGTAAATTTATGATGGATAAAGATGATCAACTAATGAGTCAAAGTTTCGTGTTCTTTTCACCAATAAAAAATATTCTTCATCTTAAATCCAAACTTGAGATGTTCTTGTCGCCAATCTAGTGATGTAAAATTAAACATCTCAAATCAATTAGATAGGAAAGTGAAGAAAAAAAAGGGGGTGTTTAAGTTAACGCAAAGTTTATTTAATTGGATCAAAAGAAAAGTTAAAGGAGGTTATAGAAACTGAAATTTGATTATTTGAAAGAAAGTTACAAAACTATCGGTGATTACTGAGGATGAGAACGGTGAACGATGAATGTTCCAACATCAAAAAGTTTCCGATGGTTCAAATCTAAACAGAAATATTGGGGTAATTGTTGGTTAGAGTTATAACCAAAATACGATAAGTATTTATTTAATATTTTTATTTAAAAAAAATATATTTTATTTGTAAAAAGATTTTTTTAATATAAATTTATCACGTTGATAGATACAAAGTCAGTACAGAAAATAGCTTTAAAATATTTTCTTTTATCGAGATTTTACAAAGATATTAATTTAACTATAATACCCTAAAATAAGTATTAGATATAAATTAATATATATAATACTATTATATCAATATAATAATATTAAATTATATTATATGATTAGTTTTTTTATTTACGAGTATATAACATATTATATTATTAAATTACATCGTATTATAATATATTTATATTATATTATAATGAGGTAGACTTGTATATGTTCAATATAATCAAATCTAAATTCAGTTATTTCTTCATTTTTTATTCACATAATTCATAAATTTAAAATATCAAAAATAGTAAAAAAAAGATTTTAAAATTCATATAAATTTAAGAATGATAAAGATGATCAATTTTAAACTTGACAATGTTGAATGTAGCAAAGTCTATGTTATAATATAATATAATATAAATATAATAAAAAATTAAAATTAGTAAGATATTTTTAAACTTTTAATACTAGCAAATTTTTTATGAAATTAAAAGGTTAAATAATACATCTCCTTTAGAAAAAGTTTTTTTTAAAAAAAATTAAAATATATGTGAGCCCAAATTTTTTTTGTTTTCAATTTTTTTCTCTCAGACACATGAAAATTAGATCAAGAGCAAGGAGCTTTTTTTTTTGGTACAGCGGGCGATCACACAAGTCTAGTGTGAATCAGCCAGATATATCAAAGTACAAAATTGCTAGAAGAAGAGGACAGGGATCGCCGGCCTCCAAATCTATGATCCAGTATGCTGAGCCACGAAGTAGCCGCCCAGTCCGCCGTCGAATTGGCTTCGCGATATATATGATGGATCAGGACAGTGCCAACCTCTCGCAGAATAGACCAAATATCCCTAAGGATCGGATTAGTAGGACCATCAAAATAATTCTCCTTCTGCATCCAAGAAATGACCATATAGAATCACCCTCAATCATGATCCTATGAGCATGGAGAATCCGAGCGCATAAGAAATACCCGCCCAAGCTGCATAGAGCTCATCCATCGGGACAGAGAAATCAAGAGTACCAAAACCTCCCGATGCCAACAAATCTCCTAACGACCCTTGGATGATGAAAGCAGAACTAGCAGCTCTACCACGGACACTTCCGTCGAAGTGATTTTAACAAACCCTGGAGGGGGCTCTCAAGAAATGAAAACCGTATGCCCAGTTTGCTGCCGAAGCAGCAGGAGAACCCAGAGGCCAAAGGAGTCATAACCAACAGCATTAATGACACGGGCACAATCCACTGTCAACGCTCTAATCTTCCTTACAATCCCGTGAGGAGAAATAGTGTCATTCGAGAAGATGAGAGCTGATTCCTCGATAGCCAAATCTGATATGCCGTGGCAGCCCAAAGACCACGCTTATGCTGAGAACCCCACCGAATATCATGGAAGAAAGAGGAGCGCGGGGAGGCCATAACATCAATCTGCTAGAATAACCCATTAGATACCATATCCGTCTAGCTCTGGGACATAGGAAGATAGCGTGGTCAGAAGTCTCCTCCTCCTGCCTACAAAGAGGACAGATCGGCTGAATAGACAGACCCCTTCGAGAGAGAAGGACACAAGTAGGAAGGAATCCCATAGGAGCTTCCAAATAAAAAGCTAAACCCTGGGAATGATGGGAAGCTTCCAAATCCAAGCAGCCTCCGTGCGCTCAGACTGCGGCCTGAAAATTTTCATAAGCTCCCTAGAGGGGGCCCTAGAGAGACAAGATCTCTGCCAAAGCCTAGAATCAACAGAGCGGCCAGACATAAGAGGCAGCAAGAGAATCCGCTGCAAAAGCTCCTCCCCGAATAAACAGGTCACCGAGGGTATATGCCATGAGGGGGGATCTAAGGAAATCAAATCCTTAACCCTTAAACTGGAGGGGCTTCCATGTTAATAAAAGAGGGCCACTGCGAAAGAGGGAGCTCAGAAATCCAAGTATCCTGGATAACATCAATCGAATAACTATCTCCAATACTCCATGAGATATTATCCAGGATAAACTGACCATATCTATAGACCTCCTTTCAAAAGGAGGAAGATCCTTGGGACTGCAGAATGAGTGAGCCGGACGTTCAATCACCATACCTTGCTCGCATCAAAGAGGTCCAAAGACACTGCGGCTCTAGGAGGAATCGCGATGCATGTCTGGCAAGTAGAACTTCTCTTCTAATAATCAGAGACTGAATTTCAAGACCACCTTCTTGGATAGGCATACATACCATGTCCTAGGATAATAAATGAATACCATGGCCATCTTGCATAGAAGCCATAAAAAATCTCTGAAACATCTCTCAATCCTCCTCAGACAAGTAATCGGAATGACAGCATTCGAAAGAAGATACAGAGGAGGAGAAGAGAGAACCGAACGAATAATGATGACCCTAGCCATCATAGATAAACCGGTGACCTGCCATTCCTTAATACGCTGATGAACCTGCCTCTCAAGCTCAGCAAAGTCAGAACATCGAGGACGTCTACCAGTTATAGGGATCCCTAAATACATAAATCGATCAGTCTGAGTAATGATTCTCGACAAATTAATAATGGCTTCCCTGGTTGATATGGTGGTCTTCGGGCTAAAACATATAGAAGACTTAAGAAAGTTAACCCTCTGTCCCGAAGCTGACAATAGCGCTGCAAAATAGAGTGTAAGGAAGCTGCATTATCAATGGAGGTCTGACCTAGAAGAATACAGTCATCAGCGAAAAGAAGATGGAAGACCGAAGGGCCCTGATACCCGGCCATGAACGGGACAATCCGCCGATCCTGCTAAGCCTGATAAAAAGCACGTGAAAGATCATCCGCAGCCATAATGAATAACAAAGGGGATAATGGGCACCCCTGTCTCAGCCCCACAGAAGAGTGGAAAAACTCAGTTGGGCTTCATTGATGATCAGAGAAAAAGAAAGCCTCTGAATACATGCCATGATCCACTCAATAAACAGATCGTCAAACCCAAACTCCTAAAGAGAGCATTGCAGAAAAGCCCAACTCAACCTAACATAAGCTCTCTCCATATCAAGCTTGACCGCCATAAGACATCGACTAGCTGGGGCTCTATGAAGATCATGCATAAACTCCTGAGCAATGAGGACGTTATCCGAATAGAACGTCCTCTAATAAATGCCCCCTGTTCAACAGAAATGAGGCGAGGAAGCACAAGACGAAGATGGCTAGCTAAAAGGCGAGCACATACCTTATACAAAGTAGTGCATAGACTGATAGGCCGGAAATGCTGCGGGATAGAAGCCTCCGAACGCTTGGGTACTAAAGTAATAAGAGTTCGGTTCCAATCCAAAGGAATGCTCTTAGACTGGAACACAATCTGAATAGCCTGAACCACCTTGTGCCCAACAATATCCAATAGTAACGGTAAAAAAGAGGCGAAACCCATCAGGCCCAGGGGCCTTATCTGGACCAAGCTTTCAAACAGCCAACCGAATCTCTCCTCAGTGATTGGACTGACAAGCATATCATTATCCAGGGAAGAAACCTTCCTAGAATCAGAAACCCGAATAATCGGTGCCCCATCACCCGTGGACTCAACCCATCTAGACTGAAAGAAATGGAGAAGCAATCCCGAATAGAGTGGATGTCCTCCAGATTGTGCCCCTCCGCATCAACTAACCTTCAGATCCTATTAGTGGCACGCCGCTTCAAAATAGTATGATGAAAAATCTGGTATTACGATCTCTCTCACATATTCATTGAACCCTGGACCTCTGCCTCCAAAATATCTCTGCTGCCGAAGGAGAGAGTGATGACGAGCCAGCTTGTTCCGAAGAGAAGAGAGGTCCAAATCCAATGGAAACTCATATGGTTAGACAAGTTGAACTGATTGAAGCCGACATTACTACCTTGGACGCGAAGGAGGACCCAGGGATCGACATCAATATTTCAAGTAATTTCGGTGAACTTTTAGAATCAAATCAATTCGATCTTATAAGTTCAGAGATTCGAATCGATTTCTGGATAAAAAGAAATGGACAAAAAAAGGCAAGATCTTTTCTTTACCGATGATCGAAGAAAGACAAACAGCGTAAAGCGTTCTTGATGAATGGTCGGTGTCACGGAGCTCCCGATGAAATACCAACGCGACGGGCGGGAGAGGAAACCATTTTTCAAAAAATAAATGAATAAAGTGAATATATTATTATCCTTTTGCTTTTGCTATTACAAAGAGTCGTAACGACCTCGAGTTAGTCGTGGGTATGGCGTTGCCGTGTGCCTCTCGCTCCACGGCCAGACCGTGCGAAAACCACGATGCCGAGGCTATCAAATTGTCCTCTTGCGTTCAAAATACAAAAATATATTCGTTAGATTCAAATATAAACTCAAAGCTAAACGAAACCCTCATAATTTTTAGCAAGCATGAAATTACTACATACGTGTTCGCACTATTCTATCCGAGCTACATTATTTTTTTTATAAAAAAAATTACTACATAGCATCTTATTAAAATTAAATTATGTAATATATTATAATATATGATTTATTTTTTTATTCTTTTCAAATGATATATTATTTTTTTAATTTTATTGAGTATTAATTTATATTTTAATATATTTGTTTCGATTATATTATAATTATAAAATATATAATTATTTATAATTTAAATGATAATTTAGTTCTAAATAGAGTAGAACGAAGGACTCAGAGTCTCAGATAGTCGATGAAATATAGATAAAATAAATTAAATAATTAATTTAAATTGAGCTGAGATATTTTAATTTTAATAAAAAAAAGTTTGAATTGTAATTAAAAGTACTGTAATACTAATGTAGTTGGTGCTTGCGTCGTCGCCGGAATGTTGAAGCTTGCGGTTGCGCAGGATCGAACGTGGCTCCGCCGCTGTTGATCTTTTCAAGACGATGTAAAAGGCACCCGCCGTTTGCGTCGCCGGGTACAGGCGGCGAGGGTCAATCCCCGTTTCGCGCCGTGTCGGCTCCGCAGGATGAATCGTGGCTCCGCCGCTGTTGATGTTATCAAGACGATCGATGTAAAAGGCACCCGCCGCTTGCGTCGCCGGGGACAGACGGCGAGGGTCAAATCCCCGTTTTGCGGACGCTATTCCGGATTATTAAATCCAGTTCCATAACATCAAAAGCAAGGAAATTTTAGATCGTATTATAATTTATAAATGGTGTGGATGGATCATGGCGGGGACGCGTTCTTTCTTTCCTGCGCCGAAAGTGACACCACGGCGGGAGGCGGGATAAAGAAACGGCGGGAAGCCAGGGCGGAAAACGATTGAGCGAAGGATTACTACGTCAAGGGAGAAGAGTAAACGACACACAAATAATAATAGAATAGAAAAATATCCTGATTTCATGAAAGGGAGAAAAAAAATACCCCAGGCTTCTCTCCTCGCGTCCTGAGTAGAAAAAAAGTTGAGAGGGACGGCAAGGTAAATAACAAGAAAGTGGCAATTACCTTCATTTTGGGGTTCCCGGCGAGAGGGGTCGATTCGAGACGGCTGCAAGGACCACCTTTGAATAGATTGAGACGTCTCATCCAGCAACGTTCGATCGGGATGGCGGTGTTCTTGCTTGCCCGTTTCCAGCTGACTGTTGTCTTACTCGGGTGCCTTCGTATTCATGCATTTTTTTTTTCTTTCTTTCTTTCTTGTTTTTCCCCTCCCTGTCCGTAGATTCCGGCGACTGAATCTGCGTTCGAACCTAAAAGAGTCTCACACGGATAGCGACTCAGAAACCAAAGAGGTGACAGCTGAAGAAGAAAGCTCGCACAACTTCGAGGGAACGCCGTCGACGATGTAGAGGATATAAGGATGGTCAGACATGGAAATATACGAAGAAGATATATATATATAAAGATTCTCTTGCTTATTTGATGGTTAAGATAAGAAGAAAGTAGTAGTATTTGTTATGATGTGTTTTAATATAATAGACTCGATCTCTAGATGGAATAAATATGGGCAGCCCTCTATCCACAGATGCTTAGTAGCTTGGTTGGTTAGTTAGGCCAAGGATTTGTCTGTCTTATCTTAACAATGGCATGTCTTTATCTGATTTTGTTGGTTTTGTTTCTCATACTATCCCATTAATTATGTCATAGATGATATCCGACAAGGAGCAGATTACCACATACTATTTGGTTGGAGGTTGATAGGATTCAACCCAATCAAAGAGGAGCTGAACATGAATGGCCAATTAGCATCACAATCTGAAGCATCTTTCAAAAATAGGCATCAATAATTAAGATTTTAAGTTTTATAAGATAATTATTTTATTTTTATAAGAAATGCACTATTATTCCATCCTATCCATATATTTGAGATAGAATAGATAGAACATACTAATTGAAATATTAGAATGATATGTAATGGTCTTGTTTTGATATTTGGAATGATATTTGCCTCAACATTTTCAGCATATTTTATTAAAGTTAAAACTCAACTCAACTCAACTCAACTCGTCTAAGCCTTTTGTCAACCACATAGGGTCGGCTACATGAATCTTCTTCCTCTACTCTGTTCTATTCATGACCAAATTATATTTAAATTATAAATAGTATACTTTTTTTAATTATTTTTTTACATGTTAGTTTAGGTCTATCTTTACTCTATTCTTACCATGAATTGTTAAAAATTACTTTTTCTAACTAAAGCATCTAAAGCTCTACATTGTATATGTCCAACCTACCGTAATCAATTTTCTCTCATTTTATCTTTAATTAGAGCTACTTCTATGATTTTTTTATATTTTTATTTCTAATTCTATTTATTTAAAGTTTTACCACATCCTGTTTGTTGGATGGATATGATCGGATAAGTTAAGAATTTTAAATTTTTGCTATGGTTATCTTTAACTTTGGATAAAGCGAGTTCCAGTGAGATCTCCGTGATCAGAATAATCCGATCAAAACTCTTATCTTTTTAAAACTCTTATCATAAAAAAGATAAGCGTGGATTAAAATATTAAATCCGATTGATGCGGAAGCGACACCAATAATCTGAACAATCATGGCAATCATTACTTGATTAGAAAAATGATTGCGTACCTTTTGCTGGATTTCCTTGTGAATAAGAAAACGTCCGTGAAGTCTCCTTTGCGTGAAGGTTCTGCACCGAGACTCCTCAAAGGAGTGGAGAAGCTCTCTGAGATCGCTGATTTCTTCTTAGGAATAAACGGGATAATCTTTAGTCCTCAACTCCCTGAATGAGCAAGGGGTATGGCCAAGGAAATAAGCAAGGATTTTTTTGTGAATAAAAATCAGCCGAATTCTTTTGTGTTTCTCTCTTATGGAACTCTCTGTCTTTACTGTTCTTAAGAAACAGATAAAGATAGGCGGATGAAAAATGAAAAAAAGATTATTTTTTTCTCTCTCTTTCTCTGATCATGGTGCTCGCTATTTATAAATGGGAAGCGATACTTTGATCGAAGAAAGTGTCGCGTCCCTACGGGAGAGACGCTTCTCATCATCATCCAAAGATACGCGAAGAAGACACCGCTTCATGAAAAAACACGTTCTCTTCTGTGCCTGATCTGAGAACATCATGCCCAACTTACAATAGGCCCGCTGGTCTAAAGGCTCATTGGGAACAAGGCCCATAGAGCCTAAACCCAAAGTCCTCAAACCACCCATGGCCTCCAATTTGGTCACGGATCCATGTTACAGAGTTTAGTTTCATTAAGAAACTTTTCTCCAAATTTTCCAAAAAAATAAACACAATATTAGGCGGCATTACTTGCTCATCGCATCACCTAAAATTTAAAAATGAATTCTTAAAATTTAGGAGCGAGTTTCCTTTTATGGTCTACACCTTGGACTTCGCGGGACACACATAACCTAGCTCCTAAGAATATTGTCCTTACACCGCCATTCCCTATGACTCGGGACAATATTCTTAGTCGTGATTTATTTCCACCAGAAAATCACAACTGCACTCCAGGATATGCGCGACATTTACGTCGAGATAAAATAAATTGTCACATAAGACAATCCCATCCCTGACCTATGAGATCGATACGCAAATGGTTCCTTCATGCGACACTCGAATATTGGCATCAAGTAATTTGTGTACTATCACTTGTCCAATATCCATCTAACACCTTGAGCTCTAGGTTCCCTCATATCCATCCACTGAGTGTCATGAATCAACCCGTCGATTGATCATGTCTACACTCGATCTATAAAGATCACTATGCATAGTTTTAAGATAGATTAATTTGAACCTCTCAAGGGAGTGTTATTACTTTCTCATGAAAGTACATGAATGACTATATTGCGAGTATGTTCTTAGACCCTAGTGGCATATGCCCAACCCACCGAGTATCAATCATTTATGGATTTTGCTCATTTGGTGAATCAAAGCATATACGCTATAAGTCTGAGTTCAGTGACTTGCTCAAGCTTAAGAACAATCGTACTCTCATAGCTATGAGTTAAATTTCATGATAGTACATTTCTAAAATTTATTCTCATGTAAGTCCGTCAATACGCAATATGCGTACTAGTATACTAATTCGAGAATCCCTCTCAAATAGTCAAGACAAACTATTTCCCCAATTGGAAATTACGTATACTTCAATTTCTCATAATAAAGCGCCTAACTTTATTAAAATTGTGACAATTGTATTTCGAATGTAATAAAATGATCTTGTGTCTTCTGTACTCATGTGTGAAGCATCTCGAGCACTCAAAATCATTATTTCTAACATTCGTAGACCTTTCAGGAGAATTACATACAACAAGTATATAGGATGCAAATATCAAATCATTTATTATATATCATCTGATGTCAATCATCATAGAAAAATTATGTCTTTTAGACCACAATTTCCAACATACTCCCACTTGGGCTAAAATACATACTACCATAACCTAACTCCCATCCCCTCAACATGACTTGTAAAAATATTTCCCTTGAGGGTCTTGGTAAAGGGATCAGCTAAGTTTTCCAATGAGGCGATCTTGAGCACTTCCACTTCTTTCCGCTGCACAAACTCTCGGATCAAGTGAAACTTGCGCTCAATGTGCTTGCCTTTAGTGTGATAACGAGGTTCCTTCACTTGAGCAATCGCAGCCGTATTGTCACAATACAGTGTTAAAGGTCTCTCAATTGAAGGTACAATCTCCAATTCCATAAGAAACTTTCTTAGCCAAACTGCTTCTTTTGCTGCCTCAGATGCTGCCACATACTCAGCTTCCATGGTGGAGTCTGCGATACAAGATTGTTTCACACTCCTCCAACTGATAGCAGCACCACCTAATGTAAATAGAAAACCGGATGTAGATCTTCTAGAATCTTTATCTGCCTGAAAATCAGAATCAGTATATCCCATTGGGATAAGCTCATCACTATGATATACAAGCATATAATCTTTCGTTCTCCGAAGATACTTGAAGATATGCTTGACAGCTATCCAGTGTTGTATCCCTGGGTTCGACTGGTAACGGCTGACCATACCTACGGCGTAACAGATATCAGGTCTCGTGCATAACATGGCGTACATAAGGCTACCAACAGCCGAAGCATATGGTACCTTACTCATTGTACGTTTTTCCTCATCAGTCTTGGGACATTGGTCCTTTGATAGAGGAACACCATGCCTGAAGGGTAACATACCCTTTTTGGAGTCGTGCATTGAGAACCTATGCAGAATCTTATCTATATAAGCCGCCTGAGATAAACCCAATGTTCTTGTCTTTCGATCTCGTAAAAGTTTGATCCCAAGAACATAGCTAGCATCTCCGAGATCTTTCATACTGAACTGATGTGATAGCCAAATCTTGACTGAGGACAATGCTGCGACATCATTGCCAATAAGCAACAAATCATCTACATATAATATCAGAAACACTACAGCTTTACCATCTAATCTCTTGTAGACACATGGCTCATCAGGGTTCTGATTAAAACCATAGGATTTAATCGCCTGATCGAATCTAATGTTCCATGATCTGGATGCTTGTTTAAGTCCATAAATGGACCTTTTAAGCTTGCAAACCATGTTCTCTTGGCCTCGAGATATGAACCCCTCTGGTTAAACCATATAGATAGTCTCGTCAAGATATCCATTGAGGAAAGCGGTCTTGACGTCCATCTGCCAAATCTCATAGTCAAAATGAGCTGCTATGGCCAAGAGAATCCGAATCGACTTTAGCATGGCAACAGGTGAAAAAGTTTCCTCATAATCTATACCCTCCTTCTGGGTATAGCCCTTTGCCACCAACCGTGCTTTGAAGGTTTCAACCTTCCCATCCGGTCCTCTCTTTCTCTTGTAGATCCACTTGCACCCAATGGGTTTGATCCCAGCCGGTGCATCTACAATATCCCAAACTTCATTCGAGTACATAGATTCCATTTCTGATTCCATAGCCTTGTGCCATTGGTCTGCATCTACATCCGTGATAGCTTCATCGTAACTAGTGGGATTCGATTCTTGTTCATTGGAGATCGCCACATAGGATTCTCCAAAGAACATAAACCTTTTAGGTGGTCTCAAAATCCTCCCACTGCGACGAACCACGGGTGTCGTATCTAATACTGGTTCGGCAATAGGTGTTTCATCCTTATCATTATGTCTTGAATTGAAAGATGATCCCTCAGGTGTATGTTCTTGTAGAACCACCTTTTTAGGATCAGCGGTACTAATACAATCATCTTCCAATAATCTAGCATTCGTGCTAACGAACACATTTCGACTCTCAGGATTATAGAAGTAGCCGCCTACAGTTCCTTTTGGGAAACCAACCCAGTAGCAAAGTATAGATCTTGGTCCGAATTTAGACGTCTTTTCAGTCAATACATAAGCAGGACATCCCCATACTTTGAGGTACCTTGGATTGGACTTACGTCCAGTCCACATCTCATAGGGAGTCTTGGGTACTGACTTAGATGGGACTAAATTCAAAATATATGCTGCCGTTTCTAGAGCATATCCCCAAAAGGATTCTGGCAAACTTGCATGACACATCATGCATCTTACCATCTCAAGTAGAGTTCTATTTCTCCTTTCTGCTACCCCATTCTGTTGTGGTGTTCTAGGAGCAGTAAGTTGAGAAACAATGCCATTGTCAATGAGGAACTGTTTATATTCTTCAAGAAGGTATTCACCTCCACGATCTGATCTAACAGCTTTGATTCGTTTTCCCAATTGATTCTCAACTTCAGCCTTGAACTGCTTAAACTTTGTAAAAGCTTCAGACTTATGTCGCATCAGATAAACGTATCCATATCTTGAGTAATCATCAGTAAAAGTAATGAAATACTCAAAACCTCCTCGGGCTTGTACCGTCATTGGTCCGCATACATCAGTGTGCACCAAGTCCAGTAAATTAGAGGCCCTAAGGCCTTTGGTCTTAAAAGACCTTCTAGTCATTTTTCCTTCCAAACAGGATTTGCACTGAGGCATTTTATCCATATCCAATGGACCCAAGGATCCATCCTGGATAAGCCTTTTAATCCTATTAAGGTTTATGTGACCTAGTCTTAAATGCCAAAGTGTTTCTTCATTGTGTTCAGCTTTTCTCTTATTTGAGACAGTATGCACTATTTCAGTGTCATTGGATGTGGGAGTTATTGGATGTACATAATATAAATTTCCTAATCTTGATCCTCTACAAATTTCTTTACCATTTCTACTAATGGAAACATCAGAATGGAAAGAAACATTGTAACCATAGGAAATCAAACATGCTACTGAAATTAAATTTCTTTTAATGTCTGGTACATATAAGCAATCATCCAATACAAGTTTTTTGTTACATCCAAAAGATAAACTAACTCTACCAATACTAGTAGCTCCCACTTTTACTCCTGTCCCCAACCTCAGCAATATCTCTCCTCTATTGAGTTTCCTGGTTACCTGGAACCCCTGCAATGAATTGCATATGTGATTAGTGGCTCCTGAGTCTACAATCCAGGATACAGTAGAATCCACCACTAAACATGTTTCAATAACAAAAATATTACCTGTTGCATTCTTCTTGGCAATTAGTTTTGGGCAGTTTGTCTTCCAGTGCCCTTTCTGGTTGCAGTGAAAACATCTCCCTTTTACTGCTCCTTTAGCGGTCTTTGTCTTTTTGATCTTGCCACCCGCTACCTTAGGATGCTGCTTCTTCTTTCCTTTGGGCCTTTTGGGCTTAGAAGAAGAAGCCTTAGTAAAGTGAACTGCCTTTTCCTTCCCTAGAATCTGCTCAGCTGATTGCAGCTCTTTCATGAGCTCTGGGAGGGTCATGCCAAGTTTGTTCATTGAATAGTTAAGCTTGAATTGATCAAATGAACTTGAGAGGGTTTCCAGCACTATATCTATCTGAGTCTCTTGATCGATCTCAGCACCCAAATCGATGGCCTCATATAGGTAGCCCATCACTTTAAGCATATGCTCTCGGACCGGGGTACCTTCAGCCATACGAGTATTGATCAGCTTCCTGATAGCACTCTGCCATGCAGCCCTGCTCGAATGAGCGAACATCTCTTGGAGACTAAAATCATATCATAAGCCGTCTCCATGTTTTGATGTTGCTGCTGTAGCACTGGGCTTAAGGAAGCCAAGATATAGCATTTGGCCATCTCATCAGCCTTGTTCCATTTTTCAAATTCAAGCTTTTCATTATCGTTGGGTTTTGACCCAACTGAGGACAGATATCTGTTAGGACATACTTATACCCAGCAGAAGTGAGTACTATGTCCAAATTTCTCTTCCAATTCAAATAGTTTGGTCCGGTTAACTTATTATCATTAAGTATAGAAGCAAGTGGAGAAAATGATGACGACATCTGAAATATAAATAATGGCATACATGCATCAGTTATATATGCTCCATAAATATTCTTTTAACATTAAGATTACTAAGTAGCAAAAACTTAAAAAAAATCTACAAAGTCTCAATGTAACAGTGTATTGACCTCCATAAAAATGAGTCAACCCAAGTCCCACCTGGTCATAGTCCCCAAGTGCTGATCTAACAGCCTTACTTGGTTATGATCACTGCTTTGTTTTTTTTTTTTTTTTGGCTCCTATCATTATAGGTCAAGTGTTAACCAAGGTTTAATCTTCTGGGATTAACAAGTTTGAAAACTCCATCCCTAATGGGGGTCACGCATGTGACACGAGTAAGTGTTCAAATAGGATACCCTAGATTATTCATTTAATTCTTAGAACTATGCAAACTAATGGCATACCCCATCCCTAATGGGGGTCACGCATGTGACACGAGTAAGTATATCATATGCAACAAAGAATTAAATATTTTATTAAAAATTCTCCCACTATAGCTGATGTATGTACTCCATCCCTAATGGGGGTCACGCATGTGACACGAGTAAGCACATGCATCATAGTGTGAATCAACCTTTTTGGGAAGCCGCGGGTTACATATTACCCTCACACACTTGATAATTTGTTAATTAAGTTTTTGTATAATTTGTGATTCACCTTATGTCCAAATGGCCTTGGACATACCTTTAATCACTTAACCAATTATGTAATCATTTTTCTGATTAACGCCCATAATTGTCATAGGTGCTTTGGTTTCCTATCTATTCAATCATGCCAATTTAGGGTCCTTTAATCATTTAATTACATTTAACTCATAATATTCTAATGAGTGATACCATGCCAATAAAACATGCATGCAATACACATAAGCAATAAAAAATAATAATAATAATAAATTGTTATGCTAGCACAAATGGCAGAGGCATCCCAGAACCATAATCATCTTGGCCATCCCTTTCTAATTAACAGGATGCTTTGGTCAAGGGAAAATAAATATCCTAATAATATTGGTCTCATGTGGGCTTAGGAGGGCTGGTGTTACTTCCTTGTAATTACCACTACCATGTATTTCCATTCTTAAATGCCTCATTCAAAACTCTCTTCCAACTAAATAGCTCTTTCTCTCACGTGGTGTTCGCATCCTTCTTTCTGTTCGTTTCTTCTTTGTTACTGGCAACAGACGGGCCAAACAAGGAATCATCGAATGGAAGAATTAAGGCCAACGTGCTTCCGTTTCTGGCATTAAATGGTCCAAACAGAAGGAGGCCAAACATCCACGGAAGAAGGGAGCCGGTCTGTATCATTGGGGTTTCTGGTGATCCTTTCAAAAATATATTGTTTAAGGCATGGCAGCTAGGTGAATTCCAAGGCCTGCTCCATTTTGGTGCAAGACAATGGATCTTCCTTTTTTTTTTTTATGTGGAGTCCCGACGGAAGAAGGGAGGAATCCTTCTTTCTCTCTGTTCATTCTTGGCATCAGGCGGTCTGAACGGAAGGAGGCCAACGTCATTCTCAATCGTCCAATTCCCTTTCTTCTTTAAGTCCCAATTGGCCAATCATCCGACTTCTAGGAAGAAGAGAGGCCAATCGTCTGAGCGTGGAGTTTCTTTCTGGGAAGAACAGAGGAAAAAAAAAAACGACTTCTATTCATAAGTGTCGAATCCGGACGTTCCAAGAGGTGGGAATCCGGACGTTCCAAAGGTGGAAGGTGGGAGGCCAAACATCTT
>UESW01002199.1:89217-264657 GCA_900491605.1 Calamus simplicifolius | reverse complement strand
CATGGTTCACTGGGCCATGCCGGCACGGCCTGGTACTGTAGCAGTACGATGCCTGGCAGGCCATGTGGGCCTTGCCGTGTTGATCCAATTATTGATTTTGATGATTAATAAAGGAATTGAGTATATTTATTTGATTACTAATAGATTTGATAAGTGTTTCAGGGCTTAAAAATATTTGATCAATTTAAAGGCATTAAGAAATGTTTTGAATCAATTGCAAATATAAGTTTCAAAGTTTCAGAGCCTGGAGTCGACACCTAGAATCTGGAGCCGACCCCATGGCCAATCAAATATTCTTCTGATTTTTGATACGGTCCGGAGCCGACACCTAGAGTTTCGGAGCCGACACCCAGAGTTTCGGAGTCGACACTTACAGTGTCTGGAGCCGACTCCGATGCGGGGACAGAACGTTTGATTTTTGACTACCTGGAGCCGACACTTACAGTCTTTTGGAGCCGACACCTGAATGGCGAGCCGACACTAACTTTTTCGGAGCCGACTCCTCGACGAACTCAGAACTTTCTATTTTTGGATAAACGACTTGGAGCCGACACCTGAAAAGTTGGAGCCGACTCCAACCTATCTGGAACGAAATTTTAAAATGCCAGATCAGCTCTAACGGTAATATTTTCTTTTTACCTAACTTCTAACGGATATATTTTGTTTGGAAAAACTTTCAGGTACATTCCAACGGCTAGTTTTCACCAAAAATGGATTAAAGAAATCTATAAAAAGGGGAGAAAGCCGTTTGAAAAAAACGAAAAAGGAGTGAATACAAATCAAAAATCCGAGAAGTCTTGAGCCTGAAATCAAAGAGAAAAGATCCAAACTCAAATCCTTCCACTCCAAAAAGCTCAAAGAGAAATCCAAGGCGCTTCAAAAAAATCGAGGATTCCCAAAATAGAAGAAAAAGCTCTTTTTCTCAACTTCTCATCTGCAACATTTGAAGAATCAAAGCTGAGGCTGATTCAACATCTCCAAGAGAAGAGGAAAAGAAGAAAAGAAGAAAAGCTCAAATCCAACAACTTCAAACAGGCTTTTCTAACCTTGTTATTTATTTTGAATATTTGCTCATTTGAGGAGCTTTGTATTATTGAAAAACATTATTCTTTCTTGTTTGTGCTAGTTCAATCAAGGGGATTGAACTAGTGGAGGTAGTATACCTCGGGTCAAGCTAGATTAGCTTGAGTTTAGGGTTTTGTGCTGGTGAGCCCGAAAAACCGGCTGGGTTCGTTGTGATCCCGGGAAAACAACAAGTTTGAGTTGTGATCTTGTAAAACAACTCGGCTGTAATCAAGAGGATTATAGTGTGGACCCAAGTGGATCTTGGGAGTGGACGTAGGTGTTGGATACACCGAACCACTATAAAATCTTTGTGTTTGCCGTGCTTTGATTATCTCTATCTCTATCTCTTGTTGTACTTAATATTCGCATTGCATTTCATTATCTCCAAGCACATAGTTTTAAAAGGTTAAATTTTTTAAAGAACCCAATTCACCCCCCCTCTTGGGTTGCCATCTGGGCCAACAATTGGTATCAGAGCAAGTGCTCATTTTTTTTGATCACACGATCAAGAGCTAAAGATCCAAATGGCAGCTCAAGTTGGATCTTCATTTGCTGAAGGTCATTCTACAAATAGACCTCCCTTGTTTAATGGTTCCAACTATTCATATTGGAAAGCAAGAATGAGGATATTCATTCAAGCTTCTGATTATGAATTGTGGGTGTTATAATTAATGGACCTAGCACACCCACACACGTAGTTGATGGCACTATTGTTCCTAAGCCCGAAAGGGATTGGAATGATAATGATAGGAAAATGGCTCAGCTTAATGCTAAGGCCATGAATGTTTTATATTGTTCATTAGATGCTAATGAATTTAATCGAATCTCTACATGTAATTCCGCAAAAGAGATTTGGGATAGATTAGAGGTTACCCATGAGGGTACAAATCAAGTTAAAGAATCTAAGATAAATATTCTTGTTCATAAATATGAATTATTTAGCATGGAACAAACTGAAACTATAGCATGCATGTATACTAGATTCACTGATATTGTAAATGGTTTGAAAAGTCTAGGTAAGATTTATACTAATTCTGAACTTGTTCGCAAAATTCTTAGGTCACTTCCAAGACTTGGGAAGCAAAGGTGACAGCAATCCAAGAAGCCAAGGACCTCAACACTTTACCCTTGGAGGAGCTACTTGGATCCTAATGACCCATGAGTTAACCATGAAGCAGCACATAGAGGAAGATGTTAAAAAGAAGAAGACTATAGCTCTTAAGGCTGCAGAAAGTGAGGAGAGCTGCAGTGATAATGATGATGATGATGAGACAGCTCTTCTAGCAGAAAATTCAAAAAATTCATGAGAAGAAAGAGACCCTTCCACAAGAAGAAATCTGGAATTAAGATGGAAGGAGAAAAGAAAAGGACAAGGACAAGGACAAAGAGAAAGACCCCTTGATTTGCTATGAGTGTAAGAAACCGGGGCACTTTAGATATGATTGTCCTCAACTAAAGAAAGCCTACAAGAAGAAGAAGAAAGCCTATGTTGCAACCTGGAGTGACAGCGATGAATCCTCTTCAGAGGAAGAACAAAAAGAGTTGCAAACATTTGCTTTATGGCAAACGACGACAACGAGGTAAGTTCTGAAAACCCTTGTGATGATTTTGCATTTGATGAATTGTTTGAAGCTTTTAATGAACTAGTTGATGATTTTAAAGTTTTGAAAAAGAAATACAATTTTGAAAAATGATAATTCAATTCTCATTAAAGAAAAAGATAATCTTACTAATGAATTAAGATGAAATCTGAAAATAAAATTTGACAAAAGAAAAAGAATCAATTTCCAATGAAAATGATAAATTAAAGAAGGAAGTTGATAAATATAAGAATATTGTTGATAAATTTACTTATAGTTCTGAAAAACTTAATTTATTATTAAGTAATCAAAGAGCTATATTTGATAAGGCTGGATTAGGATATAGACCTAACATAAAACAAAAATTTGTCAAAAACTTTTTAGAAAAGAACAAAATAAGATAGTGTTACATGTCATTATTGTAACAAGAAAGGCCATAAATCCTATGAATGTAATTGAAGAAAAGTAACAAAATTTAAATAGTAAAGGAAAGAAAATATGGGTTCCCAAAGGAACAATCTTTTATGCTACTAACCATGAAGGACCCAAGAAGGCTTGGGTACCTAAATATAAGACTTAATTATTTTTGCAGGAGTGTCTTGCGGCCAAAAGATCAAAGCGAAAGTGGTATCTCGATAGTGGCTGCTCAAGACACATGACGGGTGACAAGGATCAATTCATCACCCTTGAAAGCAAAAGAGGAGGAGTTGTTACGTTTGGTGACAATGGCAAAGGCCAAATCATGGGGTTTGGTAAATTCAAATAACTCCCTCCACATATATTGAAAATGTTTTATATGTCAATGGTTTAAAACATAATTTAATTAGTATTAGCCAATTATGTGATAAAGGTTTTAAAGTATCATTTGAAGCTTCTATCTGCACTGTTTCTAATCCCATTGATAATAGCATTGTTTTTATTGGAAATAGAAATGGCAATGTATACTTGATTGATTTAGACAATTTGTCTACTAGTAATCATTGCTTAGTTGCTAATAATGCTAATATGAATGAGATTGGTTGGTTATGGCATCGTAGATTAGGTCATGCAAGCACACACCTAATTTCAAAATTAATTAGAATGGATTTAGTAAAAGGACTTCCACAACTAGATTTTGAAAATAACAAAATTTGTGATGCATGTCAATTTGGAAAACAAACTAGAAACTCTTTCAAAACTAAAAATATTGTTTCCACTTCTAGGCCACTTGAACTACTTCACATGGATCTTTTTGGACCTACTAGAACCACAAGTCTAGGAGGAAAGAAATATGGTCTTGTGATTGTAGATGATTACTCTAGATACACTTGGGTATTTTTAGCTCATAAAGATGAGACCTTTCCATTATTTTTGAAATTCTTCAAGAAGGTCACAAATGAGAAAAATAACACCATAGTGTCTCTTAGAAGTGATCATGGCACTGAATTTGAAAATCATTTATTTGAAAACTTTTGCATAGAAAATGGCATCCATCATAATTTTTCAGCACCTAGAACACCACAACAAAATGGAGTAGTTGAAAGAAAAAATAGAACCTTAGAAGACATGGCCCGTACCATGCTATGTGAAAGCAACCTACCAAAATACTTTTGGGCGGAAGCTATAAACACGGCATGTTACATTCTTAATAGAGCTTTAATTAGGCCAATCATTAAGAAAACTCCTTATGAACTATGGAACAATAGAAAACCAAACATAAGTACTTTCATGCATTTGGTTGTAAATGTTTCATTCATAATAATGGTAAAGATAATCTAGGAAAATTTGATGCAAAATCTGATGAAGGCATTTTCTTAGGATATTCAACATCTAGTAAAGCCTATAGAGTGTTTAACAAGAGAAACTTAATTGTAGAAGAATCTATTCATGTAATTTTTGATGAATCTTTAGCATCAGTTCAGAAAATTGATGATGAGGAAGATACAAACATTCTAGAAAGAGACATTGAAAAATTAAATATTGATGTATCTTCAGATCATGAACAAGAAGCTAAAGATAATGATTCTCCTAGTGTTGATGTTGTTGATGCAAATCATAATGATAGATCTTCCTAGAGATTGGAGATATGCCTATGGTCATCCAAAAGAATTAATTATAGGTGATCCATCTCAAGGAGTAAGAACTAGATCATCAATGAGAAACATCAATAATCATCTTGCATTTGTATCTCAAATTGAACCTAAAACTATTGAAGAGGCAGAAAAAGATAATAATTGGATGTTAGCCATGCAAGAAGAATTAAATCAATTTACTAGGAATAATGTCTGGACTCTTGTAGATAGACCTAAAGATCATTCTGTTATAGGATCAAAATGGGTATTTAGAAATAAATTAGATGAAAATGGCATAGTAATTAGAAACAAAGCTAGATTAGTCGCAAAAGGATATAATCAAGAAGAAGGAATTGATTTTGATGAAACTTTTGCACCTGTAGCTAGACTAGAAGCAATTAGATTATTACTCGCATTTGCATGTCATATGCATATCAATTTATTTCAAATGGATGTTAAAAGTGCATTTTTAAATGGATTTATAAATGAGGAAGTTTTTGTTGAACAACCTCCTGGTTTTGAAGATCATGAATTTCCAAATCATGTTTTTAAATTGCACAAAGCACTATATGGTTTAAAACAAGCACCTAGAGCTTGGTATGAAAGATTAAGTAAATTTTTGATTGAAAATGACTTTATAAGAGGAAATGTTGATAAAACACTATTTTTGAAAAGAAAAGACAAGGATTTATTAGTAGTACAAATATATGTTGATGATATTGTATTCGGTGCTACTAACAATCTGTTATGTCAAGAATTTGCTAAGTTAATGCAGGGTGAGTTTGAGATGAGCATGATGGGAGAACTCAATTTCTTCCTAGGACTTCAAATCAAGCAAAGCAAAGAGGGAATTTTCATCAATCAAGCAAAATACACAAAAGAACTTCTCAAGAAGTTTGGAATGGAGTCAATCAAACCACTTGGAACACCTATGAGCCCTTCATGCAAATTGGACAAAGATGAAGATGGTAAGAAAGTAGATCAAAAATATTACAGAGGTATGATCGGATCTCTTCTTTACTTAACAGCTAGTAGACCAGATATCATGTTTGCTGTTTGTCTATGCGCTAGATTTCAATCTGAACCTAAAGAATCTCACTTAATTGCTGTAAAAAGAATCTTAAGATATTTAAGTGGAACTAAAAATGTAGGTTTATGGTATTCTAGAGACTCAACATTAAACTTGATTGCATATTCTGATTCTGACTATGCTGGATGTAAATTAGATAGAAAAAGCACAAGTGGTGCATGTCAATTTTTAGGATGTAACTTAATCTCTTGGTTTAGCAAAAAGCAAAATTCGGTTGCATTATCAACTGCTGAAGCAGAATATGTTGCAGCTGGAAGTTGCTGTGCTCAAATCCTTTGGATTAAGAGACAACTTGAAGATTATGGCATAACACTTGATAAAACTCCAATTAGATGTGATAACACAAGTGCAATAATTTAACTAAAAATCCAATTCAACATTCAAGAACAAAACACATTGAAATTAGATATCACTTTATAAGAGAACATGTAGCTAATAATGAAATTTGTCTTGATTATGTTAATACTGAAGAACAATTAGCTGATATATTTACAAAACCTTTGAGTGAAGAAAGATTTTGTTATCTTAGAGGTGAATTAGGGATTTGTGACCCTTTGGAATGATTTTGAAACTCTAAGGAATGACTATCTAGATTTCTATTAATTTCTTGATATTCTTTCATAATTTTAAGGACAAATTATCTAGTCATCTGAGCAATTTGTTCCTCATATTCCAAAGATTTTTTCAAAATTTTATTGAACCTATTTGACAAGTTTCAGTTGTTTGAATCTCAGTTATTTTTCTCTGAAACTGTCAGTGGAGTCGACACCTCAGTTTGAGGAGTCGACACCTTGTCTGTGTCGCTCTCGGTCCCTGACCTTGGAGCCGACACCCGTATAAGTGGAGCCGACTCCAGTTCGAGCGCTGACTGTGTTAGCGATTTGGAGTCGACACCCGACTTTGCGGGAGTCGACACCTGGGGGTCCCAAATCGACTTTATTAGGGCAGAGTCGACACCTCGTCATTTCATCTCTTTTCAAATCCTTCCAAACTCTTCCCAAACTCTCTCAAAGCCTCCCCATCTCTAATTCCACCCTATTCAAGCCTTCCTAAGGATCTAATGGCACCTAAGAGGAGAGGATCAGTGCTTGGAGTGCCCGTGCAACCGGAAAACGATCGGCGAGATGACCCGTGCGCGAGCCGTCTCCGAGTGATTCCTCTTCAACTGCTTCGGACAATCCAGACCCTTCATCTCCTCAGGTAGATACCCTAGCAGGGAGAGTGATAACATGGGTAGGAAAGTTGATTTCGAGTTCTTTCAATCCGAGGGCTTCTCTATTGGGAATCAAATCAAGGAACTAGGCTGGGATAAAGTGTGTTCTCTAGATGTTCCTACATATCCAGCCTTGTCAAGGAATTCTATTTCAATCTGTCGAGAGGTGATGGTGGAATCGTGAGCTCAGTCAGAGGTAAAAGGATCCATCTCACTTTTCAGAAATTAGGAAACCTCCTTAGCATTCCCATTACTGGATTAGTTGCCGACATCCACAGTGAGAGGTCAGCCGCTCTATCGAGGATGTTAGGGAGAGAAGTTACAGAATTTGAGGAGATTAGGGCTAACCAACTGCCCTTGGAATTAAGATTACTTCACAATATTTGCAGTAGAATATTATTTCCAAAAACGGTCGATTTGAGTATGTCTCCGAGCGAGACATTGTTGTGATGGACAGTGTGTTGACCAGTCAACCCATAAATTTAGCTGCAATGATGATATTTTATATGGCTGAGGCTGGAGGGAAAAGAAGATCATCCTTACCCTACGGCATGGTGCTAACTATGGTTTTCAGGAGCCAAGGTGTTGTGATATTAGACAATGAACCTTCTAAGAATCTCAGGCATACTGATTACTACAGTTTGGCCACCTTGCATCGGATGGGATTTGTTAAGATCAACGGGCAATGGGAAAGGAAAGGCAACTTGGATGAGAGAGCCCCTGAACCTAGACCTTCTGCATCTTTTGAGGCTGGACCATCTGTGAGGGTTCCCTCTCCGCAGCCTAGCAGTCCTGTTCCTGCCCTGCACCCGCTCAAGTTCATGTTCAGTCATCCACTTCATCAGTTGGTTTTTCAGACCTTCAATTGGAGCAACTCAAAGGATTGCTTGCTGCTCAGAAGGATGAATTGAAGACTGAGTTTGATAATAAGTTTATGAATCTTAAAGAAACCCTTTATTCCCTGGATGATCGCATTGGCAAATAGAATCAACTCTTAGTTCATCTGCGGATTCCTTAAGTAATGATCTGAAAAATATATTTGAAGAACTTAAAGATATCTGTGGAGATTCTGAGACCTACTCCAAGTGCAATGCCGAGCTTCAAGATAAAATCATGACTGCTTGCTCTTTTGTTGATAGAAGGTTGAAAGAATTTGTAGCTACTCAAAGTGATGGAATGGGAAAGATTTTGGATCATTTAACAAGAATCATTAGAACAATTTGTAATTTTCATGTAATGAAGTCAAGTTTTTTTTTGTTTGATGTTTGTAATGAAAGTTTAGTTTTGATGTAATGAAAGTTAGTTTCTTTTGTAATACTTGACCTTTGATGAAATGAAATTTTTTTTCTATCAATTTTATCTTTGACTTAACTCTTTCTAACCTTTTTGTTGATTACAAAAAAGGGGGAGAAAGTTATGTCGTATATGCATTAATTAGTTATGCTTTGATTGGCATTTTATTTAATTGATTCAAGTGATTTTGATTGGTATCAAGCAAATAAGCCTAAGTGACAATTGATATAACTGAATTCTAAGTATCCAACACTAAAAGAGCAAAAGGAAAAACAATGCTAAATTGAACTTCATAGGGGGAGCTACCTTATTCAGGGGGAGCTTACTTGTGAGGATCACTTCCTTAAAATTTTGATTTAAGAATCCTATGCATATACTCAATGTTTTTATAATCATCAAAAAGGGGAGATTGTTGACCCAATTATTGATTTTGATGATTAATAAAGGAATTGAGTATATTTATTTGATTACTAATAGATTTGATAAGTGTTTCAGGGCTTAAAAATATTTGATTGATTTAAAGGCATTAAGAAACGTGTTTTGAATCAATTGCAAAATATAAGTTTCAAAGTTTCAGAGCCTGGAGTCGACACCTAGGAATGCTGGAGCCGACCCCATGGCCAGTCAAATATTCTTCTGATTTTTGATACGGTCCGGAGCCGACACCTAGAGTTTCGGAGCCGACACCCAGAGTTTCGGAGTCGACACTTACAGTGTCTGGAGCCGACTCCGATGCGGGGACAGAACGTTTGATTTTTGACTACCTCGGAGCCGACACTTACAGTCTTTTGGAGCCGACACCTGAGTATGGCGAGCCGACACCTAACTTTTTCGAGCCGACTCCTCGACGAACTCAGAACTTTCTATTTTTGGATAAACGACTTGGAGCCGACACCTGAAAAGTTGGAGCCGACTCCAACCTATCTGGAACGAAATTTTAAAATGCCAGATCAGCTCTAACGGTAATATTTTCTTTTTACCTAACTTCTAACGGATATATTTTGTTTGGAAAAACTTTCCAGGTACATTCCAACGGCTAGTTTTCTCACCAAAAATGGATTAAAGGAAATCTATAAAAAGGGAGAAAGCTCGTTTGAAAAAAACGGAAAAATCGGAGTGAATACAAATCAAAAATCCGAGAAGTCTTGAGCCTGAAATCAAAGAGAAAAGTATCCAAACTCAAATCCTTCCACTCCAAAAAGCTCAAAGAGAAATCCAAGGCGCTCATATTGGAAAAATCGGAGGATTCCCAAATAAAAGAAAAAGCTCTGTTTTCTTAACTTCTCATCTGCAACATTTGCAACGAATCAAAGCTGAGGCCTGATTCAACATCTCCAGAGAGAAGAGGAAAAGAAGAAAAGAAGAAAAGCTCAAATCCAACAATCTTCAAAAAGGCTTTTCTAACCTTGCTTATTCATTTTGAATATTCGCTCATTTGAGGAGCTTTGTATTATTGAAAAACATTATTCTTTCTTGTTTGTGCTAGTTCTATCAAGGGGATTGAACTAGTGGAGGTAGTATACCTCGGGTCAAGCTAGATTAGCTTGAGTTTAGGGTTTTGTGCTGGTGAGCCCGGAAAACCGGCTGGGTTCGTTGTGATCCCTGGGAAACAACAAGTTTGAGTTGTGATCTTGTAAAACAACTCGACTGTAATCAAGAGGATTATAGTGTGGACCCAAGTGGATCTTGGGAGTGGACGTAGGTGTTGGATACACCGAACCACTATAAAACCTTTGTGTTTGCGTGCTTTGATTATCTCTTCTCTATCTCCTTGGTTGTACTTAACATTCGCATTGCATTTCATCTATCTCCAAGCACATAGTTGTTAAAAGGTTAAATTTTTTAAAGAACCCAATTCACCCCCCCCTCTTGGGTTGCCATCTGGGCCAACACCGTGCCATGGGCGGCACGGCCCAGTGCCTACCTCTAGCCGCTTCCACCGAGACTATGGCCATGACACCGACAGTTGCTACAACCTAAAGCGCGCCATCGAGGAGCTTATCCGATGGGACTACCTCAGAAAGTATGTCCAAAAGGTGCCACAACCGCTGTCGGCGCTCATGGGGCCCCCGCCTGCTCAGGCCACCATCGACAACATCCCCACGGAGTGGACGGTCGGGATGGTGTCTTGGGGAGCGGCTTCTTCATCTAAGCGGCCGAGAGGGAAGGAGGTGCCGGGTGATGTAGTTCTTGGGGGGGATCGGCAAATGTTGACAATGTAAATAATGAAGGCATCGTCATCTCCATGACGATCGCCAAACACCCTGTAAAAATGATATTAGTTGATAGTGGCAGCTCAGCTGACATCCTTACCTACGACGCATTTGTTGGGATGGGATTGTCTCTTGACTCTCTTCAGCCCGTGGCAACCCCTCTAGTCGGATTCACAGGGGATTCAGTAAGGGTTGAGGGCGAAATATCCTTGCCTATGACAGTCGGAATGCCGCCATGCCAAAGCACAGTTATCATGAAGTTCTTGGTCGTATGAGTCCCCTTGGCGTACAACGCCATCCTTGGGCGCCCAGGCCTAAATATGTTGGATGCAGTCATCTCCACCCGGCGTTTGCTGGTGCAGTTCCCTACTAGTGGAGGCATCGGAGAGATGAAAGGCGAAGTCAGCTCAGTCCTGCCTTGTTATCACGCAGCGTCAAGTCCTCAAGAAGCTGAGTCGGCCCCAAAAGCGCCTAACCCTAGGGAATCCAGCAAAGGAGGAGAACCGGCCGAGTGGCTCTTAACTTTTCCTCTTGGGGATGACCCGACGAGGACCGTGCAAATCGGCGGACTCCTCCCCCCAGAAGACCGTGATCACCTCTTGACTTTTCTGCGGGCCAACTCAGACATATTCGCTTGGTCGGCATCCAATATGCCTGGTATTCTTCTGGAGGTGATCACCCATAAGCTGAACATTGATCCAAAGTGCCGTCCGGTACGCCAAAGGAAGAGAAGCTTTGCTCCCGAATGGCAAAAGGCCATTGACGAAGAAGTCAATAAGCTACTCGCCGCTGGCCATATCTGAGAGGCATATTACCCCAGTTGGCTGGCCAATGTGGTCATGGTGCGAAAGGTGAACGAAAGCTGGCAGATTTACATTGACTTCACTGACTTGAATAAGGCCTGCCCGAAGGACAGTTTTCCTCTGCCCTAGATCAACCAGTTGGTGGATTCCACCTCCGGCCATAAACTTCTCAGCTTCATGGACGCCTTCTTCGGGTATAATCAAATAAAGATGGACTCGAGCGATGAGGAACACACATCCTTCGTGACAGAGAAAGGCATTTATTGTTATAAGGTAATGCCCTTTGGCCTTAAAAATGCGAGAGCGACATATCAAAGGTTGATGAACAAAGTCTTCCAAGACCAGTTGGGCCAGAATATGGAGGTCTATGTAGACGACATACTAACGAAAAGCATCCATGCTTCCAACCACGTCTTCGACCTAGAAGAAACCTTCAACAACCTCCGCCGCTTCCAGGTCAAGTTGAATCCCAAGAAATGTGCCTTTGGTGTTACAACGGGCAAGTTCCTGGGCTTCATGGTGACCCAGCGAGGGATCGAGGCGAACTCTAAGAAGATCAGCGCTATCCTCGATATAAGGCCGCCATCTAGCAAGAAGGAGGTGTAGCGGCTCACCGGGAGAGTGGCAACTCTAAGCCGTTTCCTCTCCAAGTCGGCCGAGCGATGCTTGCCCTTCTTTAAAGCCCTGCGGAAAGTGAACAACTTCAAGTGGACGGACGACTGCCAGAAAGCCTTTGACGGGCTGAAGGCGTTCCTATCTTCCCCACCACTCCTGTCTAAGCCAAGGGATGAGGAGAGTCTTTTTCTCTACCTTGCCACCTCTCCAGAAGCCGTTAGCTTAGTCTTGGTGCGTCTCGATGCTAACAGGACCTAGAGGCCTGTATATTATGTGAGCAAGGTGCTCTACGATGCGGAGGTCAGATACTCAAAGTCAGAAAAAATCATCTTTGCTTTGATCATCTCCGCTCGGCGTCTTCGCCCATACTTTCAAGACCATCCCATTGTGGTGCTCATGGACCAACCCCTCCGAGCCATCCTGGCTCGTCCGGATACCTCAGGTCGACTTGCCAAGTGGGCCATCTATTGGGAATTGTATCCTAAAGTCAATCATTTGATGATTGTGCTAATGTAAATTGTATATAAATTGATATATTAATAAAGTTATTTGGCAGTTTATTCATTACAAGAACATCTTCTTAATACTCCTGATTGTAATGAAGCCCTTAGGATCTTCCTTCACGATAAAAGGGGATTTATCTTTGAAGGTCCTTAAAAGAGTTCGCGACCAAATGATATACTATGACAGGGCCATAGTACTATCAATTATAGGACGTTGTATATCATATTTGTTGGTTGTCCTCTTAACCAAGGAGTGTAGAGACACTAGTATGACATACAGGTGGAAGTGTAGGAGTACATTTCACCGAACGTGACTCATATCTGGATACTCTACTGTCAAGAGTTAATCCAAGAAGATATAGGTATAAGTATCCTTCAGACCTGAAGATCACAACCAGTGGCTTACAAGCAACTCATTGTACTTAGGTGCCGGACCACCTGGATTTCTAATCCAGCTACGAAAGGTTACTGGGTGCAGTCAAGTACTTGTGGTAGTCAGTTGTGGATCAAGATGAAATTTGACCTATCCCATTAAAAGGAGAAATGCTTGTGTTTCAATTTAGCAAGACCTTGGCCAAGGCACTTCATGTGAAAGTCACATGATCACTAAAGTTGAAATCACTTTATGGATTTTCTATTTAGAGTTGACAGGCTCTTAAGCCATCCTTAGCATTTATGGTCAAGAGGATGAATTATACGGTAACTGTTTCTTAGGATTCTTGGAGTTTGCTCGGCAACTCTTCGACCTATCCGGACATCGGGTTCCATTGCTAGATGGACACATCGATTAGTATAGAAAGTTGTTTCTATGCTACCGGCTTAGGTTCAAACCTAGAAAGTCACACGCATAGAAGTTTTCTAGGATTATCTGTTTGCTGATCAATGATTGAGAATCGTATATGATTTAATCAATCAATTTGATTGATTGAATTATTTCAATTGGGTTAAGTACAAGTGAATAAGATTCAATTTGGTTTAAGTCCATTAGAAGGACTAGTCAATTTCAAATATTGATTTGAAATTAGACTTGATTTGGATTTAAATAGATTCAGGACTAGCCAAATTTGATTTGGGCTTGGACCATGATCTATGTGGGTTCAGTCAAATAAATTCAGATCAGATTAAACCATCACCTGAACCCAAACCTCTTGCATAAGGATCTCATATGATGAGATGGCTAAAATCTCATCTCATGAGAGATTAAATTCTCATGTAGAATTTAATGCCTAACATTAATTTTCACCGAACATCGGATTTAGCCACGACTCTTTGGTTTTCACCGAACATCAGATTTAGCCACGTCTCTTTGGTTTTCAACGAACGTCAGAATTAAACCAAACACCGTGTCTCCTTGGTTTTCACCGAGCGTCGAAATTAACCAAGCGCCGTGCCTTCGGCGTCTCTTCGCTTTACTAAACAACGGAATTCTTAATGTCAGAATTCAATGTTAAGGCTAAATTGAGACTATAAATAGAGGGCATTCCCTCACCAGAAAACACATAACAACATACATGATATGTCGTGGATTGTAATTCTAAAAAGGTTAGAATAAAAAAAATCATGGTGATTCTGGTGTTAGCGGAAACATGATGGATCATAGAGAAAGATTCAAGTGGGAGGATTCAAGATCAGCAAAGCTATTTTTCCGCGAGCTAGCACTCCCGAAAATTCGATCATTCGGAGCTTCGCGTGGACGATACTAGAGGCCGGACGATTGAACGGCTGCAGAGCAATAGGGATTTACCTACTGTTCTTAAGGTAAGCGATTTGATCCCTAGATCTTAAGGCAGGCTTCAAGATAAGTAGTATGACTAGTCATCTTGAAGATCAAGATATGATCTTGATATTTTTATTTATATGCATATTTTGGATCAATCGATCCTATATACAAGGCAAAGATATGATCTTGATGCATGTTAGATAGATTAGTATGTAATCTTTAAAATTTCGCATTGATAATTGTTATCAAATTTTAAAATATGCATGCCTCGGGGAATGTTTCTCCCTACAAATGGTATCAGAGCGATGGTTTCGTATTGATCTAATTTATTGCATGTAAATTAATGCTCCTATTATTTGTGTAATCAAGGTTAAAACAAATCTTCTATTCGGTCACAGATGGATTGAAAATCCAAATTACCCATTCAATAAGGTATTCTGTGACATATTGCCATGATAATTTAAATTGATCTTTGGCTTCAAAACACTGATTACACACACTCTCAAAATATTTTATATTTGATACATGTTGATGTTATATAAAACATGATATTTGCATGTGTAGTATAAAACATAGATATGATATATGATGGCATGATGTCTATGTTATGAAACATACAAATATTTATGAGAGTCTAATTTGAATGTCAAATGTTAATTCATAATCTCTCTAGATATGATCTAAATATAGGAATTATGAGTAGTAACATAATACATATGATGCTTGATTGAAATATATGACATGTAAACATGAAATATATTTAATCCTTTGGGTTAGCTAAATCGGATCCATAAAGGGTTAGACCCTAAGGTTTAAATCAACTGGACTGTAAGAGTATTTGATCAAATCTAATTAGATTAGGTTAAGAATGCTCTAAATCAAACAATAGTTGTAGTTGATCATGTCCTTCTCTTTGATTAAACCAAATGGAAGTAGATTAGGCTCCGTGGTTGAGCATGAATCTCTTAGATGGTCAAATCAGAATTGGTTAACCATATGATGTCAAGGTGGGTTGGCAAGTTGCTCTAGGATCAACGATCGAATGGTTTTTAATTGGGAGCTACTCGTATTGATGCGTCTTTAATGAGTTAATGGCATATCCATCCCATCGATCTCACTCACCTGGTCAATGTGGTGAACCATTTATGATTCAGATCATTTACCTGATTCGGGTTGACCCATGCCTGTAAGGAAATCAGTCTGACTGATTTAGGTGCCACTTAACCTGACTTAATCTTGTTTCATTCTACCAATTTCATAGATTCAGTGGAAGAACTTGATTAGTCAATTTATCTTTATATTATTAAAATCCTCTAAAATTATTAGGTCCTTAAAATGAAATAGTTATATGATAACTAGATCATAGCCTCCCATTAAGGTGGGTGATAATGAGTCTGATGTCTTGATAATCATTGGAGGCACTCCATGCCTGGTGCTTGTCAATCATCGGAATTATCATTCATTATATGATAAGTCAGCATAACTATTAAATAAACAGTCAGGTGAGCCGAGCTTTACTCGGGCTTGATTGTCTATTGATATGTTACACTGATTATATCATTTAATGGTTGGACCTAACCAGAACTTTCAGTGGAGGCACTTCATGCCTGCTGAAGAGGTATATGGGGCAAAACTGAACACTAAGAATTGATTGGGGAAACAATTGGTTTTAAACCTACTCTTAGATGCATATGGGTTAGCCAAGCTTCACTTGGGCCTGTATGTAGTTTATGTAGATCTTAGTGCCCGCTAAAGAATTAAGAATAATTCTTCGAATTGGGGTGTAGAGGCTGCCAATTTAAACAAAATAGTGGAAGAATCTTTAGACTAAAGTTCAAGTCTTTAGAATGAATCAATTTATATACTAATAAACTTTAGTTTTTCCTTATGCAGAACATGGCCACTAATTTATCATTAAGGTCCCTATTGGATAGTGACAAGTTGAATGGTTCCAATTTCAATAGCTGGTTCAGAAAACTTAAGATCGTCCTTGAGCATGAGAGGATTCTATATATTCTGAATAATCCTGCACCAAAGATACCTGATGCAAACACCCAAAGTTTTGAGAGAGACATTTATCAGAAGTGGCTCAATGATAGAACTAACATGCGTTGTATCATGCTAGCAGCAATGAATGATAAATTTGGTCGCCGGTTCGAGAATGCTCAGCCAGAAGAAATCATTCAAGCGTTGAATGAATCTTTCGGCACACCCGACGATGTTGAAAGGCACAAGACTAGTTGTGCAATTTTCAATGCTCGAATGAGGGATGGATCTCCTGTCACTGATCATGTATTGTATATGATCGAGAAGATAGAACTCCTAAGCAAGCTCGGCTTTCCCTTACATGAGCAGTTGGGAAAAGATGCGATCCTGAATTCCTTGCCTCCATCCTTCCGACCTTTCCTTACTCATTTTCGAATGACAAAGCCTGCAGTCAACTACCATGGTTTGTTGGGGTTGTTACAGAACTTTGAGAAGGATAACCAGCTCTCTAAGGGTTTGGTTAATGTGGTTGAAGGATCTAAGGTAGGGCATAAACCCTTTGGGAAAGGGAAGAAGAAAAAGAATAATAAAAAGGTGCAACATGCTAGGACATCTATAAGGGGTCATATGCAGAAGAAGAAAGTTGATAAAAGTCAAGCTGAATGCTTTCACTGCAAGATGCAAGGGCACTGGAAGAGGAACTGTCCTCTTTACATTGCCACACTTGATCAAAACATGCCAAAGAAGAAAAAGGAGCAAGATGTTGCTCAACAAGGTATTTATATGATAACACCTTGTAATTTTTTGTATATGATAATCAGACCTGGATATTGGATACTGGGAGTCCTTTTAACATTTGCAATTCATTGCAGGGACTACAGGTCACCAGAAGATTTGAGGACAATGAAAGATTCCTTAATGTGGCGATGGAAGATTAGTTCCAGTTCTGGCATTAGGAGTTCTTGAAATAGTTTTTAATAGAAATGTCATTATACTAAATGATTGTCATTTTTGCCCAACGTTCTTGTTGAACGTAATTTCTGTAGGCCTTCTGGCCAAAAGTCATTATAAAATTTCAATAAAGGATGTTACTTTGAATATCATTATGAATGGAGTCACTGTAATGACTGGGCATTTATCTAATGGCATTTATATATTATCACAGCCTATGAATGTAGTGTACAATTCAAGTAAGCGCCCTAGAACAACTAATGTCATAGACATTTATCTTTGGCACCATCGGCTGGGTCATATCAATAAGAACAGATTAAACAGGTTAACTCAGGAGGGCATCCTTCGAGTTGATGATTGTGAATCATTAACTACCTGTAAATCATGTCTTCTTGGTAAAATGACCAAGTCATCTTTTACTAGAAAAGGTGAAAGAGCCAAAGAGCTATTGAGTCTAGTACATACTGATGTATGTGGACCAATGAGCACTTGTGCCAAAGGTGGATATTACTACTTCATAACTTTTACAGACGACCTTTCTAGGTTTGGTTATGTCTATCTTATGAGACATAAATCTGAGTCGTTTGAAATGTTCAAACTATATCATAAAGAAGTAGAAAAATAAACAGGAAAATGTATTAAGACCCTTCGATCAGATCGAGGAGGCGAATACCTTTCCAATGAATTTATGACATATTTAAGAGAGAATGGGATTCTCTCCCAATGGACTCCTCCTGGAACACCGCAGCATAACGGTATGTCGGAAAGAAGGAATCGAACTCTGTTAGACATGGTTCGGTCCATGATGGGTTTTGCGAGCTTGCCAATATCATTTTGGGGATACGCATTAGAATTAGCTTATCATATTCTTAATAAGGTTTCAAGTAAGTATGTTTCTAAAACTCCACATGAGATGTGGTATGGACATAAATCGATTATTACCTATCTGAGAGTCTGGGGGTGTCCGGCTTTTGTGAAACGTGCAAAATCAGACAAACTTGAATCCAAATCTGACAAATATTTTTTATCGGCTATCCGAAAGAGACCAAAGGATATTACTTCTACAATACTAAAGAACAAAAGTTATTCATTAGTAATAGAGCAGTTTTTCTTGAAAAGGAGTTCCTTAGTGAAGGAACAAATAGCTCTAATGTTGAACTTGAGGAAGTTCATCAAGTAGAAGGAACAACACAAACCAGTGAACCCTTAGAATATGAGTTGATTAGATCAAACTCAAAACCCATTTTAGATGCACCATTAAGACGATCTGGTAGAGTACCACATCAACCAGACATATACTTAGGTTTCTTGGTCCAGAATAATGATCTTGTTGAACTCGATGAGAACAACGAGGATCCGATCACCTATATGGATGCTATGCAAAGGACTGACTCTAATAAATGGCTTGAGGCCATGAAATCCGAACTTGACTCCATGAAGGACAATAATGTATGGACATTAGTTGACCCACCCGAAGGGATAAAACCCATAGGGTGTAAGTGGGTTTTCAAGAGAAAAAGAGGCGCAGATGAAAAGGTTGAGACCTATGAAGCACGTCTGGTTGCTAAGGGGTATCGTCAACGTTATGGTATTGACTATGACGAAACGTTTTCTCCTGTGGCAATGCTGAAATCCATTCAGATTTTGCTAGCTACAGCAGCACACTTCGATTATGAGATTTGGCATATGGATGTTAAAACCGCTTTTCTAAATGGTGATTTAGAAGAACAGGTGTATATGATACAGCCTGAAGGTTTTATATCTGAAGACGAGTCTAAAGTGTGCAGGCTACAGAAGTCTATTTATGGACTTAAGCAAGCATCTAGGAGTTGGAACATACGATTTGATAAAGTGATCAAATCTTATGGCTTTATTAAAAATAAAGAAGAACCTTGCATTTATAAATGGACTAACGATTCCGTTATTGTATTTCTTGTATTATATGTGGATAATATTCTCTTAATTGGGAATGATATCCCTGCATTACAAGGAATAAAGACATGGTTATCATCACAATTCTCTATGAAAGATCTGGGAGAAGCATCATACATCCTAGGGATGAAGATCTATAGAGATAGATCTAAGAGGATGCTTGGTTTATCCCAATCTACGTACATTGACATCGTGCTAAAAAGGTTTAGCATGGAGAATTTTAAGAAGGCTATCTTCCGATAGGCCATGGAATTTATTTTTCTAAGAAGGATTGTCCGACAACTCCTAATGAAAGAGAATGTATGAGTCGAATTCCATATGCTTCGGCAGTGGGATCGATTATGTACACCATGACATGTACAAGACCAGATGTGGCATACTCACTAGGAGTAGTGAGTAGATACCAATATGATCCAGGAGAAAAACACTGGCAAGTTGTTAAGACAATCCTTAAGTATTTGAGAAATACTAAGGACCAGTGATTAGTCTATGGAGAGTCTGATTTGAAACTTGTTGGATATACTGATTCCAGTTTCCAATTAGATCATGATGATAGCAAAAGTGTATCGGGTTTCGTGTTTATCCTGAATGGTGGAGCTGTTTGCTGAAAAAGTTTCAAGCAACATACAGTGGCAGATTCGGTGTGTGAGGCAGAGTACATCGCTGCATCAGATGCTGCGAAAGAAGCTGTGTGGCTGCGAAAGTTTATCTCCGAGCTTGGAGTGACATATTTCATAGATGGACCAGTCCTGTTGTACAGTGACAGCACTGGTGCCATAGCTCAAGCAAAGGAACCCGAGCACATCAGCGCACCAAGCACATACTGCGCCGGTTTCATCTTATTCGAGAGATTGTAGACCGAGGTGACATAAATCTTCAGAAGATTGATGGAAAGGAAAACCTAGGTGATCCATTTACTAAAGCACTCAGCATCAAGGAGTTTGACAACTATAAGTTGAAGATGGGTATTAGATACTGTAATGAGTGGCTTTAGGCTAAGTGGGAGTTTGTTGGGAATTGTATCCTAAAGCCAATCATTTGATGATTGTGCTAATATAAATTGTATATAAATTGATATATTAATAAAAGTTATTTGGCAGTTTATTCATTACAAGAACATCTTCTTAATACTCCTGATTGTAATGAAGCCCTCAGGATCTTCCTTCACAATAAAGAGGATTTATCTTTGAAGGTCCTTAAAAGAGTTCGCGACCAAATGATATACTATGACAGGGCCATAGTACTATCAATTATAGGACATTGTATATCATATTTGTTGGTTGTCCTCTTAACCAAGGAGTGTAGAGACACTAGTATGACATACAGGTGGAAGTGTAGGAGTACATTTCATCGAACGTGACTCATTTCGGATACTCTACTATCAAGGGTTAATCCGAGAAGATATAGGTATAAGTATCCTTCAGACCTGAAGATCACAACCAGTGGCTTACAAGCAACTCATTGTACTTAGGTGCCGGACCACCTGGATTTCTAATCCAGCTATGAAAGGTTATTGGGTGCAATCAAGTACTTGTGGTAGTCAGTTGTGGATCAAGATGGAATTTGACCTATCCCGTTAAAAGAGAAATGCTTGTATTTCAATTTAGCAAGACCTTGGCCAAGGCACTTCATGTGAAACTCACATGATCACTAAAGTTGAAATCACTTTATGGATTTGATATTTAGAGTTGACAGGCTCTTAAGCCATCCTTAGCATTTATGGTCAAGAGGATGAATTATACGGTAACTGTTTCCTAGGGTTCTTGGAGTTTGCTCGGCAACTCTTTGACCTATCCAAACGTCGGGTTCCATTGCTAGATGGGCACATCGATTAGTATAGAAAGTTGTTTCTATGCTACCGGCTTAGGTTCGAACCTAGAGAGTCACACGCATAGAAGTTTCTAGGATGATCTGTTTGCTGATCAACGATTGAGAATCATATATGGTTTAATTAATGAATTTGATTGATTGAATTATCTCAATTGGGTTAAGTACAAGTGAATAAGATTCAATTTGGTTTAAGTCCATTAGAAGGACTAGTCAATTTCAAATATTGATTTGAAATTAGACTTGATTTGGATTTAAATAGATTCAGGACTAGCCAATTTTGATTTGGGCTTGGACCATGATCTATGTGGGTTCAGTCAAATAAATTCAGATCAGATTAAACCATCACCTGAACCCAAACCTCTCGCATAAGGATATCATATGATGAGATGGCTAAAATCTCATCTCATGAGAGATTAAATTATAATGTAGAATTTAATGCCTAATATAATTTTCACCGAACGTCGGATTTAGCCATGACTCTTTGGTTTTCACCGAACGTCAGATTTAGCCACGTCTCTTTGGTTTTCACCAAACGTCAGAATTAAACCAAATGCCGCGTCTCCTTGGTTTTCACCGAGCGTCGGAATTAACCAAGCACCGCGCCTTCGACGTCTCTTCGCTTTTACGAACGATGGAATTCTTAATGTTAGAATTCAATGTTAAGGCTAAATTGAGACTATAAATAGAGGGCATTCCCTCACCAGAAAACACAGAACAACAATACACGATATGTCGTGGATTGTAATTCTAAAAAGGTTAGAATAAAAAAAATCCTGGTAATTCTGGTGTTAGCAGAAACATGGTGGATCTTAGAGGAAGATTCAAGTGGGAGGATTCAAGATCAGCAAAGCTATTTTTCCGTGAGCTAGCACTCCCAGAAATCCGATCATTCGGGGCTTCGCATGGACGATACTAGAGGCCGGACGATTGAACGGCTGCAGAGCAATAAGGATTTACCTACTATTCTTAATGTAAGCGATTTGATCCCTAGATCTTAAGGCAGGCTTCAAGATAAGTAGTATGACTAGTCATCTTGAAGATCAAGATATGATCTTGATATTTTTTATTATATGCATATTTTGGATCAATCGATCCTATATATAAGGCAAAGATATGATCTTGATGCATGTTAGATAGATTAGTATGTAATCTTTAAAATTCCGCATTGATAATTGTTATCAAATTTCAAAATATGCATGCCTCGGGGAATGTTTCTCCCTACACCATCAAGTTGGGAGAGTTTGATCTCTCTTTTCAAGCTCGACCTGCCCTGAAGTCCTAGGTCCTAGCCGACTTCCTGGTCGAGTGCACTTGGGCTGAGGAGCTGACCAAGGAGGCTCCCGTGGAGCAACCTATTGCCAAGCCAAAGGATGATGGGGAGTCTTGGATCCTCCATGTGGATGGTGCCTCAAATTCCTAAGGAAGCGGCATCGGCCTCATTTTTGCAGGCCCCAACGGAGAGATGTTGGAGTGTGCCCTCCGGTTCTTGTTCGAAGCCACCAACAATCAAGCCGAGTACGAGGCCCTATTAGCAGGCCTGAGGCTCGCTCAAAAATTTGGAATAAGGCGCCTCAGAGCTTTCACTGACTCACAACTCATCTTCGGGCAAATCAACGGGGAGTACGAGGCACGCGATCCCGCCATGGCCCGGTACCTGGACAAGGTTCAGCTCTTGGTCTTCCCGTTAGTTTATTTCAGCATCAGCTACATTCCTCGGAGCGAGAACGCCAAGGTCGACACCCTTTCCCGCCTGGCTACCTCCACCGACGGCATCACAAGGGACGCCTACATCGAACGCCTAGAAAGACTCAGCATAAAAGACAGCGAGGAAGTCCTCCCGCTTATCCAAAAGCCGACATGGATGGATGCCTACATCCGCTATCTCACAGACGACACCCTCCCCAATGATCACAACGACGCCAGGCTACTTAAGTGGAGGGCCTCCAAATTCGTCCTCGTAGACGGACATCTATACAGAAGATCATTTTCCTACTCCCTGCTCAAGTGGGGGGACCTGTCGACGCCGATTATAGCCTCAGAGAAATCCATGAAGGTATCTGCGGGAACCATCTGGGGGGCAGATCCTTAGCCCAGAAGGCCCTCCGACAAGGATACTTCTGGCTCACTATAAGGGATGATGCAGCCAGGTTAGTTCAAAAGTGTAACAGTTGCCAGAGTCATGCGCACATCCAGCACCAGCCCTCTGTTCCTCTAAATCCGCTCTCGGCCCCGTGGCCCTTTGCCCAGTGGGTGATGGATATCCTTGGGCCATTCCCCCCAGCTTCGGGACAGTGGAAGTTCCTAATTGTCGCCATCGACTACTTCACCAAATGGGTTGAGGTCGAGGCACTGGCCAAAATCACTAAGAGCAAGGTCAAGGCCTTCTTGGAAGTCGGTCATATGTTGCTTCGGCCTACCTCACACTCTCATCACCGACAATGGTTGCCAGTTTGACAATGCCACATTCACGACCTTCTGTGACGAGCTAAGCATCCACCATCGATTCACTTCTGTCGGCCACCCCCAGACCAATGGGGAGGCCGAGGTCATGAACCGCATCATCCTTAGGGCGCTCAGAACTCGGTTGGATGGATCAAAAGGCCGATGGGTAGAAGAGCTTCCTAGTATGTTATGGGCCTACCACACAACCCCAAGAGCTCCGACAGGCGAGACCCCATTTAATCTAACTTTTGGGTCCGAGGCAATCATCCCAGTGGAGATCGGACTACCAAACCCGCGTGTGGAATCCTACAACCAGGAAGACAACTCCACCCAGCTGAGGGCAAACCTCAACTTCATTGACGAAGTGCATGATCGGGCGCGATTGCGCATGGCCGCTTTCCGCCAATGAACGGCCAAGTATTATAACGCCCGAGTCTGCCCCAAAGTGTTTTGCCCTGGAGATCTGGTCCTAAGAAAGGCTAAGGTGTCCAAGCCAATGGAGGGGGCAAGCTGTCCGGCAATTGGGAAGGTCCTTACCGCGTCACCGAGGCGCTCCGTCAAGGAGCATACCGAGTTGAAGAGCTCGATGGCCGACCCATTCTGCGTACCTAGAATGCGGACAACCTCCGTCAATATTATCAATGATGTATCCCTTCATGAGGTAAACAATAAAGGATCTTCTTCGGCACCGAAGTCGTCTCATCCCTGCATCCAAAGGCTAGATCTCACAAAAGGATCTCGCCGGCATCGCGGCCCATGGGACACCACTCAGCCCCGGCACAGCGGTGCCCCCGAGTCGTTCAAGTCCCTAAGGCTCCGTAATCGGTTGAGTCGCCCTTGTATCGTTTCTTAAACCTCCGAGGCAGTTCAAAAGGATCTCGCCGGCATCTCCGCCCATGGGACACCACTTGGCCCCGACACGGCGGTGCCCCCCGGTCGTTCAAGTCCCTAAGGCTCCGTAACCGATCGAGTCATCCCTCGTAGCGGTTCTTAAACCCCCGAGGCGGTTCAAAAGGAACTCGCCGGCATTGCAGCCCATGGGACACCACTCGGCCCCGGCACGACGGTGCCCCCGGGTCGTTCAAGTCCCTAAGGCTCCGTAACCGATCGAGTCACCCCTTGCAACGGTTCTTAAACCCCCGAGGTGGTTCAAAAGGACCTCGCCGGCATCGCGGCCCATAGGACACCACTCGGCCTCGGCACGGCGGTGCCCCCAGGTTGTTCAAGTCCCTAAGGCTCCGTAACTGATCGAGTCGCCCCTCGCAGTGGTTCTTAAACCCCCGAGGCGGTTCAAAAGGACCTCGTTAGCATCGCGGCCCATGGGACACTACTCGGCCCCAGCACGCGGTGCACCCGAGTCGTTCAAGTCCCTAAGGCTCCATAACCGGTCGAGTCACCCTCGCAGCAGTTCTTAAACCCCGAGGCAGTTCAAAGGACCTTGCCAGCATCGCGGCCTATGGGACACTACTCGGCTCCGGCACGGCGGTGCCCCCGAGTCATTCAAGTCCCTAAGGCTCCATAACTGGTTGAGTCACCCCTCGCAGTGGTTCTTAAGCCCCCGAGGTGGTTCAAAAGGACCTCACCATCATCGCGGCCTATGGGACACCACTCAGCCCTGGCACGGTGGTGCCCCCGGGTCGTTCAAGTCCCTAAGGCTCTGTAACCGGTCGAGTCGCCCTTCGCAGCAGTTCTTAAACCTCCGAGGCGGTTCAAAAGGAACCTGATGACTCTCAACTCTCAGGTCACCCTTCGGGGTTCAAAAGGAACCTGATGACTCTCAACTCTCAGGTCGGCCTCCGAGGCCCAGGAGGCTTCTGGCAGCCATGATTTTACCTCAGCAGTCCCTAAAAAGTGCTAGGTGTCCGCCTCTGGGTTCGGCCTCGGCCTCAAATTGCCGCCCCGGCGCCGGCCTCAAGCTCGCGCCCAGGTCTCACCCTAATCGGCCTCGCCTCGGCTTTTCCCTTCATCCTCGATCTCGACACATTGGAACAGTCCAAAGACGGAACCCGTCGACGCCTTAACTAAATAGGCGTCGCTCAGTTTTGCACCGCCCCCAGTGGACTTCGCCCGCCAATGCAGCCTTCGGGATTAATCACCAAGGTGCTCCCATAAGTTCAACGGCTCCACGCCCATCCAAGTGGACTCCTAAGTTCTCAAATTTACAGTGCGTTTCAGCCGCCGCAGAGATAGACAAAAAAGAGAAAGCTTAAATGGTATTCCCAAATGACTGCGGCTGGCGTTAAGTTACTTCAACTATCTGCAAGTCTATTCAGCAGTGCGAGTTCCTGTGAACCTATTTGGACACTATCAGATATAAGTACCAGGATCTGCTGCGACACTTTCAACATGCATGGTACCTTACAAATAGGGGAACAAAGCATCTAGAAAATGGTCCTCTTTTCATTAAGTACTTTGTAATAGTTACAAAATTCGACTCGGAGTCGGGTACAAAGGAAGAGGAAAAGATACAAAATTTCCTAGGGCCCGCTCAGCCTCGGCTCCTCTCCGGCCTCTTCCTCTACTCCGGCCCCTTCCTCCTCCACCGTCTCCTCGTCGTCAGGATCCCTGGGCTGAATCTTTTCGAGGTAAGAGCTACTGACATCGAAGCCCTTCGTATAGGCATCGAAACTAGCCTCCAAAACCTCCTACTCGAACTCCGCCGAGGCCTTAAAATCGGCGATGGCTTTTGTCACTCTGGCCTCAGCCTCCTGGATCTGTGCCTCCGCCTCGGCCTTGATCTCCCGGATCTGCGCCTCCACCCTGGCTTTGACCTCCCGGGCTCATGCTTCGGCATTGGCCTCAACCTCCCTGGCACGCGCCTCGGCTTCCCAAGCCTTGTTTTCCGCCTCCTCGACGCAAGAGCTGGCCTCACAAGCATGGGCCTCCACCCCAGCCCTCTCATGCCCAACATCGTCCGCTGCCGCCTCCGCTGCGGCAGCTCTCTCCATCGCCGCCCGAGCCTCATCCACCGCCGCGTCGGCCCGACCTTCCGCATGCTGGAGCTGGCAATGTAGCTCCTCTATCTCGGCTCTGGCCGAGTCCAGCCTGGATGAGACAAGGGTCAGCTAGGCCACGGCCGTGGAGGCTCGGCCGCCTTCGACTTCGGCTCGGCGCTCCGCTTCCTTCACTCGGCCGCCAAGGTCTTCCTCACGGACCTTGGCCTCCTCCTGCTGCCGAGTCAGCTTCTCGAATAGCGTGTGAGCCTACTCCTTGTATTTATTGGCCCGCCCAATAGTGAGCGCAAGGGCCTCCCCTATATGAGTCGCCGCCGCACGAAGGGCCAAGGCCCCATGGGCCAACTGCACCAAGGGAGCCCATCAGCCACAGATTGACTAAAATATGTTAAAGGAGACTATGTTCGAAGGGTTACCTGAAGCACATTGACCATAACCATGTCAAGGACGGCAGTGTGGGACTGCCGCCCTATCTCCTCGTTGGTCGCTGAGGTCCGCGCCCTTGACAGTAAGGCGGCGGCCCGCTCGGCATCTTCCATGGTGAGCAGCCTAGGTGCCGGCCTTGCTGGCCCCCCCAGCGGCTCGTCCGATGGCCGCTATGCCGGATGGTGCTCGGATTGCCGAGACAAGCTCCCTTTCTCGACCTGATGCTCGTTGGACCTCCTCGCCCCGGCCCTGGGGCTCCTAGCGGCGGCCTCCTCTTCTCCAGCTGTGAGAGGTGCCTTCCCCGTCCCCGGCTCGTGGAGGCCGGAGGGCTTCTGACAATCGCCACATGCCCCGCCTCGGCTAAATCGGTGGCAGTAGGGACTTCCTCTTCAGATCCAAAACCACTACGGCTGCCTCGGTGGCGGTCGGGATCTCCCCCTCCTCCATCTCGGCCCCGGCTTGCCCGGGGACTACTCCTTTGGCTGGTGCCTCCTTAACCGACTCCCCCATAGGTGCCCGGACTGGGGCGGCTTCTGGTGTTTCAGCCGGTCCGAGACGGGCTCCCCTTCGTGCCCTCTTGGCTGGCCTCGCCTGCTTGTCGGCCACCCGTTTCTTTTGGCATGCGAGGGCCTCAAATTTCTCTGCAGGAAACCTCATGGCTGCGCAAAAAATAAAAGTTAGTACGCGAAAAGAAGAAAAGAAGAAAAGAAAAAGAAAAGGGAAATTTCTATAAAATGGGTAAAAGCAATGTCCGGCCGAAGGCGAGAAGGAAGGATTTCTGTGCTCACGGACTGCCGAAGCCAACTCGGCCTCGTACAAGTTCTCCTCGGACAGGAGGCCCTTGTAAGAAGGGATCTGGGAGTTAGAGAAATGGCAGAAGAGCTCCCCATCCTTATCATTTACGGCCGAGTTTTCATTGGAGCTAACATCCGGTTCCCCCCACTCAGTCCTCACTCCCTCCACATGGGCGAAAAGAAACCGGGACTTCCACCCCCTAATTTTGGATGGAAGACACAATGGAAGAGCCCTACCCGGCCTAGCGGTGAACACCCACCAGGCCCCCTCACCCTGATGACGGAGTTTGTAAAGAGCCCAGAACAGGGACAAACTGGCCGCGGACCCCTAGAAATGGCAAAGGATGACGAAGGCGCAGAAGATCCGAATCGAGTTCGGAGTCAACTGCGCCGGTACTAACCTATACCTATTCAAAAGATTCAAGAAAAAAGGATGGAAAGGAAGCCGCAGCCCGCACCTAAAAAACTCCTCGTACAGAGCGACCCGATCCGGGAGGACGGAGTTCACTCTATCTTCGGGTCCCGGTGCGGACAAGCAGATGAAGTCTGGGACCTTATATGTGGCCCTAATGGCCTCTACCTCCTCGGGGTTATGGTGGAAGCAATCCCCCCCGGCCCCGCCGGGTCAAGGCTAGTTACCGGAGGAGACGCCGGATGACGGAAAGAAATGGGAATTGCTCTCACCGGGGAAGAGGACGTGTCTGCTACTGGTTTCTTACCCTCTTTAATGGCTTTACGGTCCATGGATCAAAGGTTGAAGGTGAAAAATGGGAACTAACCTGGGAATTTGTTAAGAAGATGAAGGCTGAAGGTCTCAAGTTGCAAGGGAGCTTGAGAGGGAAGGAGATAGGGGGCAATGGCAGTGTAAAGCTCTTCCCCGAGCCTGGGGGGCGCCTTTTATACCCCAATTTCAAACTGCTCCGCCCCAGGATCAACCATGTGGCCCTCATCTATTGCGCCGCATCCCGAAGCACCGGCCATTTCGCCCATGCCCGAGGCGCCCCACCTCGATTCCACCAAGGAGCGGGGTCTCCGGCCAATAATCATGCTTGAAGAATGGAGCGGCAATGATGACTTCTACCTTTTTCCCATCCTCCGAGAAGCACCCCCTCAAATCGTCCGGGGCTGACATCAGCGCCCACCTACCGCGTGATTACAGAAGATCTTCGAGGTGACATCGCTTCGGAAAGGCGTGCCGATCTACCCGCCATTTAAGGTACCCGTAATCAGTTGTCATGGTATTTAAATTTTCACGCCCCTTTCGCCCAAGGACAGCTGGCTCATGGCCCTTCGCACTCAGGAGCGGGGGGGCATCTGATGTGGCCAATGATGTTGCTAATAAAGCCATAGGAGTAATCATGGCAAAATCCACCACATGGCACAAGCGCGCCCCCATCCGCCCCAGCTTCTCCAAGGCGTGCCATGGCAGCCCCGACCTCTCTAGGTCGGCTCCATCCGCCCCAGCTTCTCCAAAGCGCGCTGTGGCGGCCCTGACCTCCCTAGGTCGGCCCCGTCTGCCCCGGCTTCTCCAAAGCGCACCGTGGCGGCCCCAACCTCCCCAGGTTGGCCCTGTCTGCTCTGGCTTCTCCAAGGCGTGCCGTGGCAGCCCGACCTCTCCAGGTCGGCCCCGTCCGCCCCGGCTTCTCCAAAGCGCGCCGTGGCGCCCCGACCTCTCCAGGTCGGCCCCATCTGCCCCAGCTTTTCCAAGGCATGCCGTGACGGCCCCGACCTCTCCAGGTCGGCCTCGGCCACCCTGGCTTCTCCAAAGCGCGCCGTGGTGGCCCCGACCTCCCTAGGTCGGCCCATCCGCCCCGGCTTCTCCAAGGCGTGCCGTGGCGGCCCTGACCTCTCCAGGTCGGTCCCGTCCGCCCCGGCTTCTCCAAGGCGTGCCGTGGCGGCCCCGACCTCTCACGGTCGGCCCCGTCCGCCCTGGCTTTTTCAAGGCATGCCGTGGCAGCCCCGTCCTTTCCAGGTCAGCCATGTCCGCCCTGACTTCTCTAAGGTGCACCGTGGTGGCCCCGACCTCTTCAGGTCAGCCCCGTCTGCCCCGGCTTCTCCAAGGCGCGCCGTGGCGGCCCTGACCTCTCCAAGTCGGCCCCGTCCGCTCCGGCTTCTCCAAAGTGCACCGTGGCGGCTCCGACCTCTCCAGGTCGGCCCCGTCCGCCCCGGTTTCTCCAAGGCGCGCCGTGGCGGCCCCGACCTCTTCAAGTCAGCTCCGTCCACTCCGGCTTCTCCAAGATGTACCGTGGCGGCTCTGACCTCTTCAGGTTGGCCCTGTGCCTGCCAAAACCACCAACCATCTGACCCGCTCAGACTGGCATCTCCTGACGACGCTGTTGATGGGACCAGGCCCACCTACCAGCCGGTTCCGCCAACTGATAGGACTTGGCTCACCAACCGCTGGCTTTTCCTTTTCGATGGGACGGGACCCACCAACCAGCCCAAGTCCACGTAACCCCCACGTGTCCCACAGATACTCCTTCCTCATGGAATGTCATGCGGCCGAACCCGTACAGATTTCAATGGCCTATAAAGGATAAGTCCACGAGAGATTCAGGTACGCTAACATAAGCACTCTCACTTCTCCACCCAGAGCAACTCTACCACTAAGAGTCCTTTCGACCTTAAAGGGCTCTTTCGAGCCCTTCTTCGGCTGTGACATCGATCGCTGACTTGGACGTCAGAGGATCCTCACTGGAGAACTACTCCAGTCTTGGGACTTCTTGCAGGTTATTCGGCCGTCCAAGAATCTCGTTAGCAATCAGATCAAGCTTTCCGGTTCCACATCGACGATCGTGCGTCATTAGATGGTGATAAAAAGTAAGATGATTCTTTCATTAATTTTGTTGTAAGAAAGCTAATGGTTATTCTTTCATTCTTAAATTGTTTTGGTGCGAGTGCCATGAAATTGGCTATGAAAGATAAGTCAATGGACTGCCGTAAATTAGCCAAATCACAATCCAGGAAATCCAGGATTCTGTTTTGTCAATGCTGATAGCGCGCATTTGGATTTTACTTCTAAAACCGTACAGCAAATATAGCTCCTCCCAGGCCTACGATGACCACTTGATATCAAAACATAAAAAAATAGGGGAAATTTTATTGGCCCACTGTTTTTGCTAGGGAGCCCCTTCAATTATTATTTTTTACTCAGTAGCCTTTCAAAATTACTCAGAGCCCTCCTAAATTTAGAAAATACATAAACTATCCCTTACACCTTCACCTCCCCCCGCTCCCTCATGAAGTTTCTCAGTGTCCCCCCTTCCTCCCTTCCGACTGCACTCCCCCTTTCGCGCTCGCTCCATGCCCCTCTCTCGCTCACGCTCTTCCCGACTGCGGCTCTTCTTCTTCGGCAGCTTCAAGGTAAGCTTTTCCTCCCTCCTTCCCTCACTCGATCCGCCTCCCTCAATCATCCTCCACCTTTTTTAGCCAATCTCTGCCTTCCTCCCCGGCGTCCGCATCCCTCCCATGCCTCCGCCTCCTCTTCGCCTCCACTCCACCTCCCTCCCTCGCTCCACAGTCGGCCGAGTCTCTGTTCGGCTCTGGTTGGCCGAACATAGACTCTCTGTTCGGCCCAACAGGCCAAACATAATTAATTCTGTTCTGTTCGGCCTGCTGGGCCGAACAGAATTGAAATATGTTCGGCCAAAGTATATTATAAAGTATAATATATAGACTTTAAAATAAAAATATATAATTAAAGAGATATTAAAAATCTGATAATATATATCTTTTTAAATTTTTATTTTAAATGAGTTTATATTATTAATATATTATTAATAAATATATATTATTAATAATTTTAAAATAAGAAATTAAAATTAAAGAGAGTTATGTTATTAATAAAGGGTTACTAAAATTTTTAAAATATATATTATTAATGTTTATCATTTAAATTTTTTTATCAAATGAGTTTATGTTATTAATATATATAATAAATATATGTTACTAATATATATTATTATATAATATTAAAATACTTTAGGTTATCGATGAAATATTTTGACATAATTTTATCTTGCGTTTTAATGATGAATACTGCAATGTTCCAGATTTGGATGCTGGTCCCTCACGAGTTAGAGTTAGACCCACAACGTCTGCTAGGAGACGTTGTAGAACCCAAGTTGAGCCTGAGGTTCTTGAGGTTCTTGTTGCACCATCGCCCCCAGATGAGATAGTAGATGAGGATATCCTAACTATGGATGTTGATGATGATGAAGCAGATGGGCCTTGTCCAGGCGGTCCTAAGGATGAGTCTGTCTTTAGGAGTTTCAGGACATATTACAGCCTCCATCTAGAGGCAACAGGTATTTGTTTTTTGTTCTATTGTATTTTATTTAATGTATTATTTTGATGCTGTTATATGCGTTATTCATGTTATCCATTTATATTTCACAGACACCACTGAAGTGCATAAACTATGCTACCAAAGTAGATGAGTGGCAGTGGTGGGCATCAGGGCAATCGAATAGGAGATTCAGGGATATAGTTCAGCAGTTGGGTCTTCTTGAGCTAGTGCATTGCTCTTATCGGTTCATCGATAAGATTCTTGTCTCAGGCTTCGTTGAGAGATGGCAGCCCGAAACGAACACCTTCCATCTTCCCTTTGGCGAGATGACGATCACGTTCGATGATGTTGCCGCCATATTAGGGATTAGTGTCATGGGTGCCTCAGTGTCCTTGTCTTCTGATAGGATAAGTGATCGGAATGTCGAAGACCTACTAGTGCAACTATTGGATGTATCACAGGATGATGCGCGTTAGGAGGTTCTATCTATCCGTGGTCAGTCTGTGAGGTTAGAGTGGCTGAAGAGTCATTTCCATGATGTATCATATAGAGATAGCCGCCGTAGTATAGAGTGTGCAGTGCGAGCATATTTCTTTTTTATTAGGGTGTACACTTTTTGTCGATAAGATCGGAATGAGGGTGCCTATAGCTTATCTTGCTCTGCTTCGGCATTTGGATAGAGTGAGTACATATGCCTGGGGTGCGGGTGCCTTAGCTCATTTATATCGGCAGTTGGGGATTGCATCTAGGGCATCCATTAGATAGATCAGTGCATATATGACGCTTCTCCAGGCATGAATTTATGAGCATTTTCTCTTTCTCACTCCTCACCCAGCCCTGGACTATACTGATGCTAGGCCCCGCGTACACTGATGGACTCCCGGCAGTCCACCCCGTACTACAAAGGACCATTTGGTTTCTACACGAGTCATTGGACGTATTGAGGGTAGATGAGGTATGTACCATAGAACCATGCACTTGTATATTTCTATAATTTGCCATACATTATCAAACTGATTACGATTTATATGTTGCAGGTAGTTTGGGATCCCCATCGTCTTATCCAGGATAATCGTCCATTCCTTGATATTGTATTCTTTAGTGGATGCTTGAAGTGCATGGATGTCGTAGAACCCTATCATCCTGAAAGGGTTTTACGATAGTTCGGTAGAATACAGACGTTCCCCCATGCGCCACTAGCCCCTGAGCGAGCCAGCAGAGGATCAACAGCAACATCGTACTGCATCCGGTATGTCTTTTATAGCAGTTATGGGAGAGGTGGAAGGATCACCTGCTGAGCCAAGCAAGCAGGAGCCATCCGGTGACCTGACCCTTAGATTGCGTACTGGGATATTTGGAGTGGTATTCTCGAATCACGCATCTAGCTGTTCACCTTCCAGAGAGCTGATCCAGTATCTACTCCCGATCACATCCCAATGATGCTGATGCTGACATGCAAGGCCGGCGTATTGCAGATGCGATTGGCTTTTGCACCAGCATTCTTGATATGGATCGGGAGGAGGCTGCGTTACAGGGGACCTACATGTATGATGTCAAATTGCAGATTGCACATGTGTTGCAGGGTCAGCATATCTCTATGGTTGAGCCTGATGAGCCTGATGTCCCTGGCCCTAGTCATGCATCACCACAGCAGTACAGGCGTTGACGACGGCGTGATGGGGATCCCTGATGTACCTCATGTATTTTGTATCTTTTAGCATATAGTGCATCTTTTTATAAAAGACATTGAAATTTGAATGACATTTTACTTCCTTTTAGCTCAATTTGAATGAAAATTTTTGGAATTAATATAAATATGTCAAACATTATACAAATTTGATTGTTGCTAAAAAAATTAACTCTACAACTCAATAGTCTCGCTAATAATAACATCCGATGAGATCGTTTGTCTAAACTGGTCAATCCTAGATACATATGAAGTAGCCCATCGGAAGCACAGGGTAAATGATGTTTTTGCCAATTACTTGCTATTGGGGGAACGGGATGACCCAGTAATAGAAACACCTACAAAATATATAAATTAGTAAACAGAATGAATTATTAGTCATTTAAGGATGATTAAGAGCCATTTAATTAACACCTCCACAAAATGATTGCCATTTACGAACGCCACTGCAATATCTTTGCGGGATAAAGGAGGAAGAAGGTAGGAATGTAAGACATTGTTGTAAGGAGAGGTGGTATAGGACAATGTTATAGTGGGACGCTATAACGTACCCCATATCCAGCATAGTCATCCACTGGTCATAAGGTGGATAATTATCAAAATATAATAATGCATGTTCAATCTCCTCAAACCTCCCTTCGACAGCAAATAAAGCACGATAGTGCTCTGAATGACATTGCAACTCATGTAATAAATCCTTCCTAATACAGAGCCAATCATCCTCTCCAAATCCCAGCAAGTCAGCTATTGCTCTAAATTCGCAGTTGCCATCAGCTTTAACATCCTTGATATGTTGGATGAACGGCCTCAACCCATCTGGAATTTGATCAATATAGATTGTTGGCTTTTATGACCATGTTCGATGACGAAAAACCTGCAAACCATTTACAAATGAATCCTATTAGATGGCAAACAATCGCTTTGTAATAATAACAAACAGCACGGGTCGGGAAGTTGCTGGCATGGGTCCGGCATGCGTTCGAAAGTTGCCGGCATGGGTTCGGTCCTTCGCCGGCATGGGCCCGGCACGGGTCTGGAAGTTGCCAACATGGGTCCGGCACGTCCTAATAAGGGTCCAACATGGGTTCGGAAGTTGCCGACATGGGGCCCGGAAGTTGCCAACATGTGCCGGCACATACCGGCATGGGTCTGATACATATCGGCACAGGTCCCAGAAGTTGCCGGCATGTGCCGGCACATACCGGCATGGGTCCGGCACATACCGGCACGGGCCCAAAAGTTGCCGGCACGATCCCACAGATGAAAGAAATACTTCATACCTTCTTCCTTGGCTGCCTCTTTGGCACTTGCGTCATTGGTGGAGTACCCATATCAGGTGAATAACTATCTTGTCCTGAAAGAATCAACTCAAAGGCAAAAGGATCACGGTAGGTAGATGTATCAACCTTCAATGAAGCGTGGCCGTAGCCAAGTGAACCAGTCATCCTTTTGACAGGTTCTTCAAGACAAGTACTATCTGGGCTAGCAATCTCTCTCAATTTTCTTAACATTTGCAATTACGAAGACCCATCTAACTATTTGAATTTTCGAGCAATTATATTCAACTTTGGTTCACAGCTCAGCTGAATACTTTGCACTTTTGAAGCAGGCACCATATCAAGTTTTCTCCAATGAGGATCTATGCAATCGAAGGGAATTGGCCGACCTTCCATCCTGAACTGCACAATCTCGTGGGCGCATGGTAAACCATGTGTGCGCCGAATAGCACACCCACAAACTGAATCATCAATCCCAACTGAATTGGCTCGGTTCGCTTGAGCGAGGATCTGATTTAATGCACTTATAGAAATGAAACCTGCAGTTCTTTGAATTCAGTAGGCTTGAAGTCATGTTGCACGACCGTTAAACTCTTCTCAAATGAGGCTTTAATGTTACTGTGCTGCAACTCAATCAAACTATGCATTTTTGTCCAAGATGACTCGAAATTTCCTTGGCTTGATCCAAGCTGTCTTTTCAGCCTTGCATGTGCACTTTCAGCCCTAGAAAAGTTAATAAAATTAAATAAAAGTGAGATAACAATTGTGTAATTAAATTATAAAGTTCTTAAATTTATCAATTCCTTGTGATACCTATTAGTTGTCACATTCCCGTAGTGCCTACATGCGTCCGTCCATGCTACGACAAATCTTTCCTTGTACTTGCTCAGCCAATAACGTAAAGCATTTGGGTAGGTACTAAACTCTCTGTGGAGTGCACTCCAGTGATCATTAAACTTATCTTCTGTGGTGGACAACACAAGTATATTCCAACTCATTATAAACTTATCACATTTTTCCTTTGTTTCAAATAACCTTTTGCACTGGGCCAAAACATTCCTACTAATATGTCATCTACATAACAAATGTGTTGCCATAGGAAATACCTTCTGAATTGTATTCAATAGAGCCAAGTCTCTATCTGTGACTATCACCTCAGGTAGAGCATCAGCGTCCATGACACTGCGCAATCTCTCTAATGCCTATGTATAGTTATCTTCTCGCTCAGAGTCCATGTATACAAAAGCAATAGAAAATGTCAGGTCAGTTGATGTCACCCCCACAATCTCTAAGAGAGGAAGATGATATCTATTCATCTTGTAAGTGCAATCCATTATCAACACACAAGGAAATGCACGTAACAATTCTATACTGCCAGGGTGTGCCCAAAACAAGTCACACACAACATCAGACTTAATACAATTCCTATGCCACTCAATGTATTTACACTCAGATAATTTACCAAGAAGATATTGCATCTGAGATCTCCAGCTGTCTCTACAGCCTTGCACCTCTATCGTGCATTGTAGATTATCTTCATTGTCGTAACATTGAGGGCATCACTTTGCTTCAAAGTAGATAATATGTCCTTAGGTCGAACCAAACTCTTCGACATCTCTACTAGCATTGTAGTCTCCTGCTTAGATAATCATCCTGAATATGAGTGCCCCTCGAGATGCTTTGCAGCTGGATGATTGTGCACACCATACATGACCATTAACATCCAATCATCTGTAGTGTCCAATTTCTTCCCTCTTAAGGCAAAAGGACATCCACACTTCTTAGTGCCACTGGCCCTGGTCTTTGATCCCTTTTCCTTTATGTGTTTACTTTTGTAAGTACCACTCCTCTCGCAAGAAAAAATAATTCTTGGTTTCTTAACATTGCTACCCGTATCGGATTTTTTAATAATAATGATAAATCAATCCTCTTTCCGACTTCTAGACACCAATGACACATTTCTTCTCTACTTTGAATATTTATAAAATAAATAGTTTTATGTTAGTAGACAATTTTAAACATTGATTAGTCAAATAATACTAAAATAATTGCAATCAAATTTTTCTTACCTCGTAAGTTGTAAATTCATTTGTGTAATCCATCACACAATCAGAGCCAATCATGCTGCATTCGGTCGAAGCATCGCCCTACATAATCAAATAATAATTTTAAACCTTAATCATAATTAACCCAAAAAAACAGAGATGTTCGGCTATGTGTGGCTGAAAATAAACTTTCTGTTCGACCACATGGGGCCGAATTATTGGCATCTATTCAACTCTGTGTGGCTGAATAGATTTCACAGAAGAAATCTGTTCAGGGCCGAACATGTTGACTCAATTCGGCCCACCAAGGCCGAAAAAACCGGAAAATTTTTTTTCGATGATGGGGATATAAACCAACCTTTGCAACAGTAAAACCTTCAAAAATTGCTAGTTGCTTGTCCATTGCTCGATTATAGGTTGAAATCTCTTCAACCAAGCTTCAAATAGTTGGATCCAAGGGTATTGATCCGGAATGAGGGAGGAGGGGGGAGGGGCAGGGGAGGGGGTGGGGCTACCGAGGATAAATTGTGGGCCAAATAGAATTTCCCAAAAAATAGTCATCCAAAAATAACTATATTGAGACACTCCAGCACGAAAGCATTTTCTACTTCATGAGTGCTAAAGATAAATTTTTATTGAGGTTGAACGGTGGGATCATGTTGCTAGAAAAGTATGAACTTTCACCCTTCATATCAACAGAATAGAAATTTTTTCTTTTTCCATTCATCAAACCTTATATCATAGTTGTCAGACCCGGCCTCAACATTGACCCGGCCAAGGGCTCACTGGGTCACTGGTTCAACCATCGGGTCATCGGTTGAACCATTGATCAATTATTTTAATATAAAAATATATTTATATTAATAAAAATTATTTTTTAATAAAATGAACATATGAATAGTAATTTTGTAATCTTCTTTTTTTTTGGAAAAAATCTTTTTTGGTATCTTATTTAATCTCTAAACTTTGCTTACTTTCAATCTGCATACCCATTTAGTTTAATTTAACTTTTTCTCAAAAAAAAAATTAAAGAAATTTCTATCCAAGTTTCCTTTATTTTCATCATTTTCTTTTTATGTCTCTGCTTTTCCGTCTTGATTCCCATAAAATTTTTATATTTTGGGTTGACCGGTTCATGAGTGGACCAGATGGGTTGATTGGGTTATTTTGGGTCTCTTACATATCCGGTTTTATATTAGAATCGGACCGGCTTGGCCTCCGGGTCCCGGTTCAACCGGCTGGTCTGGTCCGATTTTAATAACTATGCCTTATATACCGGAGTTTAAATAGTTGGCCAAATGTGCTTGGCCTGAACTCAACAAAAACTCTCGGACTAACCCAATGAGATTAAAATAACTCCCAAGCCCATGTACACCCGTGACTTGATTTAATCTTAACTCTTGAACCCACACCCAGCTCAATATAAGTTAGCCTAACCTGGGTTTTGATAGCATCACACTAGGCCCAACAATCTTGATCTTGGTGCTTCAAAGCCTCGGCACGTCTGCTGTATCCATCAGCTACATCAACGAAACACACTTATGAAAGCTGTTCCCTGAAAGGACCTTGGTTAGTGCATCTGCTGGGTTTTCCTTGGTATGTACCTTCATCAGCTCTATCTTACCTTTTCCCACCAGCTCTCTGATCCTATGATATTTGATATCAATGTGCTTCGTCCTCCATAAGACTCCTTCTGAGAGTATTCTTTGACCATTAGTTTTGCCTTATACCTGATACGCCCTTGCTCTGAAGGCCCTTGCGCTAATAAACCCATTTGTAATCAATGTATTGCTTTCCTTGTGGCAACTAGATCAACTGCCATATGCCATTTTTGTGGAGAGACTACATCTCTTCTTCCATAGCCTGAATTCACCTATCTCTATTCTGGCTTTCCACAACCTCCTCATAGGTGTAGGGGTTTCATTCGCTGTCACCAACGCATATGACACCAATCTTCGAAGCCATATCGAACTGGTGGTCACACGCTCCTTGTATGCCTATACAGTGCGATCCCAGTATCAGTCCTCTGCCCAGCTGCATCTTGCTGAACTCCATGACTTCTGCCCCCTCTATTAGTCCTCTCCATCTGAATCTCAAATCCTTCTGATCCACTAGCAAATGACACCAATCATATCTGTGTAAATGCTGAACCACGACCAATTGAGAGTGTAATGATGAGAACAAGCTGAATCCAGGGTTCATATCTGTGTTATACCTGTGACCATAGTTGCAGATCATCCTCCACCTCCTGATCTGCAACTATACTCACTGATTTAGATCCTCTCTTTACTTCCTTCTAATTTTTTCACTTAGGATAGTTTTTCTTGAAATGTCCTACTTCACCACACTTGTAACACTTAGCCTCTCTCTTGCCTTTCCTGAACTTTGACCGTCTCCTAAGCCTGCTTCTATCCTTGCCTCTACGTAACCCTTTCCCCACTGATAGACCCTTCTAGGGAACCGCTTCCTTGGTCATCTTCTTCCTTTGCTCATTCGTCTGAAGTACTAAGACAATATCTTCATTAAATAGTGTCTCATTCCCATAGAGCAGCGTCGTGACCAGTGAGTCATATGATGTGGGCAGTAAACACAATAGTAGAAGTGCCTTATCTTCCTTCATCTTGACCCCGATATTCAGCAATTCATTACTCATCTGGTCAAACATCTAGATGTAGGCAGCATATCTCTACCTTCTGCCATCCAAAGACTATAGAGGCGCTTCTTCAACATCAACTTGTTGCGCATGTTCTTCACCATGTAGAGGGTATGCAACTTCGTCTAGAGTCCTTTCGGGGTCTTCTCCTCAAGTACTGAATAGAGGGCTGAATCTGCTAGACATCCTCTAATCGTTGAACATGCTTTTTTCTCCATCGACATCCACTGTTTGTCTATCATCCCATCTGGTCTTTCCTCCAAAGCTAGATCTAAACCATTCTGCATAAGAAGGTTCTCTACCTGGACTTTTCATATGGAAAAACTTCCCTTCCAATCAAACTTCTCAAAATTTATTTTTATGCTACTACTCATGGCTAGATCTCAACCAAAAATATCATAAAAAATTCTAAAAAATTGAGAAGTACCTTGATGAAGCCTTGCTAAAATTTTTTTCAGTCCTTTGAAGATATCCAAATTCCTCCTTACTGAATCAGGCTCTAATACCAATTGTTGAGGTTGAACAGTGGGATCTTGTTGCTGAAGAAGTATCCTGGGCTTTTACCCTTCTTACCAACGATTAGCATAGCGCAACGATAATGTGTTTGTCCTTTGTCCCCTTAGTTACAGGTTCAAACCACGCTCAGCTTCTTGGCACCGAGAAAAACTCACGCTTTCTGGCTAACCTGAACGCCACGTTCTCCTGGAAGAACCCCTAATCTCATGCTCACCATAGCTCTTGGGAGGGGACCCGAATGTTTTATGGGCGTCGCTCAACCACAGTTCCTGGAGAGGACCCGAACGTTCCATGGGTATCGCTCACCCACATTTCCTGGAAGAACCTTCGATCTCACGCTCACCCACAGCTCCTAGGAGGGGGAGGACTTGAATGTTCCATGGGTGTTCTAAACGCCGCTTCCTAGGAAGCACCCCGCACATCTGGAGGGGATTCCACGAAGTTGTGCGGCTTCGTTCTCCTAAGAGAAGGAGCCCTGTAGGAGGAGGCGGCTGTGATGAGGAAGAAATTAAAGTTGGAAGAAAAGAATCTATTTTTTTTTTTCATTCATCAAACCCTAAAATTAGGGTTTAAATAGTTGGCCAAATGGGCTTGACCCAAACTTAACAAAACTCCCATGTACTACTTGCCCAATGAGATTAAAATAATCTTCAAGCCCGTGTACACCTGGAATTTGATTTAATCTCAACTCTTGGACCCATACCCGACCCAGTATAAGTTAACCCAACCTGGACGCTAATAGCATCACACCAGACCCAACAATTTTCCCATCCAAAGAAAGAAAAAAACTTCTCCAAGCTAGAATTTAACCACTAAAAAGATACAAATGGCTTCAAAAGTTATTCAAATCATGCCTTTCATACCGGATCCGTAAATTTCAAGTTCCAAATCATAGCATTTCACAATTCCAAACTGATGACGCCAGGTCACCTTCTTCAAACGTCGGGAAAGACGGACGTCCTTCTCTCCGAACCCCTGCAAGAAAAGTCCTCGGAGATCGGATGTTCCGGTGGGGACCCTTCGATGCTCAAGTCAGTTACTTGGGATCAGACAAGAACCGCTCAGCGGAAGGGAGCTGAGACAGTTAGGGCTTTGCTAGGAGGAAGAAAGCTAGAAACCAGAGTTCAGATCCTTACTTACAGTGCGGGCGTGTGTTTTTATACATGTCCAAAAATTCCATCTTACTGTTCTGAAAGATTGCCGTCGTACCATCATTATGCATGCCGGAGGCGTCCAGCACTACCTGCCAACATGGCATTATATGTGTCTCGCAGCTGCGGTTGTATTTGGTGCGCGCCGTTGCTTGACATGACCGCGCACAGTGGCAAGTGGTAGTGAATCGTACGCTGTAACGGAGCACAGTCACGCATAGGAACATGCAGTGCACCATACGCCGTTATGAGGCATGGCCCTCCGTAACGGGGCGCAATCACGCACAGGAACATGCAATGCACCATACGCTGTTATGAGGCATGGCTGCAAGCAATCATGGGCGCTCGGAGAATCACGTGGGCGCGCCAGGTGGCCTAGAGCTGTTATTTGGTTCGAAAGCTGGTCCACGTGCTAATCGCTGATGATGCCCGCGCACCCCGGGACCAAAGGGGGTCTCGGGGCTGAGATATGGTGACCTCACCCCGAGACCGAAGGGGGTCATGGGGGTGAGATGGTGCTGGTGCACCCCGAGACCGGAGGGGGGTCTCGGTGTCGAGATATGGTGATCCCATCCCGAGACCGGAGGGGGTCTCGGGGGTGAGATAATGCCGATGCACCCCGAGACCGGAAGGGGGGTCTCAGGGTTGAGATATGGTGATCCCACCCCGAGACCGGAGGGGGTCTCGGGGTGAGATAATGCTGGTGCACCCCGAGACCGGAGGGGGGTCTCGGGGTCGAGATATGGTGATCCACCCCGAGACCGGGGGTCTCGGGGGTGAGATAATGCTGGTGCACCCCGAGACCGGAGGGGGGTCTCGGGGTCGAGATAATACTGGTGCACCCCGAGATCGGAAGAGGGGTCTTGGGGTCGAGATATGGTGATCCCACCCCAAGACCGAGGGGGTCTCGGGGGTGAGATAATGCTAGTGCACCCCGAGACCGGAGGGAGGTCTCGTGGTCAAGAGATGGTGATCCCACCCCGAGACCGGAGGGGGTCTTAGGGGTGAGATAATGCTGGTGCACCCCAAGACCGGAAGGGGGGGTCTCGGGGTCGAGATATGGTGATCCCACCCCGAGACCAGAGGGGGTCTTGGGGGTGAGATAATGCTGGTGCACCCCGAGATCGGAGGGGGGTCTCGAGGTCGAGATATGGTGATCCCACCCCGAGACTGGAGGGGGTCTCGGGGGTGAGATAATGCTAGTGCACGCCGAGACCGGAGGGGGGTCTCGGGGTCAGAGATGGTGATATCTGTTAGCTGCTGTTACCTTTTATTCTAACGATGTTGGATCAGCCATATCAGATGCCCCCTCACCCCTGAGGCAAAGCGGGTCCCACTGACGAGGCGAAAGGGGTGTTCTCCTCCACGTGGCTGATCCCTGTCCACACCTCTTATGCTGACGGCATGGGGAATGTGAGAAGGCGGCCGCCTCCGTACACTGTGCACGCCACGATCGACCTCGAGAGAAAACTAGCCCTTCGAAGTCTGCACGAAAAGCTGCATCATCATTACCTCTCATAGCGGCGATGCCAGCGGAGTCCCATCACTGGCCGAAGGCATACTGCACCATGCGTTGGGTGTCCCTCGAGGTGAACCAGCCTATGGTGGGGGGCCATGTGGCTGACGAGACGAGGCGGAACGATTTGAAAACCCAATAAACCCAAATAAGGGGTTGAATCTGGCCATATCGCTTCCGCTATCATCGTCTTCCTCTGTGCTTGTTCTCTGATCTCCCCTGCAACCCAAGAGCTTGTGCTTGGCTTTCCTTCCTTCAGGTCAGTTCTTTGTCCATTCCAGACTTCTCCATCCCTTCTTTTGCTCATCAGCTCTCCATCCTGGACCTCGAAGGACGATTCAGGGAATCATCCTCCCTCTGAGAGGCATTGTACCTCTCCCGCACCTTCTCCTTCTCCTCCGCTTGAGTGGTCCACTGATTTATAGGACCGCGTCCCCTGGCCCGGCGATGGGTCGCCGGTGGAGCCCCATCGAGGAGCCGCCGGTCGGAGGCCGGCACCTTCTCGAGGGTGGAGGGGTCCCCGAAGGGGACTTCCTCCACTGTAACAGGTCTGGATTTGACAAAAATCCGGGCCCGTTACCAAATTCCCCGGGACGTTGAGCTTTTTCTGCCGACTCCTGATGATAGGGTCATCTCCTCCCAACCCGGTCGGGTGGCCCTTTATGAGATTTGCCTGAAGGCAGGTCTCTGTCCACCCTTTCCGCCCTTTTTCATCAACATTCTTGACTACTACTCCTTGACTCCATCCCAACTGGTCCCCAACTCCTACCGTGTGGTTAGCACCTTTGTCATTCTCTGCCATCATCTGGGTATCACCCCTTGAATCTCTCTCTTCCGATCCTTCTATATCCTCCGATCCTAGAAGGGTTGGTGGCTGTTCCAGCCCCGACCCAATCGCGTCCTCAAACTTTTTCTTCCTTCTTCAATCAGGGGATGGAAATCCTGATTCTTTTTCGCTGACCTTGACCAAGTTAGGCCCCGGTGGGAAGATCCCGACCTCCGAGGGAACGCGAACTCTACTATCCATCCTAGGGATCAGGAGGCGTCGGGTCAATTGCTGGCTGCCGAGATCCCTCGGTACACCTTGCTCTTGACGGAAGATAATCTCGAATCGGCGGATCTTATCTCCCACCGGGGTAAGCCATTTCCACTTAGCCAAAAATTTTGCCTGCTTCTCCTTTTTTTTTTGACTTTGACTGATGTCACGCAGCTATGAAGATACCGATAGAGAAGCTCCTGAGGGCCGTCTCTAAAAAGAGGGCCCGGGAGGGGCCACCCGGAGGCTAGCAAGCTCCAGCCCCAAAATGCCCGACGGCTCGGGCTTCCCAACCACCGGCACCACAAGACCCCCCGGCTGCTCCAGAAGTTTATCTCACAGCCGACACCCCGCCAGAGATGGCGGCGGCCGCGAGAGTCCCAATCGAGAAGCCAGTCGCAGAGGAGCCGGTAGCGGCGGAGGAGCCCATAGTGGCTGAAGAGCTTTCCGCCCCTGGCGAACCAACTCCGCCAGAGGCTGCCATGGATTGGGGCGAGGGGCCATCAAGGGCCACGAGCCCACCCCCCGAGAGGTCGCCTAGGAACAGCCCGCGCGCCGAGCCGGAGACTGCTGAGATGGCCGAACGGAGTGGGGCCTAGCCAGGGCCGTCCCGGGACTCCTTGAACGTGGTTGCTGGGCTGAGCGGGTCCTTGCCCGAGATCCTGGAGGAACTCAGCCAACAGAAGGCGAGCACATTCTTCCGGGATTCCTACGCGGCCATCGTCAGGGTAAGCGGTCTTTTTGCCTTTTGCCTTCATATCTTTTCTTTTCTTTTTGCTAACCTGGAACTTACGCATGCAGCTCGCACACTCCTTGAGGGCCACCAGGGAGGCAATCCATGGTGGGAAGGCCCTTCTGCAGGAGGCGAAGGAGGTTGAGGATGCTCAGCGCCGCGCGGAGGCGGCCGAAGAGGTGCTGGAGTTGGCCAAAAGCGCCTGGGCAAGTGAAACCAAGGCCGCTGAGAGCCGAGCGGAGGCCGACGCCAACCGTGTGTGCGCGGCACTCCACCAAATGATGGAGGCCGAGAATGCTGTGATGGCTAGAGATCTACACATCTCTGAGCTAACCTTGGCCCTTCAGGAGGCCGAGGGTCGAGCGGTTGCGGCGGAAGAAAAATGAAGGCCGCGGAGGAAGAAACGAAGGCCGCAGAGGAAGAGGCGCGGGCGGCAAAGGAGGAAGCAAGCCAATCCGGGGAGGAGGCGAGCCGTGCCCAGGAGGCCGAGAGAGCTGCAGTGGCAGCCCTCGCCGCGGAGGAGAAGGCTCGGGCCGCTGAGGTGGAAGCTGCCATCGTGGCCAGGACCGCCGGGATTATAGAAGAGTACAAAGCGTCTAAACGCTTCGCGGATGATCTGGCGAAGGCCTCGGCAGTGTGTCCTTCAGGGGTTCTAGCATGGAAAGGAAAAGATTGCCAGAAACTTGGACGTCCCCCAAGCCCTGGAAATCGAACCGGACCACCTCTCGGATGCGGCCCCTTCCGATGATGAGCTAGCGCCAACCAAACCGTGAACTTGTATTTATGTTTTTGCAAGTCCGACAATGTTGGCATTTTGTAATCCCTTCAAATAAATGAAATACTTTTCTTCAAAATATATTGTCTATTTGTCCCTCTTACCCTGAATTCGTTGGTTGACAATGCGCGGTCCCATGGTCCCATTAGTCCCGCTAGTGCCAGGGGATAACTCTCAACTCATACGAGCTATTCCGTCTTAGCCATCTAGGACCAAAACTTGGGGCCAGGAAGCAGGTTTCTTGGGGTTGAAGCGCCGGTCATTGGAGGTTGAGGTAGGCGGGTTCCTCAGGATCGACGGCGCACCGCTATGCCAGAAGTATATCGGGCCTTGCGCCAGGTAGGCATGTGGCTTTGGTGCCGACGGGGGTCGAACTTTATGTGCCGTCGGGTGTCGGGCTTTATGTGCCGTCAGGTGTCGGGCTTTATATGCCATCGGGTGTCGGGCTTTATGCCTGGCTGGCCCAGGGCTTTAGGTGCCGACGGGTGTCGGGCTTTATGCCTGGCTGGCCCAGGGCTTTAGGTGCCGACGGGTGTCGGGCTTTATGCCTGGATGGCCCAGGGCTTTAGGTGCCGACGGGTGTCGGGCTTTATGCCTGGCTGGCCCAAGGCTTTAGGTGCCGATGGGTGTCAGGCTTTATGCCTGGCTGGTGCAGGGCTTTGAGTGCCGACGGGTGTCGGGCTTCATGCCTAGCTGGTGCAGGGCTTCTGGTGCTGACGGGTGTCGGGCTTTATGCCTGGCTGGCCCAGGGCTTTGAGTGCCGACGGGTGTCGGGCTTTATGCTGGCTGGCCCAGGGCTTTGAGTGCCGATGGGTGTCGGGCTTTATGCCTGACTGGCCCAGGGCTTTAGGTGCCCACGGGTGTCGGGCTTTATGCCTGGCTGGCCCAGGGCTTTAGGTGCCGACGGGTGTCAGGCTTTATGCATGGCTGGCCTAGGGCTTTAGGTGCCGATGGGTGTCGGGCTTTATTCCTGGCTGGCCTAGGGCTTTAAGTGCCGACGGGTGTAGGGCTTTATGCTTGGCTGGCCCAGGGCTTTAGGTGCCGACGAGTGTCGGGCTTTATGCCCGACTGGCCTAGGGCTTTAGGTGCCGACAGGTGTCGGGCTTCATGCCTAGCTGGTGCAGGGCTTTGAGTGCCGACGGGTATCGGGCTTCATGCCTGGCTGTGCATGGCTTTTGGTGCTGATGGGTGTCGGGCTTTATGCCTGGCTGGCCCAGGGCTTTAGGTGTCGACGGGTGTCGGGCTTTAAGCCAGGCTGGCCCAGGGCTTTAGGTGTCGACGGGTGTCGGGCTTCATGCCTAGTGTTGGCTTATGGGGGCCAGCGTCTCCCTTAGGGATTCGCTGTCATGGGCTTATGGGGGCCCACATATGACATCGGTGCTTGACAGCCCAACCAACCGGTGCATGCCACGTGTACGCATTGCGAAGCCCCTCATGTTCGCCCGCCGCTTAGCGTGGGGCTCTGCGCTGCCGTTGTGAACTATGGGGGGTGTCCTGCAGGAATCAGCCTTGGGGCTTAAGGAAATAAAGTACCACCTTTACTGATAGCTATAGCTTTTGGTAAGATGTAAGGGGCTTGATCCTAAAACTTGGTATATTGTTGGTCCAGATAGCAACCCAAGAGGGGGGTGAATTGGGTTTTTCAAAAATTAAACTCTTTTGAAAGATAACCCCCAGCGGAAATAAAAACTTAGATTCACAGATTTAAAACTAAGCAACTATAAATAGAGAGTTGAAGATAAAGAGACAATCACGGCAAACACAATAGATTTTATAGTGGTTCGGTGTACCTACACCTACGTCCACTCCCAAGTACCTCTTGGGTCCACACTATAATCAAACTGATTACAGCAGAGTTGTTTTGCAAGCTCACAACTCAAACTTGTTGTTTTCCCGGGTGCACAACGAACCCAGCTGGTTTTCAAGGCTCACCAGCACAAAACCTAAAACCACAAGCTAATGCTTGCACAAGGCTAACAGCCTCAACTGAATCAATCACCAGATTGACCCAGCAAACAGTATTTGATTTTACAAAAGCAAACTGCTCCTTCAATGAGCAAATATACAATAATGAAACAATAAATAGAGATTAGGAACCAAAGCCTGATTCGAAGATCTTGGTGGCTTCTTCCTTCTCTTCCTTTGAATGGATCTTCCTTTGAATATGCTCTTGAGGCTCAGAAGATTGGAAAAACTAGGGCTTCTTCCTTCTCTTGAGATTTCTTCTAAATAGAACAGCAAAGGCTTGGAATCTCTTTCTCTTCTTTTGGGGAATGAGTATGATCTTTCCTTACAGGTTTTCCCTCTTTTCTTTTCTGATAGATCTCAAGATTTTCTCTATTCTTTTCTTTTTGCCTCTTTCTTCTCTTTTCTCTCTTTTTTTGGGATGCAATCAACCCTCTTCTTATAGATCCGATTAATCCACAAATAGTGTGAAACTATCCGTTAGAAGCAAGTGAAAAAGGATTAGATCCATAAATAACAATAGCCGTTGGGATTAAAATAGATAAAGATAAAGTTTAGAGTCGTTCTGACAGTTCTGGAGCCGTGTCTGACATTCTGGAGTCGGCTCTGGCTTTTTCTGGAGTCGGCTCTAACTCGAAATAATTTAATCCGCTCGATCTGGAGTCGTCTCTGACTTTTCTGGGGTCGACACAAAATTCTTCTGGAGTCGACTCTAACAGTCTGGGAGTCGACTCTAAGTCGTGGCCTGAAAATCCAACGTTCTGTTGTTTCTGATAGAGTCGGCTCTCACAGTCCCGGAGTCGACTCTAAGTCTGTGCCATTTTTCGGAGTCGGCTCTGTGATTCCATGTGTCGACTCTAATGTCTGCAGTCTTACCTTGACATTAGATTCAAACCAGAACTTGATTTTCCTTCTTGATTTTGATCATCAAATAGACTTATAATCTGAAAAACTTAATCAAAATCATTAGTAACATCAAATGTTATACTCAAATAGTTTTGTTAATCATCAAAATCCTCAATTGGGTCAACAATCTCCCCCTTTTTGATGATGACAAAAACTTTGAGTATATGCATTAAAAATTCATTTGAATTGAGAATTATAGACATTGTTAAAGCTTAGAGACTTTCTAATAGAGAATTTGATGCCAATATTCAAAATGAATAAAATAACAAAACTTGACATCAATCAAAATGATTTAACTTTTATATGGAGAAATTTATTAAGCTCCCCCTGCATTGAATAGCTCCCCCTATGTAGATAACTGAATTCTTTCTAAAAATTCTCAGAATTGTTCTTCATTTTCTTTCTCTTTCTCTTTCTTATATTTCTTTCTTATATGCATATACACTTATCTCTCCCCCTTTTTTGTTATCAACAATAAGGTGAGTTTAAAAAGCAATAAGAATGTTATCAGAGCGAGAATGTTGGTTCGAATAAACATAAGGATAGGAAACTTCATTCATTGACAAAATTTGTAATAAAAGTGTAATATTCATTCAACATTTGTATTCCAAAGCAAGATCCATTACATGTATTCTAAAATGACAGATTTAAGTATGTAAATCCTAGATACATGCTAAGAAAGAAAGCAAGAAATCCTAAGATACAACCTAGGATTGAAATCAAAATCAAATATGCTTATACACAATTTTCTTTAATGTCCAATCATTTCCATAACATCATCTTTTTGGGTCTTCTTAAAGCTTTCAAGACATGCTTCAATTTGAGAGACGGCAAGGTCGATATCTTTCTTCAGTTGACTTGTAGCATGAAGATACTTTCCAGAACCGTCTGCAATGCCTTCCATCCTTTCAAAAATTTTATGAAGATCAGTGCTAAAGGATTCGACGGAATTGCTAATTGAAAAAAATCATGTCAAGTCTTGAATTAATCTCATCCTTTAATTGATTGAACTCCTCTCTTAATTTACACATATCATTTGTTCTTACACTGTCATACTCAGCCAGTAAAGCCCTGAGCTGACCAATTTGCTCCTCAGAAAATCTTTCTGATGCCATGCTGACTGATGTGGAAGTTGAGAGCTAGGTCCAGCTTCTGAGGGTCCAGCAGATGGTCCAGCAGAAGGTCCAGCAGAAGAAGGTCCAGCAGATGGTTCAGGAATGTCTTCTCCTCTGACTTCCTCAACTCTAACTTCTTCAGCTCTGGCCTCATGTCCTCTTTTAATCCAGTTTCCATTTTCTTTTCTAAAGCCCATTCGGTGAATTGTAGAGACACTATAGTAATCTGTATGTCTTAACTTTCTTAGTGGCTCATTGTCCATTATAAGTACACCTTGGCTTCTGAATACTAATGTTAAAACCATACCATATGGCAATGTAGATCTCTTCTTAGTAGCTGCCTCTGCCATATAGCCTATCATCATTTCAGCAAGATTTAAAGGTCTACCAGTGAGTATGCAGTCCATCAATAAAACGTCTCGCTCCGAGACATATTCAAACCTTCCGATTTTAGGAAATAGAATCCTTCCACAGATATTGTGAAGTAATCTGAGTTCCAAATTAAGTTGATTTGCCAAATTTCCTCAAACTCAGAAACTTCTCTCCTAACATCCTTGATAGTGCACCTCCTCTATCTTCATGATGATATTCAACAAGTCCAACAGTAGGCATTTCCAATAAATTACCAAGGGATTCGGCTGTGATGATTACCTTTGTTCCTCTTACAACACTTACTAAGCCTCCCTCTCCTCTACTTAAATCATTATAAAACTCTCTTACTAGGGCAGGGTAGGTAGGGATATCCAAAGAGCAGACCTTCTCCCATCCCATTTCTTTCAACAATCGCCCAATAGCAAAGCCCTCCGAAATAAAAAAGTTGAAATCAACTTTTCTTCCGGTTGTAATGGCCTTACCAGCTAATTGGTCGACTCGAGGAGAAGATGGTGAGGGTGGAGAGTCATCTTGAGTGGCAGATGAAGAAGATGACGAAGGTTGCCTCCGATTTGAACGGCGCTTCGTCGGAACAGTCGAACCACCAATGATAGCACGCCTTTTGGGAGCCATTGGATTCGATTGGAATGAGTAATCAAGGGTTTTGAGGGATTTGGAGGGTTTGGAATCAGTTTGGAACAGTTTGAAAATGGTTTAGGAGACGATAGAAATCGTTTGGGGTCGACTCCGCCCTTTTTATTTTGACCTAGTTCCACTTAGAGTCGACTCCCGAAAATGGGTGTCGGCTCCGAACCAGAGAATCTGTCAGCGCCCGAATTAGAGTCGGCTCTACAGAAGCCAGAGTCGGCTCTAATTGCCCAGACAGAACATCAAAATAAGAAGGTGTCGACTCCACAAACTGAGGTGTCGACTCCACAATAGTTTCAGAGAAAAATTAGAATTTCAAGGATCTGAAACTGATCAAATTAATCATCAAACTCTAGATAAGTGTTCCTTAATAATTGGGGAAACAATGAATCAAATTTCTAGATAATTTCCTTATTGGACATAGGGATTTTCAAGAAATTATTGAAGTCTAGATAGTTGTTGTCCTTAAGAGTTTCAGAAAATTATTCTAAAGGATCACAAACTCCTAATTCTCCTCTAAGATAGCAAAATCTCTCCTCACTCAAAGGTTTGGTAAAATATCAGCTAATTGATCATTAGTATTAACATATTCAAGACAAACATCTTTGTTAGTTACATGTTCTCTAATAAAGTGATGTCTAATTTCAATGTGTTTAGTTCTTGAATGTTGAATTGGATTTTTAGTTAGATTGATAGCACTAGTATTATCACATTTAATAGGTATTTTATCAAGTGTGATACCATAATCTTCAAGTTGTCGCTTAATCCAAAGGATTTGAGCACAGCAACTTCCAGCTGCAACATACTCTGCCTCAGCAGTGGATAATGCAACCGAATTTTGCTTCTTGCTAAACCAAGAGATTAAGTTACTTCCTAAAAGTTGGCATACCCCACTTGTACTCTTTCTATCTAATTTACAACCAGCATAGTCAGAATCAGAATAAGCAATCAATTTTAAGGTTGAGTCTCTAGAATACCATAATCCTACATTTTTAGTTCCATTTAAGTATCTAAAGATTCTTTTAACAGCAAGTAAATGTGATTCCTTAGGATTAGATTGATATCTTGCACATAAGCAGACAGAAAACATGATATCTGGCCTACTTGCAGTTAGATAAAGAAGTGATCCAATCATACCTCTGTAATGCTTCTGATCTACTTTCTTACCTACTTCATCCTTGTCCAGCTTGCATGAGGGACTCATTGGCGTACCAAGAGGTTTAGCAGATTCCATACCAAATTTCTTGAGTATTTCCTTTGTATACTTTGTTTGGTTAATGAAAATTCCCGCTTTCTCTTGTTTGATTTGAAGTCCAAGGAAGAAGTTTAGTTCTCCCATCATGCTCATCTCGAATTCTCCCTGCATTAGCTTAGCAAATTCTTGACAAAGGAGATTGTTAGTAGCACCAAATATAATGTCATCAACATAAATTTGAACGATTAATAAATCCTTTCCTTTTCTTTTTAAAAACAAGGTTTTATCAACATTTCCTCTAGAAAAATCATTTTCAATTAAAAATTTACTTAATCTATCATACCAAGCTCTAGGTGCTTGCTTTAAACCATAAAGTGCTTTGTGTAGTTTGAAGACGTGGTTTGGAAATTCATGATCTTCAAAACCAGGAGGTTGTTCAACATAAACTTCCTCATTTATAAAACCATTTAGAAATGCACTTTTAACATCCATTTGAAATAAGTTGAAATTCATATGACATGCAAATGCAAGTAGTAGCCTAATGGCTTCTAATCTAGCAACAGGTGCAAAAGTTTCATCAAAATCTATACCTTCTTCTTGATTATATCCTTTTGCAACTAGTCTAGCTTTGTTTCTAATTACTATGCCATTTTCATCTAATTTATTTCTAAATACCCATTTAGATCCTATTATAGGGTGATTTTTAGGTCTTTCAACTAGGGTCCAGACTTGATTTCTAGTGAATTGGTTTAACTCTTCCTGCATTGCTAACATCCAATAACTATCTTTCTCGGCTTCCTCTATAGTCTTAGGTTCTATATGAGATACAAATGCAAGATGATTATTGATATCTCTCATTGATGATCTAGTCCTTACACCTTGAGATGGATCACCTATGATTAGGTCCTTAGGATGACCATAAGCATATCTCCAATCTCTAGGTAGATCTTGATCATTTTGAACAGTATCAATACCATCATCCTTAGGTGAGTCATCATCCTTAACTTCAGGTTCTTGATCTGAAGATACATTTAATTTTTCAATATCTCTTTCAATCAAAGATGTATCTTCCTCATCATCAATTTTATCTGAACTTGATGCTAAAGACTCATCAAACACTATATGAATGGATTCTTCTACAACTAAGCTTTTCTTATTAAATACTCTATATGCTTTGCTAGATGTAGAATATCCTAGGAAGATACCTTCATCAGACTTTGCGTCAAACTTCCCAAGATTATCCTTACCATTGTTATGAATAAAACATTTACAACCAAATGCATGAAAATAACTTAAATTTGGTTTCCTATTGATCCAAAGTTCATAGGGAGTTTTCTTAAGGATAGGTCTAATTAGGGCTCTATTTAGAATGTAACAAGCTGTGTTTATAGCTTCCGCCCAAAAATATTTTGGAAGTTGGCTTTCACATAGCATGGTACGGGCCATGTCTTCTAAAGTCCTATTCTTCCTTTCTACAACTCCATTTTGTTGTGGTGTTCTAGGTGCAGAGAAGTTATGATGTATGCCTTTTTCAAAACAGAATTTTTCAAATAAGTGATTTTCAAATTCAGTTCCATGATCACTTCTAATAGACACTATGGTAGTGTTTTTCTCATTAGTGACTTTCTTAACAAATTTCATGAATATTGAGAAAGTCTCATCTTTGTGAGCCAAAAACATTACCCAAGTGAATCTAGAGTAATCATCTACTATCACTAGACCATATTTCTTTCCTCCTAGACTTGTGGTTCTAGTAGGTCCAAAAAGGTCCATGTGTAGTAGCTCTAGTGGCCTAGTAGTTGAAACAACATTCTTAGATTTGAAAGAAGTTCTTGTTTGTTTTCCAAATTGACATGCATCACATATTCGATTATTTTCAAAATTTAGACTAGGAATACCTTTAACTAAATCCATTTTCAATAATTTGGAAATTAGGTGTGTGCTTGCATGACCTAATCTACGATGCCATAGCCAACCAATCTCATTCATTTTAGCATTATCAGCAACTAAGCAATGATTACTTGGAGATAAATTACTCAAATCAATTAAGTACACATTGCCATAGCGTTTACCAACAAGAATAATGCTATTATCAATGGGATTAGTAACAGTGCAAACAGAAGCTTCAAAGGAAACCTTGAAACCTTTGTCACACAGTTGGCTAATACTTATTAGATTATGTTTAAGTCCATCAACATATAAAACATTATCAATATGAGTAGATGGAGTAATTTGAATCTTACCAATGCCCATGATATGGCCTTGACCATTATCACCAAAAGTAACTACTCCACCTCTTTTTGATTCAAGGGTGATGAATTGATCTTTGTCACCCGTCATGTGTCTTGAGCAACCACTATCCAGGTACCATTTTCTTTTCAGTCTGATGGCTGCAAGACACTCCTGCAAAACATTTATGTCTTAATTTTAGGTACCCAAGCCTTCTTGGGTCCTTCATGGTTAGATGCATTAAACATTGTTCCTTTGGGAACCCAAATCATCTTTTTCTTTTTATGTGAAGATTTACACATATATGATTTATGTCCTTTGTTTCCACATTTAAAACAAGTAATGTTTAATGATTTTTCAGCATGTACAAAAATGTTCTTCAATGATTTTTGCTTTTTAAGTGGATTATATCCTAATCCAGCTTTATCAAAAACAGCCTTTTGATTTTCCAAAATCATATTAAGTTTGATAGAGCTTAGAGTAAATTTATCAACTATAGGCTTAAGTCTATCAACTTCATTTTTCAAACTTTCTTTTTCTTTTATCAAAAGTTCTTTATCAACAACATGCTTTTCATTTTCTAATGATAGTTTTTGCATTTGAGTTTTCAAATCTTTGTTCTTTGAACTTAGGTTTGCAAAATCATCCATTAATTCATAAAAAGCACTATGTAATTCATCAAAAGTGAAGTCATCAAGAAAACTCGGACTTACCTCATCATTGTCCGCCATGAAGCATAGATTGGCCATTTCACTCTTTTCTTCTTCTTCGGAACTTGTGCTTTCCGAATCGCTCCATGTGGCCATCATTGCCTTCTTTTTGAACCTCCGGGTGCCTTTCTTTAGTTGAGGGCATTCAGATTTAAAGTGACCCGGCTTCTTGCATTCAAAGCAAATAACTTCCTTTTCTTTGCCCTTGTCCTCATCTTTTCTTGCAAAGGGCTTTTTCTTTTCAAACTTCTTCTTCTTCATGAATCTTTTAAATTTTCTTGTGATGAGTGCCATGTCCTCATCATCACTTTCATCTTCGGATTCATGAGGCTCTTCCATATATTCAGAAATCTTAAGAGCCATATTCTCTTCTTCTTTGACTCATCATCATCAACATGTTGCTTGATTTGAAGCTCATGAGTCATTAAGGATCCCAACAGTTCTTCTAGGGGTAGTGTACTTAGATCCTTTGCCTCTTGTATTGCCGTCACCTTAGCTTCCCAAGTCCTAGGCAAGGAACGCAAGACCTTTCTCACAAGATCAGAATTATCATAAGATTTACCAAGACTTTTTAAACCATTAACTATGTCAGTAAATCTTGTAAACATATCAGCAATAGATTCACATGCATCCATTTTAAACAATTCATATTTATGAACTAGCATGTTAATCTTGGATTCCTTGACTTGATTTGTTCCCTCATGGGTAACCTCAAGTCTATCCCAGATTTCCTTAGCAGAAATGCAAATAGATATGCGATTGAATTCATTTGCATCTAATGAGCAGTATAAGACATTCATTGCTTTGGCATTGAGTTGTGCCAATTTTCTATCATGTTCATCCCATTCCGTTTCCGGTTTAGGAATCTCCATGCCATTAACTCTAGCAGTGGGTGTGTGTGGTCCATTGACTATAATACTCCATAGATCATAGTCAAGTGCTTGAATGAATATTTTCATTCTAGCCTTCCAATAACCATAGTTAGAACCATTAAATAAGGGTGGTCTATTAGTAGATTGACCTTCGGAAAAAGATGAACCAGCTTGAGTTGCCATGTGGATCTTTGACTCTTGATCGTTAGATCAAATCAAATGAGCACTAGCTCTGATACCAATTGTTGGTCCAGATAGCAACCCAAGAGGGGGGGTGAATTGGGTTTTTCAAAAATTAAACTCTTTTGAAAGATAACCCCCAGCGGAAATAAAAACTTAGATTCACAGATTTAAAACTAAGCAACTATAAATAGAGAGTTGAAGATAAAGAGACAATCACGGCAAACACAATAGATTTTATAGTGGTTCGGTGTACCTACACCTACGTCCACTCCCAAGTACCTCTTGGGTCCACACTATAATCAAACTGATTACAGCAGAGTTGTTTTGCAAGCTCACAACTCAAACTTGTTGTTTTCCCGGGTGCACAACGAACCCAGCTGGTTTTCAAGGCTCACCAGCACAAAACCTAAAACCACAAGCTAACGCTTGCACAAGGCTAACAGCCTCAACTGAATCAATCACCAGATTGACCCAGCAAACAATATTTGATTTTACAAAAGCAAACTGCTCCTTCAATGAGCAAATATACAATAATGAAACAATAAATAGAGATTAGGAACCAAAGCCTGATTCGAAGATCTTGGTGGCTTCTTCCTTCTCTTCCTTTGAATGGATCTTCCTTTGAATAGCTCTTGAGGCTCAGAAGATTGGAAAAACTAGGGCTTCTTCCTTCTCTTGAGATTTCTTCTAAATAGAACAGCAAAGGCTTGGAATCTCTTTCTCTTCTTTTGGGGAATGAGTATGATCTTTTCTTACAGGTTTTCCTCTTTTCTTTTCTGATAGATCTCAAAGATTTTCTCTATTCTTTTCTTTTTTCCTTTTCTTCTTTTTTCCTCTCTTGTTTTGGGATGCAATCAACCCTCTTCTTATAGATCCGATTAATCCACAAATAGTGTGAAACTATCCGTTAGAAGCAAGTGAAAAAGGATTAGATCCATAAATAACAATAGCCGTTGGGATTAAAATAGATAAAGATAAAGTTTAGAGTCGTTCTGACAGTTCTGGAGCCGTGTCTGACATTCTGGAGTCGGCTCTGGCTTTTCTGGAGTCGGCTCTAACTCGAAATAATTTAATCCGCTCGATCTGGAGTCGTCTCTGACTTTTCTGGGGTCGACACAAAATTCTTCTGGAGTCGACTCTAACAGTCTGGGAGTCGACTCTAAGTCGTGGCTTGAAAATCCAACGTTCTGTTGTTTCTGATAGAGTCGGCTCTCACAGTCCCGGAGTCGACTCTAAGTCTGTGCCATTTTTCGAAGTCGGCTCTGTGATTCCATGTGTCGACTCTAATGTCTGCAGTCTTACCTTGACATTAGATTCAAACCAGAACTTGATTTTCCTTCTTGATTTTGATCATCAAATAGACTTATAATCTGAAAAACTTAATCAAAATCATTAGTAACATCAAATGTTATACTCAAATAGTTTGTTAATCATCAAAATCCTCAATTGGGTCAACACCTAGCTGGTGCAGGGCTTCTGGTGCCGATGGGTGTCGAGCTTTATGCCTGGCTGGCCCAGGGCTTTAGGTGCCGATGGGTGTCGGGCTTCATGCCTGGCTAGTGCAGGGCTTTGAGTGCCGACGGGTGTCAGGCTTCATGCCTAGCTGGTGCAGGGCTTCTGGTGCCGACGGGTGTGGGCTTTATGCCTGGCTGGCCCAGGGCTTTGGGTGCCGATGGGTGTCGGGCTTTATGCCTGGCTGGCCCGAGGCTTTGGGTGAAAAGAACTCAGGAGCTAAAATTGAATTTTGTTAATATAAAATGAGGGGCGAAAGCCCAAATGGATACAGGCATGGTATTTGATGTGAGAGAGGGAATGCGTTACTGATAGTACCAGAGAAGGTTGTCTGTATTCCATGTCCTAGGAAGTGGCTTCCCATCGAGCTCTTCAATCTTGTAAGCTCCGTGGCGAAGTGTCTCGGCAATCCGATAGGGTCCTTCCCATTTTGGAGCTAGCTTGCCTCCCTCTGCCTGCTTCGAGACCTTAGCCTGTCGAAGAATCAGGTCCCCTAGCAAAAAGGTCCTGGGACGCACACGGGCATTGTAATATTTGGTGGCCCGTTGCCAGTAGACCGCCATCCGGAGTTGCACTCGGTCTCACACTTCCTCCACCAGGTCGAGGTTGGCTCATAGCTGGTCTGGGTTGCCTTCCTCGTTGTATGATTCCACTCGAGGGCTTGGTGAGCCAATCTCCACCGGGATGACGGCTTCGGATCCAAAGACTAAGCTGAATGGGGTCTCACCGGTAGGGGCTCGTGGCGTTGTGTGGTAGGCCCACAGCACGTTGGGGAGCTCCTCCACCCATCGTCCCTTATAGTCATCAAGTCGAGATCTCAGCCCTTGGAGAATGTTCCGATTAGTCACCTCGACCGCTCCGTTGGTTTGAGGGTGTCCGACGGAAGTGAACTTCTGACGGATGCCCAGCTCGGAGCAGAACTTCCGGAAGGGCGCGTTGTCAAACTGCCGGCCATTATCAGTGACTAGGGTGTGCGGTAGCCCGAACTGACATATAATGGACTTCCAGAAGAAGGATCTCACTTTGCTCTCTGTGATCTTAGCAAGGGCCTCAGCTTCAACCCACTTGGTGAAGTGATCCACCGCCACCAAGAGGAACTTTCGCTGTCCGGAGGCCGAGGGAAATGGTCCTAGGATATCCATACACCACTGGGCGAAGGGCCAGGGTGCTACTAAGGGGGTTAACTGAGACATCGGCTGTCGCTGGATATTAGCGTGACGCTGACAGCTATCACATCTCTTAACGAGCTCGGCCGCGTCCTCCTTCATTGTTAGCCAGAAGTACCATGCCGCAGGGCCTTGTAAGCTAGGGCTCTGCCCCCAGGTGACTCCCACAGATGCCTTCATGGATCTCTCGGAGGATGTAATCTGATTCAGCCGGTCCCACGCACCTGAGGACCGGGTATGAGAATGATCTCTGATAAAGCTTCCTTCCATCATCAAGAACCTCAGGGCCCTCTGCCTGAGTAGCCTGGCCTCAGCGGGGTTCTTTGGGAGAGTACCATCGGTCAGATATCGGATGTAGGCATCCATCCAGGAGGGCTCTTGCTCCACCGGCAACGCTTCATCGGCAACTTCAATGCTTGGGGCTTGTAGGTGCTCCACATATGTTCTTCCCAGCGTCCCGTCGGCCGAAGTGGCTAAGCGGGATAATGCATCGGCCCTGGCATTCTCCGCTCTAGGGATGTAGCTGACGCGGAAGTAAGAGAAACGAGAGGCTTGGGATTGCACCTTGCTTAAATATCGGGACATGGTTGGGTCCCTAGCTTCGTACTCCCTGGTGATCTGCCCAGAAACAAGCTGAGAGTCCGTGAAGGCCCTCAAACGCCCCGCACCTAACTCCTCAGCCAACCTCATCCCCGCTAGTAAAGCTTCATACTCCGCCTGGTTGTTAGTTGCCGGGAACTGGAATCTGAGAGCATACTCCATTGCATCTCCCTCTGGGCTCGCAAGAATGAGTCTAGCTCCGCTTCCTTGAGAATTTGCGGCTCCACCCACATGCAAGATCCAGTCCTCCTTTTCCGTCTTCTCGGTCGAGGGAGGGTCTGCACACTCCTCCGGGTGTACCTCCTCCACACCCCTCTCGGTCCAGGAACACTCAACCAAGAAATCAGCTAACACCTGAGACTTCATGGCCGACCTTGGCCGGATGGATAGGTCAAACTCACTTAGTTTAATGGCTCATTTGGCTAGCCGACTGGAGGTGTCGGGGTGAGACAAGATGGTCCGGAGAGGTTGATCTGTGAGCACCACGATGGGATGAGCTTGAAAGTAAGGTCGGAAGCATTGAGCAGAGACCACCAGAGCAAAAATAATCTTCTCGGTTCTAGAGCATTTGGTCTCGGCATCATGAAGTACCTTGCTGGTGTAATAGATTGGCTTCTGGACCCCATCAACATCCATGCACATGAGCACAGAGCTGACAGCTTCGAGGGAGGATGCAAGATATAGGAAGAGCTCCTCTCCATTCTTAGGCTTGGACAACAGCGGGGGAGTGGATAGAAACTGCTTCAACTCCTCAAAGGCACCCTGACACTCCTTTGTCCACTCGAAGCCGTTGACCTTGCACAGCGCCTTAAAGAAGGGCAGGCACCTTTCTGCCGATCTTGACATGAAACAGCTCAAAGCCGCCACCCTCCCAGTCAGCATTGCACCTCCTTCTTGTTAGCTGGGGGCCTCATCTCCAAGATAGCCCTGATCTTGTCAGGGTTGGCTTCAATCCCTCGCTGGGTTACTATAAAACCCAGAAACTTGCCTGCTGCCACTCCAAAGGTGCACTTGTGGGGGTTAAGCCTCATCCAATATCGGCGCAGGTTATTGAAGGTCTCCTCGAGGTCGGCAACATGGTCAGCTGCACTGATGCTCTTGGTCAGCATATCATCCAGATACACCTCCATGTTATGCCCTATCTAGTCCTCAAAGATCTTATTCATCAACCTTTGATAGGTGGCCCCGACATTTTTCAACCCAAACGGCATCACCTTATAACAGTAAATCCCCTTTTCTGTAATAAAGGAGGTGGCTTCCTCATCCGTCGGGTTCATCCTGATCTGATTATACCTCGAGAATGCATCCATGAAACTAAGGGTTTCATGCCCGGACATGGCGTCCACAAGCTGGTCGATCCGGGGCAGCGGGAAGCTGTCTTTGGGGCACGCCTTGTTGAGGTCGGTGAAGTCCACGCACATCCTCCAGCTCCCACTGTCCTTGCGAACCATCACGACATTCGCCAGCCAGTCGGGTAATGCACCTCGCGGATGTGACCGGCCGCCAGCAGCTTCCGCACCTCCTTATCCACGGCCTTTTGTCGGTCGGGGGAGAAACTCCTTTTCTTCTATCGGATAGGTCGGCACCCCGTCCGAATGTTGAGTTGGTGGGTAATCAACTCCCCTGGAATCCCTGGCATGTCGGACGCCGACCAAGCGAAGACATCCGCATTAGCCCGCAGAAAGGTGAGGAGTCGGTCATGAGCCTCCTCTGGGAGTAGGGCTCCAATCCGGACTGCTCTTGCCGGGTCCTCCCCGAGGGGGAAAGTAAGCCGTGCTCGACCGGCTCTCCTCTTTTCTCCAGGTCTTGGGGGTCCAGCATCTCAGGTACCGGTGCGGGTGCCACCCCCTGCGGGCTAGGGACCAAATGATAGCAAAGTGTATGTGGATTCTTCTCTCCCGCATCTCCCCGACTCCTCTGCTGGTGGGAAACCTCATGAGGAGCCTCTTAGTGGATATGATAGCATCCAAGAGGTTGAGCCCGGGCCTTCCGAGGATCGCATTGTAAGCAAGGGGTATGCGAACCACCAAGAACTTCATGAAAACAGTGCTTTGACACGGGGCATGCCAGCCGTCACAAGGAGAGTGACCTCCCCCTCAACTTTTATAGAATCTTCCGTAAATCCCATCAGAGGTGTGGCGATAGGCCGGAGTAGATCTGGTGACAGGTTCATGCGAACAAAAGCATCATAGTTCAAAACATCCACATAACTCCCATTATCAACTAGAATTCTTTTTACAGGATGTTTAGCGATCGTCATGGACACGATGACGCTATCATCATTTTTGTTCACTACCCCATCTAAGTCCTTTTCAAAGAAATGAATTACAGACTCCGACTCCCCCTCCCCTCTCGGCCTCTTCGACGGGCCTCCTGCCCCCAGGAAATCATTGCCACTGTCTTCTCCGTCGGGCATTGTTGATCACCGACTGCGGGGGCGCTGACGGGCCAAGAGCTCCTGGGTTGTTCCTCTTGACAAACTTTCCCAGGTGGCCCCGCTGGATAAGGTCTTCAATAGCCTTCTTCAGCTGGCGACACTCGTCGGTATCGTGACCGTGATTCTGGTGGTAGCGGCAGTAGTGGTTCTTGTTGCGAGGGATCTTCTGGTTCATTGGAGGAGGGCGCTACAGATAGGACTCCCCTTCAATCTCGAGCAAAATCTGAGATATCGGGGCGAGCAGTGGGGTGTAGGGTCCATCTCTTAGTGCAGGGGCTCGGGGGTGGTTGTCTGGCCGACGAGGAGGCTCAGGTCTCCTGGGGTGAGCTTCGGCACGTTCCGATCGGGCCAGCTTCTTGGGGACGTTCCCACCAGCCTCGCACCGGGAAAAGTCGGCCTTGTCAGCTCGGATGTACTTCTGGGCCTGGATCAGAAGCTCGACGTAGGAACCCGGCGGTTTCTTGTCGAGGGAGTATGCGAAGCGAGACGGGCGGAGCCTCCGCATCAAGGCCAAGGTGGCCATCGAGTCTTCAAGGTTGTAGACCTCCAGAGCTGCTTCTTTAAACCGAGCGACGTAGTCCCGCAGGGACTCACCGCTCTTCTGCTGGATGGCGAAGAGGCTGTCTGCCACCCTTGGAATCTTCCGGCATGCATCAAAATGGGCCAAGAAAGCCCTCTCCAACTGGCGGAAGGAATCGATGCTTCGTGGCGGCAGACGAGAGTACCAAGCTCGGGCGGCCTTCTTCAGGGTGATCGAGAAGGCAATGCACATGAGTGAGTTAGTGGCCCCCTGGACTTGCATGAGAACTTTGTAGCTTTCCAAGTGGTCCAAGGGGTCTGTGGTCCCGTCATACAGATCTAGCTGGGGAAGGCGGAACCGGGTGGAGATGGGCTCCTCCATGATGCGGCGAGACAAGGGAGGCCGGCTGTCGTAGTCCGTTTCTGGCAGGTGGGTGATCCGACGGCTAAGCTCCTCCAGCCTTTGATTATACTCATCGAGTCAACGCTCGGCTCAACGAGGCATCCGGCCATCAAAAGAGCCCTCCCCCGAGGATTCGGAAGACGGAGAACGAAGACGGCGATGCCGGCGGGGGCGCTACCTCCTTCCCGTGCCGCCACTTAGGAGAGACGCTAGCGTGGTGGGAAGGAGACCGGTGTCTCTTAGAGGCTTCGCGGTGGTGAGGCTTGGGCGGAGATCGATGGTGGCGATCCCCAAGCACAGCGATCTCCGCTGGAAGGAATGCTGGCTGGGTTGCACCACCCCTGGGACAGATGGATTCGGCTCCAGCTGCTGTTTGGCCGCCTGTTGGTGCTGCAGGCCCTGAACCACCGCCGCCAAAGACTGGACTTGCGTGGCCAGGGCGGTGAATCGATCTTCTTGGAACTGTTGCAGAGGAGGCGCGGGGACATCGACCTGAGGAGCGGAAGGCCCAGCCTCCCGGGGGCGCAGCGGCTCTGGAATGCTGGCTACGAGAGCCGGGGGGGCCTCTACGGGTGGACCGGCCCCGCGGTGCTGTCCCCCAGCGCAACCGGCAGAAACTCCCTTCGTTCGGGTCGTCACCATGGCTTCAAGAGCCCGAAGAGAGAAAATGTAGATTGCTGGTTTGATGTCTTTCTCTTTCCTCCCCCTTCCTGGTGTGCCAATCTGATGACGCCAAGTCACCTTCTTCAAACGTCGGGGAAGACGGACGTCCTTCTCTCCGGACCCCTGCAAGAAAAGTCCCTGAAGACCGGATGATCCGGTGGGGACCCTCCGACGCTCAAGTCAGTTACTTGGGATCAGACAAGAACCGCTCAGCGGAAGGGAGCTGAGGCAGTTAGGCCTTTGCTAGGAGGAAGAAAGCTAGAAATCAGAGTTCAGATCCTTACTTACAGTGCGGGCGCATGTTTTTATACCTGTCCGAATATCCCGTCTTACTATTCTGGAAGATTGCCGTCGTACCATCACTGTGCGTGCCGGAGGCATCCCGCACTACCTACCAACATGGCATTACATGTGTCTCGCAGCCGCGGTTCTATTTGGTGCGCATCGTTGCTTGACATGACCGTGCACAGTGGCAAGTGGTAGTGAATCGTACGCCGTAACGGAGCACAGTCATGCACAGGAACATGCAGTGCACCATACGCCGTTATGAGGCATGGCCCTCCGTAACGGGGCACAATCACGCACAAGAACATGCAGTGCACCATACGCTTTTATGAGGCATGGCTGCAAGCAATCACGGGCACACGGAGAATCATGTGGGTGCGCCAGGTGGCCCGAAGCTGTCATTTGGTTCGAAAGCTGGTCCGCGTGCTAATTGCTGATGATGCCCGCGCACCCCGAGACCGGAGGGGGTCTCGGGGTCGAGATATGGTGACCCCACCTCGAGACCAGAGGGGGTCCTGGGGGTGAGATGGTGCTGGTGCGCCCCGAGACCGGAGGGGGGTCTCAGGGTCGAGATATGGTGATCCCATCCTGAGACCGGAGGGGGTCTCGGGGTGAGATAATGCTGGTGCACCCCGAGACCGGAAGGGGGGTCTCGGGGTCGAGATATGGTGATCCCACCCCGAGACCGGAAGGGGGTCTCGGGGTGAGATAATGCTGGTGCACCCCGAGACCGAAAGGGGTGTCTCGGGGTCGAGATATGGTGATCCCACCCCGAGACCGGAGGGGGTCTCGGGTGTGAGATAATGCTGGTGCACCCCGAGACCGGAGGGGGGTCTCGGGTCGAGATATGGTGATCCCACCCCGAGACCGGAGGGGGTCTCGGGGGTGAGATAATGCTGGTGCACCCCGAGACTGGGAGGGAGGTCTCGGGGTCAAGATATGGTGATCCCACCTCGAGACTGGAGGGGGTCTCGGGGGTGAGATAATGCTAGTGCACCCCGAGACCAGAGGGGGGTCTCGGGGTCAAGAGATGGTGATCCCACCCCGAGACCGGAGGGGGTCTCGGGGTGAGATAATGCTGGTGCACCCCAAGACCGGAAGGGGGGTCTCGGGGTCGAGATATGGTGATCCCACTTTCGGTCTCGGGGTCGAGATATGGTGATCCCACCCCGAGACCGGAGGGGGTCTCGGGGGTGAGATAATGCTGGTGCACCCAGAGACCGGAGGGGGTCTCGGGGTCGAGATAATGTTGGTGCACCTCGAGACCGGAAGGGGGGTCTCGGGGTCAAGATATGGTGATCCCACCCCGAGACCGGAGGGGGTCTCGGGGGTTAGATAATGCTAGTGCACCCCGAGACCGGAGAGGGGTCTCGGGGTCAAGAGATGGTGATCCCACCCCGAGACCGGAGGGGGTCTCGGGGGTGAGATAATGCTGGTGCACCCCGAGACCGGAAGGGAGGGTCTCGGGATCGAGATATGGTGATCCCATCCCGAGACCAGAGGAGGTCTCGGGGGTGAGATATTGCTGGTGCACCACGAGATCGGAAGAGGGTCTCGGGTCGAGATATGATGATCCCACCCTGAGACCGGAGGAAGTCTCGGAGGTGAGATAATGCTATGCACCCCGAGACCGGAGAGGGGTCTCGGAGTCAAGAGATGGTGATCTCCGTTAGCTGCTGTTACCTTTTATTCTAACGATGTTGGATCAGCCATATCACAAACATACACCCTGTGGTCTCGAAACAAGCACTTTTAACCATCAGAAAACCCAGCTTAAAGGAACAGAAAATATATCGAATAGGAATTACTAGGACACAGCATGCCTTGTTGACATTCTATTATAAAACACACAATAATTAAGTCCACTTCAACAGTGTGGCAATCCTTCCCTATTAATTCCAGAAATCAAGACTTGCAGGGTTAATGGAGACAAAAATGACTGACAAAGGTTACATCTGAGATCATTTTGTTCCATTGTGAGAAAAAGATGCTTCCATAGAACGCAGCTTGTTTGCAATCTCTGTGAAGCTTGGCCTTTCTGATGGCTCAGCCGACCAACATTGCTCCATCAATTTTCTCCACTCAGGATCACAAGTCTCAGGCACTGTAGGTCGCAGTGTGTTGCTCACAATTCCACCTATTCGAAAATGAAAATCACATCGATGAATTAGAATTTTCCAGAAAGCAATGGAGACAAAAAAAAAAAAAAAAAAAAAGCCATAGGGCAACAACATGCACTGGCTGCCAAAACATCACCTATGATAGTTCCATAGTGTAAATCAGCATATGGCTCTTCCCCAGTAAGGAGCTCCCACATGACAATTCCGAATGAGAAGACATCGACCTGTTATTGTACATTAGGATAAAGTTGAAACATAACAGGGAACAGAAAAAGCATTAAGGTGGCTCATGGAGGTTCAGTTAACCTTCTCGGAGACGAGACTGCTGCTGCCACTTAGAAGTTCTGGAGCCATCCAAGGAAGCGTTCCTCGCACACCACCAGAAATTAGGGTATGGCATTTCATCTTTGATAGACCAAGGTCACCGACCTGCAAAGATGCAGTACTGCAGTGAGCTGATCAAGGCACAAGCCACATGCCAACAGTCCAAGTCTCCAGATTCCAATAATCGGGGTTGTCACAGAACAATATGATCATGCCGCGCGGATTTACCAAATATCATGTGTTATATGTGCAAAGAACAAACCATTCATGGAAAATTGCATGTAGCTCCATATTTTAAATGAGATGACGATATGATTTTTATACTGGAGTATCAATATATGCGAAAGTGCATCTCAGATTGAGCCATCAGAAATTTTTTTTTTTTTAATGTTATGAAGAATATATTAGTTGTGAATGTTACATAGCCTTCAAAATATGGAACAATGGTGTCATTGTTCTTCTCCCTTCTCCACTCAATGAAAACCATACATAACGGAGAACACTGTTAAGCAAATCTATGGTGAAAAAAGATTAGGACCAGAATAAGATATTTTATGTGATCCAACACCAAAATATTATCATTAAGCGCTTTCAAAAAACAAACTGGAAGCATTAATCCGTACATTGTAGTTAACCATAAGCAAAGTTATGATTAATATATATATATATATATATATATATATGAAAGTATAACTGAAATATAGTTTGGTAAGAAAAAATTAAGCTTCAATCACCGAAAGATAGTATATAATTAGTATGCAAAGTGGATCAATAGTATGAAGAATATTATGGGAAGATGAATAGATTTAAGCAATTTATCCGAAAAATTTATAATATAAAATAACATAATAGATACCAAAGTTATTTTTCAATCTACAAAAGAACATGGATAAATTATTTTTCCATCCAAGTGTTGTCTAAGCTTAATTATGAAAATGTAGATTTTCAGTAACTTTGATATCTTTCAAGGAACAAGGCCTTAATGTATTCTATCTTTTATCTTGGTTTGTCTCACAACCATTCTCATATCTACCATATATTCTAGAGCACAAAATCATAAAATAAACAGGGTAGAGAAGAATCCCACATCCTATAGTCATGTGAGGTAAATCACAAGTTACAACTACTTCATAACAGCATGTATTGTAAGAAACTGATAACTGTATACAAGATTTACACAAAATTTGTAAAAGATATAAAGCACTTGAAAGAATTGACAGATAAGGCAAATTGTCCTCAAGGAAATCCTTCACAAAATGAATTCATGCATACAAGAGTGTCCAATTGTCCCATTTTAGTAGGTAACCCGCCCTCTTTCTCCTTCTATTTTTTTACATCATTTCTTTCTTACTTTGTTTATTTATTTATTTTTTCCTTTCTTTCTTTATATTTCTTCTTTATTTTCATTCTTCCTTCTTTCCTTTATTCTTTTTTCTCCCTTTCTTTCTTTTCTTCTTTTTATTTCTTATCGCTTTTCTACATTTCTTTCCTTCTTTTATTCTTCTTTCTTTTTCTTCATCTTCTTCACTACATTTTTTTTTCTTTTTTACTTTCTTTCTTTCTTATTTCTCCTTTCCTACCCTTACACAGTCCCGTTTTCTCATAGGAACAAGACGAGATGGCTGAGGCACTCCCTATCTATCTAAATATCATTTATCCAAGGTCGTTTATTATTTTTAAAAAATAACCACAAAATCATCGTAACTAAAAATGTAGAAGAAAAGGGCATTATAAGTTAATGACATTAAGGCATTTCAACCATAGAACAAGGTCCTCATGCCATAGGAAGACTATACAAGCATAAATAAATACCTTGCAGATTGGACGCCGAGGATCTCTCAAGTTGACAAGTAAATTGTCACTTTTCAAGTCGAAGTGCACTATGTTTTTCCCATGTAAGTATTCCATCCCAAATGCCACATCCATTGCAATTAGAAGACGTTTACATTGGTCAAGTGTCCTGTTGACAATAGTTACGAATCAACTTGGTTTACAATGGCTAGTCCAATGATGATAAACAATTACACTCACTGAACATGATCATAAGAGGATGGCAGGTTTTATGATGATCAATGATGACACCTGCGGGACAAGATCACAAGAATAAGAGGCATGGAAGCAAAGACATACTTGTCATTTCTCTGCAAAGCTTGTCGAAGAGAACCAGTAACCATGTATTCTGTTACAGTTGCAACAGATCCCCCAGGGCTATCCAGAACAACCCATAAAATGCTAACACATTTGGGTGGTGCAGATCAGCAAGCTTGCAGGCTTCATTCCAAAAATCAGCCCTCTGGAGATGAATAAGAGAAAACAGAAGATTAAAAACACACAAAAAAAAAGAAAAGAAAAAGTAGCACCAGACTGCGTCCAGGTACAGACCATGCGTTCTTCCTCAGAGGGCTTTCCAGCAAAACACCTGTCATTAATTCTTTTTATTGCAACGTCTGATCCCCTCCATTTTCCATGATACACTGTACCAAAAGTTCCAGAACCAAGTTCGCTTAGCTCTTCAAGATCACTATTTTTTATTATCTGCAAATTAAGCAAAAAAAATAACCAGGGGTAAGTTCCTCTGATTAAAATAGAAGAAGTGGGATACATAGAATATTATAAGGAACTAGTTAGCAACCTGCAGGCGCTCAATGCCCTCAGTAATCTGAAGACCAGAATTTATTTTGTCCACCTGTTTGGAGTTGATGTCCTGGTTCAACATGAATTTCAGTACCCAGGTTAACTAATGAAGAATAAAGGACAAGTAACAGAGGGTAACTCGGCCACCTCAATTTTTTGATCGACCACTGCTTCATCCTTAGCAGTCTCTCCTTCATCAAATTCAGAAGTTAATTCCTTCATTTCATGAGAGGAGAACAGAGAAACAGAAGGTAAAGACGACTGGAGAACCAATGCTGCTACACCCTCAGCAACAGCTTGGAGTTGTTGCTTTATTTTCTCCTCTCCTGAGCGTTTTATATATAAAGAAGAAAACTTAAACTTGCAATGAGCATCTATAGGCTTACATGTGATTAATTAGCAATAAAATCATGCAAATGTATGCCCCAGTAACAAGTAGATAATTGTGTCTAAAAGGAGGATAATTCTAACCTTTTGTGAGTTGAATAGGCTCTTGGCACAACTCCTCGTTCAGCAAATCCAGTGGGTGGTGAAGATTACATTTATCTAAAAATGCAACGACATTTGAACCATTGTTATTTCCCAAATGGTTTCCAATGCATGTATCCTTTGGGACAAGAGACTCCCTGCTAGCTACCCTGCATGGTCTTGGAGGCAGTAAATGTGCACCCTCTAGTACTTTCCAAGGGTCCCGGTTGCTGAAAAATGAATTTGACGAAAATGATTCTTGAAGAGCTTCCACATGCCCAGTGTGGCTGGTTGCATTCAATGATGGAAATGGTATACCACCACTGGGAGGAGTGAAGTGATTAGGCATGTCCTTGGAGTGCAGTTGAAAGACCTCATCTTTCCAATCAGCAACAGGGATCATGTTATTATCACTGCAATCAGGAATGATACCAGAAGTGTATGCAGGCTTCCCCAGGAACTGTCCATTAGATATTGGATAATCAAGCTCGACTCCAAGATTGCGAGGGAAGGGACCATGGTTTCCTATGATCTTTGGTGCTTGGCTAGTGAAAACAGGTTGATGATTCTGCAAGTACGTCGCATCCAAGGTGCCAAATGGCGGTTGCTCCATGGGTTTAACACAATTTTCCTTGGAAACAAATGCAGAATCCAGAAACTCATCACCAAGAAACAAAGCATTCGCTCCAGGTTGAGGTCTGACTTGACAACCACTCTCTACAGCCAGATGTGGGCCATCAAGTTTTATATCACTAGAGCATACAAAGGCTTGACCCCGATCCTTAGTTTCTGAATTCTTGATCGGACTTAAATGAAGTGCCTCTATCTTCTCATCTATAGGTCTAACATAGTCATGTGAGTATCCAGTCACATAATTTTGCATCAGAGGTTCTGCTGCCTGAACATTTTCATTTTCAACAGTACTAGAGTCAATACCATGACAGGTGATGATGTCCTGCTTAACCGGACGCTGGGGTGGCTGCAAAGTCTGCCATGACTGCTGCTGCTGCTGCACTGCCACTGAAAGCGGTCCTCGATATGGGACTGAGAAGGAGTGCCAAACAGCATTCCACTGGATGCTTGTGTACCACCTGATAAGCCAATTACACCAGTGTTACACAAAATTCTGATAGGATCAAGATCATCTGCCATCTGAATAGTTGGCCTCTCACTGGCATTTTGTGCCTCAGGAATCTGAGGGAGCCCATAAACCCCTAACTGACCTATGGCAGCCATGCTCTCTGTTCTGGCTTCCACCACATTGTCACCTGCAGCTCCAGCAGCTGAATGCAGAGCTTGGTGCCTCATTGCATCCTCCAATAACCGACTGTAAAACATTGGGCTGCTCTCAGGATTGCTTCCTTGGGACCCATTCCCACGGTCCTGTATTAGTGGATCGGAATGGGCATGGGGTAGAGATTTCTGGCACATATAGCAATCTTCCGATCTCAATGCAGGAAACTGCAATGAAGGGGGCACTGCCTGCCATCTGCCATACATCTCGGCATTCTGTGCCGGCAGGTACGAAGGGAACAAGGTGGGAGCTGTAACAGAGGCTGGAAAGCCGTAATATTCTGATCACAGGAAGCTGCACAGCTCTTCCTCCATATGGGTTCTCCAAGCTGGGCTCCTCCAATGGTTGGATTGGCTTCAAGATACCAGCTTGAGAAGCCGGAGGAGATGTGCCGATGGGAATACCAGGCACACAAGGATGCATCGGAAAAGCAGCTATATTTATGGGCTGAGGCCCTCCCACCATTCCCAAATGCTCAGGATTTATGTACTGGGCTTGGTGAGGTTCTCTGAAAGCCGCCTGCGGTACGTAAGGTGCCACAGAAGACTGGTCGGCCGAACCAAGTTTGGATTTTGAGGAGGAACACCCAATCCCGGCGCTGAGACATTGACCCCCGGAAGCCACAGAGCATCCGGAACCACAGCCCGGTGGCTTTCACCCACATACCCTAGCCTCGAAGTATCAGATACACCAACAGTAGGGGAAAGAGGTGAGGGCGACGTACCTCGACTGGGGCTGTCCCCAGCCTCGGAATTCCGAATGGAGAAATTCTGGCCGGAGGAAACAACACTCGTGACGCTCCCTCTTCTCCGCGTTCCGCTGCCGCTGGCCGTCCCGGCACCGCCAGCGGCGGTGACCCCATTGATAGCGTCGACGTACTCCTGTCCAGTGAAATCAGCGGCAAGGGTTGCAGAGAGGTCCACGGACTCGGACGGGGAGAAGAGGAAGGCGCGGAGCTTGGCAGAGCCGTCAGGCAAGGTGGCAGCTAGTTTGTCATACTCCTCGAGCATGTTGACGACGTCCTCGGGGCAGGAGACGGAGACAAGGGCATCAAGATCCTCGCCGGGGAGCTGGTACTTGACGACAGCGGGACCACCGGAGGCCTCGGCCATCTTGCTCATGAGTTCCGCGAAAGACACATCCTTTCGGACAGAGATGATGCGGGTTTGGCCGCCGACGTAGCGGAGGGAACCGTCGTTGGGCCGGAGGATAATCCTGCCGCCGAAGCTGCATAAAAACTTGATCTTTTGGGGGTGGGAGGAGTTGCCGTCAGGGTAACTGGCGGCAGCGGAGGAGGAGGAAGGTGGGGAGGAAGCAGGGGGCGTGACGGCGGCGGCGGAGGAGGAGAAGGGGTGATTGGTGGCGGAGGTGGTTGCCCAGGGAGGAGGGGGGTGGGGAAAGGGTCGCAGGAGGGCGAGAAGAAAAGGCTTGAGCCGGGGCTGTGGGGGTCGAACGCGCGATTGAGGGTCACAGGGCGGAGATCTTTGGGGATGGAGTGCTGGCCGACGGCCATGGCGGAAGGGAGGCGAGAGGCAGCGTTTTAGGAGTAGGGAAGCGAAGAGGTGGACGAGGGGGAGAAGAAGGCGCTTCCGGCATTTAAAAAAAAAAGATTTTCTTTATTTTAATTCTTTTTAGTCGATATAGGAAGGAAGACAGCGGACAGGGCAGGGTGGTTATTAATGTTTTATTTTCTTTTCATTTTCGTTTTCTTCTTAAATCACCTAGAAAGAAAGATAGATAGATAGAAGGAAAGAGAGGAAGTATCAGGATAAATTGGATCCAAGGCTGCTACCAGTGCAGTGATGCCAAGATTCGAGAGTAAGACAAGACCAAGGACGGAGGACCATTCCTCTCTGGTTTCCATTTATCTTGATCCGTTCGTGTTAATTTGGCGAGGATTGGAAATCCAGTTGTAACTTTCACCTGAGAACCGAGTTGGAAGGGTATACGTGAGTGCTATATCCGTTCTTGGCACATAAATGTCCTTCGTTTTAATCCTTTCTTGGTGCAATGATTGTTCATATATTTAGAGACCTGCTTTGAAGCAATGTTTTAAAAATTAGATGGGGGCAAAGAAACCGGTTTAACATTTGGTTCGTGGGTTAATCGGTTTGATTGGATAAACCGTTTTTATTGAATTGAATGATATCATAATTAATTCTTAATTTAATAATATAAAATAATAAAACTTAAATTTAAATTAAATAAAAAAATAAAAAATTAATTTAATTCTATTTATTAAAATTAAAATTCTAAAAATCAGGATTGAATGGATTCTTTAAATTTTTTTAATTTTCATTGGATCCTATATATATATATATATATATATATATATATATATATATATATATATATATAGTTAATTTTAATAATAAAATTAAACTGAATTGATAACTAATTTTTTATTGGATAAGTTTGATCAATCGATTCGATCTGATTTTTAAAATCATGATAGACTAGAAAGCAAGAGAGTGCGTTAAATCTATCGGTGTTTCTTTGATTTTTTTAAAAAGCATTAAAAAAATTAAGGGAGAAAAAAAATTGAAAAACAAATACGGCCTCTATCAGCAGAAGAAGGGGGAAAAAAAAAATGATGACTGCATATATAACTTTTTCTTTCTCTCTAATCAAACATGAAAAACGAGAAAAAAAATAAGTTTTCTCTTCTATTTTTATACCAAGGAATTAAGGGTTAATAGTTTTAAAAAGAGTAAGAGCGCATCTAGAGGAGATACTTCAGATGGAGTACGAAATGAAGAAGTCAGCGTGTGGTTTTGAGAGAATTAGATGACTATTGGATTATCCTACGATGCTTTCTTTGGTCTAGCCATGAGAGATTACTATGCAAACGTATCAAGCTTTTCTTTTTTCTTTTTTTTTTTTTTTGATACAAACAGGCATTCACAATAACCTCATGCGAATCAGTCCAGACATATAAGAGTACAAAATCTGCTTAAGAACAACATGACAAGAGTCGCCCTGATTACATGTCCAAAACCCGAATGATGAGCCACCGCCGTCGCAACCCAGTCAACCGCAGAATTAGTTTTCCGGTAGATGTACCAGATGTGAACTTTGTGGGCCTAACTCAGAATCGACTAGATATCACGGAGAAGGGGATTGGTCGAAGAATGGTCACAATCTCCCGCCTGAAGCCACCGAACGACAGAAAGAGAATCCCCTTCAATGAACAGGCTATGAGCATCAGGATAAATTGGATCCAAGGCTGCTACCAGTGCAGTGATGCCAAGATTCCAGAGTAAGACAAGACCAAGGACGGAGGACCATTCCTCTCTGGTTTCCATTTATCTTGATCCGTTCGTGTTAATTTGGCGAGGATTGGAAATCCAGTTGTAACTTTCACATGAGAACCGAGTTGGAAGGGTATACGTGAGTGCTCTATCCGTTCTTGGCACATAAATGTCCTTCGTTTTAATCCTTTCTTGGTGCAATGATTGTTCATATATTTAGAGACCTGCTTTGAAGCAATGTTTTAAAAATTAGATGGGGCAACAAACTGGTTTAACATTTGGTTCATGGTTAACCGGTTCGATTGGATAAACAGTTTTAATTGAAATGAATGGTATCATAATTAATTTTTAATTTAATAATATAAAAATAATAAAATTTAAATTTAAATAAAAAATTAAAAAAATTAATTTTAATTCTATTTATTAAAATTAAAAATCTAAAAATCAGGATTGAATGGGTGCTTTAATTTTTTTTTTTTTTTTTGATTTTCATTGGATCCTATATATATATATATATAAGTTAATTTAATAATAAAATTAAACCGAATTGATAACTAATTTTTTATTGAATAAGTTTGATCAATTGATTCGATTTGATTTTTAAAATCATGATAGACTTGAAAGCAAGAGAGTGCGTTAAATCTATCGGTGTTTTTTTGATTTTTTTTAAAAGCATGAAAAAAGTTAAGGGAGAAAAAAATTGAAAAACAAATACGGCCTCTATCAGTAGAAGAAGGGGAAAAAAAAATGATGACCGCGTATATAACTTTTTCTTTCTCTCTAATCAAACATGAAAAACGAGAAAAAAAATAAGTTTTCTCTTCTATTTTTATACCAAGGAATTAAGGGTTAATAGTTTTAAAAAGAGTAAGAGCGCATCCAGAGGAGATACTTCAGATGGAGTACGAAATGGAGAAGTCAGCGTGTGGTTTTGAGAGAATTAGATGACTATTGGATTATCCTACGATGCTTTCTTTGGTCTAGCCATGAGAGATTACTATGCAAACGTATCAAGCTTTTTTTTTTTTTTTCTTTTTTGTATAACATTCACACTAACCTTGTGCGAGTCAGTCCAGATATATCATAGTACAAAATCTGCTTAAGAACAACATGACAGGAGTTGCCCTGATTACATGTCCAAAACCCAAATGATGAGCCACCACTGCCGCAACCCAGTCAACCGCAGAATTAGCTTTCCGGTAGATGTGCCAGATGTGAACTTTGTGGGCCTGACTCAGAATCGACTAGATATCACGGAGAAGGGGATTGGTCCAAGAATGGTCACAATCTTCCACCTGAATCCATCGAATGACAGAAAAAGAATCTCCTTCAATAAACAGGCTATGAGCATGGAGCCTCCGAACAGCATGGGAGATACCAGCTCATACAACATAAAGCTCCGCCATAGGAACGGAACAATCTAAAGAAGCAAACCCGCCTGCCGACAGTAAAGCTCCATCAAGCCCTCGAATAACATAAGCAGATCAGCTAGTCTTCCACGTACACTTTCATCAAAGTTGATTTTAACAAACTATGGGGGCTCCCAAGATATGAAAACCGTACGACAGTTCGCTGCCGCAGCAGCAGGGAATCCCCAGAGGCCAGGGGTTGCATAAATCAATCCCATTGATTAAAAGTGCACTTTCGGCAACCATAGATCTAATCTTTTGCTTTAATCTGTGAGGAGAGATGGGATCATAAGTGAAATAAGCTGGTTTCGTGACAGCTAAATCTAATAGACCGTAATAGCACAAAGCTTTTCTTCTTGTTGACTTGATTGTTGATTAAAAACTTATCATTTTTATAGCTATGTTTTTGTAGAAATTGGTATGATAAAGAATTAAAAAATTATTGAATAATTACGCAAAGTTTTCATTGTCCTTTGCTTTTTCTTTTCATAATAAATGCACCATTATTTTATTGCAAGTATGAAGTAGTAAAAATAGTATGGATGGCTAGCACAAGAAAAGAATTTTTTTATTTTTTTATAGATTTTGCTTAAGTTGAAAAAGGTTAAAAAAAATTCATTGCACATATTGTTTAATCTAGTTCATCATTTTCTATCTTAGATTTTTTAAATAAAATATAAAATAAGTGCAATGTCAGACATGCTCTATCACTAAGGAGGAGCATGAGTTGAGCTAAGAATAAAAGAAGAGCATGAGGCATCAGACTAAATCCAAACTCAAGTTAAATATCACTGGTTCAAGCCCGATTAGATGAAATCTATTAGGATCCGAACTTAGCTTGGCTCAGCCTAGTCTATGTTTATATATACATATTGTGTGCGCGCGCGCCTTTTTATATATAAACAAAAGAAGTGTTGATTAAGATAGTCAAGGTACATAACCTAGGTTCAACCATCTTAGACTATATGCAAGAGCTATGCTACAATACTAATTCAATATTAGAAATAAACTGATTATTTTGCTTTTCATCTAGATCTAAATTATGGTCTAAAACTACTTGAACACATGCACATGTATAAATAATCACAAATATTCAACAATAATCATAAGCATACATTACCAAATAAACAACAATTTCAAGGATAATCTATTATGATCAATTTGTTATAATTGGAATCAATATACTTATGTGTGTAGAAATAACACTTTGAAATCTTTAGGAGCACATTTCCTATCCAAGATGAGGCAATTAATATTTTCTATCAATGATGAAGGCAACTAATAGTATTATGTTTCTCACTTGTAATATGGCATTGAATAATGCCACAATCCAATTCATGATTATGAGTTTGGGGTGTCATGGTTCTACCCTAACTAGCAAATCCAGGGTGTCACTTTCTACCCCATGACTAGCAATCCGTATTAGCATGGTTAGTTCTAATATTTCCTAACTAATATGTAATTATACATTTTTCAATTATAATTAATTAATCAATTGATTTACTCTCCATTTTATCATATTAAAGTGTGAACTATTGCACATTCCTTGTATAATCAAGTGAAATGACTAATTCATGCAACATCAAGCCATCAAATGCATCAACTAGAATCTATACAATAGAACATATAAGGAAATTCTTGCCCAACCATCTAGTTATACAATTCTAGCTTTTATTGATCGAACATATCATGCCTACAAATTAAAATACTAAATACTATCACATACCATACATAGTCATATTCATCCACACTATAGTGCACATACACATAATAAAAACTTGCTTCTCATCTAGATCTAAATTATGGTCCAAAACTACTTGAACACATGTACATGTATAAATAATTACAAATATTCAACAATAATCATAAGCATACGTTACCAAATAAACAAAGGTCTCAAGTATAATCTATTATGATCAATTTGTTATAATTGGAATCAATATACATATGTGTGCAGAAATAACATTGCCATCCTTTCAACTTTGGAATCTCTAAGAGCACATTTCCTACCCAAGATAAGGAAATTGATATTTTCTATCAATGATGGAGGTAAATAATAGTATTATGTTTCTCACTTGTAATATGGCATTGAAAAAACTGACGATAAGGTGACAAATTCAAAGTAGATGGTGAAGTAAGTGATGAAACAAATCTGATTGAATTGGCAGTAAGATAACAAACTAAAGTAGGTGGTGAAGTTGGAGGAGGAATTAGCGGTAGGGTTGCAGAGCTGGATAAGCTCTATGTGGTGAGCCTGGCCAAAGCTATTGAACACATCTTCCAAGAGTTGGCTATCGATGAGCCTAAGAATGCTATTTGAGATGGTTGACCCACCATTGGAAAGGAAGATGTTTCAATCATTTGATAAGAATGAGTTGAAAGAAAAGGTGGTACAATTAAAGATTGGATTTCCTACAAAGAAGAATAAGATAGAGATGAATTTAAAGATTAGAAATCTACCAATGATACTGATGTCTAAGAAGATCTATTAACATATTAAAAAGATGTATTTTATCTTAAGTTTTCTTATGTTGAATACTTTAGTTTTGTCATTTTTTTCTTTGAACTTTTAACAGCTCTGCTTGCTTGACTGACTAGGTTAGCACATAATGTAGGTGAAGGTCCCAAATGTCAAGGGGTTTGAATTTGAAAATAGGTGGTAAAGTTGGTGGTGAAATTGGCGATCGGGTCTCAAATCTGAATAGGCTTAATGTAGTAAGCCCTACCAGTGTTGTTAAACAAACCGGCAATAAGATGGCAAATTCAAAGTATGTGATGGAACAACTCTACTAGAATTGGCAGTAAGATGACAACTTTAATAGATGGTAAAGTTAATGGAGAATTAGCAATAGGGTTATAGAGCTAGATAGGCTCCATGTAGTGAGCCCGGCCAATGTTGTTGAATATATCTCCCAAAAGTTGGCTATTAGTGAGCCTAAGAATGCCATCAAAGATGGTCGACCCACCATCAGAAAGGAAGATGTTTTGGTCATTCGATGAAAATGAGTTGAAGGAAAAGGTAGTGCAATTAGAGATTGGATTTCCTATAAAGAAGAAGAAGATGGAGATAAGTATAAAGATTAGAAATCTACTAGCCATACTGATGTTTGAAAAGATCTATTTGTACCATAACATGTTAAGAAGATGTACTCTATCTTAAGTTTCCTTATTGTTGAATGCTTCAGTTGTGCCATTTTCTTCTCTAAACTTTCAACAACTTTGCATGCTTGATTGACCAGGTCAGCCATACAATATAGGCAAATGTTCCAACCATTAAGGGGCATGTATTTAAAAGTAGGTGGTGAAGTTGATGGTAGGGTCTTAGAGCTGGATAGGCGGTTGACTAGTACCATTGAATATACTGGCGGTAAGATGACAAACTCAAAGTAGATGATGGAACAACTCTACTGAAATTAGCGATAAGAATACAAACTCAAAGTAGGTAGTGAAGTTAGTAGTGAAATTAGTAGTAGGGTTGCAGAGCTGGATAGTGTCCGTATAATGAGCTCGGTCAATGCTATTAAGCCCATCTCCCAAGAGTTGGCTATCGATGAGCCTAAGAACACTATTGGAGATGGTCGACCCATCATTAGAAAGGGAGATGTTTTGGTCGTTCAATGAGAATGAGTTGAAGGAAAAGGTGGTACAATTAGATATTGAATTTCCTATGAAGAAGAATAAGATGGAGATGAACGGAAAGGTTGAAAATCTACTAGTCATGATGATGTTTGAGAAGATCGGTTAGTACCATAACGTGTTAAGAAGATGTACTCTAACTTAAGTTTCCTTATTATGAATGCTTTAGTTATGCCATTTTCTTCTTTGAACTTTCAATAACTCTACCTGCTTGATTGACTAGGTGGTAGGATCTTAGAGCTAGATAAGCTCAATGTAGTGAGCCTAGTTAGTGTTGTTAAACACACTGGCAGTAAGATGACAAACTCAAAGTAACTGGTAAAGTAGGTGGTGGAACAACTCTGCTTGAATTAGCAGTAAGATAACAAACTCAAAGTAGGAGGTGAAGTTGATGTTGAAATTGGTGGTATGGTTGCAAAGCTAGATAGTTCCATATACTAAGCCTAGCCAATGCTGCTGAACACATCTCCCAAGAGTTAACAATGTCGGAGATGGTTGATCCACTATCAGAAAAGGAGATGTTTCGATCGTTCGATGGAAATGGGTTAAAGAAAAAGGTGGTACAATTAGAGACTAGATTTCCTGCAAAGAAGAAGATTAAGATGAACACAAAGATTGAAAATCTACCTATTGACCTCATATTGATTTGATAAAATGCAAAATAATTAAGTATTATACTAATATTATCTTTATCAAGTTTAATCAATTTCAGGTTACTCATCATGAAATCATACACTTTCCCTAGCCCAAAGTATATTGTGATTCAAAATGAAAGGTATTACAGGTATTGTATAAATATGCTTGTAGTAATTATATTATTCTTCAATGAACTTATGTTTTACAGTCACTGAACGATTTTCACACGTTTTATGTTTGAACGGTTCATTCGACAAAATGACTTTCAAGTTTAATTATATTTGCATTGTCATGAATTAGATTCAATTATCTTACAAGTTATTATTTATAACTCTATGATATTTTGAATGTCTGTCAAAAAAATATTTAAAGGGTATTTATTCGATGTCGGATTATATCTCTATCAATTATCTATTGCCTTCGGTTGGATGTCTGTTGCTTAAATCTTGGTCAGCTGATTTCTATATTGACTTGATAATTATTTGTTGCCTTTCGGATTGGCTCCCTGATGGTTATTCTTGGCTTGATGGTTGGTATATTGACTTGCCAATTATTGTTGCCTTTCGGATTGGCTATCTGATGCTTATTTTGGCATACTAGTATTTATGTTGAAATGCCAATGTTGTCTTCCTTTGTGTATGGCTTCCTGATGCTTATTTTGGCATACTAGTTCTTATGTTGGAATGCCAATTGTTGGAATTGACATGCCAGTTCTGTAAAGCCTTCGGCTAGAAGTTTTAGTGTTCTAGATTAGCTTGCCGGATTCAAACATTGGTCTGCCGGTTTCTTGACTTGTTCGGCTAGTAATTTTCTATTCAAAAGTTGGAATGCCAATTTGATTAGTTGGCTTGCCAGTTTTTTGAAGCTCTCGGCTGACATTCTGTATGTTCTAATTTGGCCTGTCGGTTCAAAAAGTTGGCATGCCAAATGAGTGTGTTGGTTTGCTGATTTTCATCTCCATCGGGTGGCATTTTTGGCGGCTTATTGTATCAAATATTGGGCTGCAGGTGTTGAAATTGGCTTGCTGGATTTTAAAAGTAGGCTATCGATTGTATGGATTGGCATGCTACTTTTCCCTTTAGCTTACCATTTTATGTTTTGGGATGTCGTTCTCTTTGGATTTTTGGACGTCTTGCTGGCTGGTTCTTGCTCCGATTTTTCTGTCAAGTAATTACATTATTGGGGCTTCTTTGATTCTTCACTTGGGCATCTAATCTCTAGAATTAGGCAATCAGATTTTCATCATGGATGGCCGAACTCCTTAGTTAAGTTTGCCAAGTGTTGTTGTTCCAAGCTTTGCTCTCTCTCTTTCTCTTCTTTATTTTACAACGGTCATGCAACAACTATATTTTCTTTCTTGTTATAAATAAAGGTGTTGAATAGCGATTTTTGAGTAGAAAAAGAAAGAGAAAAAGAGAAGAAAATAGTGTAAAAATCATATGAAAAATAGAGTAAAAAATTTTGTTACAAATCTTTATGAGAAGAATTATTTGAAAGAGAGATTTATTGTTTGTAAAGAGGTGTATTGGAGTGTTGCATTGATTGTTTCAAGCCATCGGAGTTCATTCATTGCTGATTTTTGAAGTGGTGATTAAAGCTTCAACAACCCTCTTTGAGGAGCATTCAAAGCATCCACAAAAGCTTCATTGTTGCTGTTGCACTATTGAAGAAAGAAGTTACTTCGTGTTGAGCCCTTCAAGTTGCTAAGTATTTATTATTTTATCTACTCATTTATTAGAGCTTATTGTATTAATTTGATATTATTGTGCTTGATCTTGTAAGGCTTGCTTATGTCCAAAAACAAGTGTTGTAAAAGGTCCTCTTGTACCAGTAAACAAGAAGACTAGCTCGGAAGGCTAGTGTGTAAGTCCCCTTGTAACCGTAAACAAGAAGACTAGTCCGAAAGGCTAGTGTGTAAGGCTTGCTTGTGCCCGTAAATAAGTTTGCTAGCCAGATAGGCTAGTGGTGATAGTAAAATTTTCAAGGGACTCTTGAGGAGTGGATGTAGGTGCAGGGTTGGCACCAAACCACTATAAATCTTGTTGTGTTTGTGTGATATTTTCTGTGATTGCTTGCATATTAGTTTCACTTCACTACACTTGATTTATTTGTGAAAAATAATTAAGTGCACATACTTGCTAGATAGTCTATTAATTTTGAAAGAACCCAATTCATCCCTTCCCTCTTGGGTTGCTATATCTAGGCAACACTACCAACCATGCTGATGTTTGAGAAAATCTATTAGTATCATCACATGTTAAGAAGATGTACTCTATCTTAAATTTCCTTATTATTGAATGCTTTAGTTGTGTCATTTTCTTCTTTGAACTTTCAACAACTCTACCTGCTTGATCAACCAAGTCAGCCACACAATATAGGCGGAGATTCCGAATGTCAAGAGGCATGTATTTGAAAGTAGGTGATGAAGTTAGTGGTGAAATTGGTGGTAGGATCTCAGAGCTGGATAGGCTCGATGTAGTGACCTCGACTAGTGCTGTTGAACACACTGACGGTAAGATGATATATTTAAAGTAGGTGGTAAAGTAGGTGATGGAACGATTCTGCTCAAATTAGCGGTAAGATGACAAATTCAAAGTAGGTGGTAAAGTTGGTGGTGGAATTAGTGATAGGGTTTTAGAGCTGGATAGGCTCCGTATAGTGAGCCTAGCTAATGTGTTGAATACATCTTCCAAGAGTTGGCTATCGATCAGCCTAAAATGTCGTCGGAGATGGTCGACCCATCATCAAAAAGGGAGATGTTTCAGTCGTTTGATGAGAATGAGTTGAAGGAAAAGGTAGACTAAATATAGATTGGATTTTTTTGCAAAGAAAAAGAAGATAGAGATGAATATGAAGATCAGAAATCTACCAGCCATGCTAATGCTCGAGAAGATATGATAATACCATAATGTATTAAGAAGATGTACTCTATTTTAAGTTTCCTTATTGCTGAATGCTTTAGTTGTACCATTTTTTCTTTGAACTTTCAATAACTCTGGCTGCTTGACTAACCAGGTCAGCCACACAATAAGGTGAAGGTTTCAACTATCGAGAGGCATGTATTTGAAAGTAGGTGGTGAAGTTGATGGTAAAATTGGCAGTAGGGTCCAAAGTTGGATAGGCTTAAATGCAGTGAGATCGGCTAGTGCTGTTGAACATACTGGTGATAAGAAGATAAACTCAAAGTAGATGGTGGAGCAACTTGTTGGAATTGGCAGTAAGATGACAAACTCAAAGTACTGGTGAAGTTGATGATGGAATTGGCAGTAAGGTTGCAAAACTGGATAGACTTCGTATAGTGAGCCCGAATGGTACTATTGAATGCATCTTTCTCCTAAGAGTTGAGTATCGATGATCCTAAGAATGCCATCGGAGATGATCAACCCACCATTGAAAAGGGAGATATTTGGCCGTTTGATGAGAATGAGTTGAAGAAAAAGTTGGTATAATTAGAGTTTGAATTTTCTCAAAGAAGAATAAATTGGAGATGACCGCAAAGATTAAAAATTTATTAGTCATGCTAATAGTTAAGAAGATATGTTAGTATTATAATCTGTTAAGAAGGTATACTTTGGCTTAAGTTTCCTTATTGTTGAATGTTTTAGTTGTGCCATTTTTTAAAAACTTATTTGAGTTTTAGTTAAATTTATAATATTTTTATTTAGTTTAGTATTGAATTTTTGATTATTTTTTATATTTATATGAACTAGATGTTTGAATCAAGCTATTAATTCATACGACTTTGTTATTTTTTTTGGAACCGTATAAAACTCAGGTCGCCAATTAGAATTTGATTACAAATAATAGTTAGATTATACTAGTATCAAATACATAAATAAAATTGTAATTAAATAATCTTATTATCATATAATCAAAATCTTTTGATTTTGAAATTAATAATAATATATTGTTTTATTGAAAGAATTGCCGTATTTAAATCTTGCATATTCTTTAGTCATATTCTCTAGTCAAGCGTCTAATCAAATACAAAATTAGAGTGTTATGTATGCATGCTTACATGTATACGGTGCACTTATACGGGAGTGAGAGGGCGTGTCTCTGAACTTTCCAAATAAATAGAGAACAAAGAAGTACACTTTCAGGCTTTCAGCCAACCTTGGACTGAAGCCCCCGGATTGATTGAATTAAATGCGATCCAAAAACTTCTGACGAAAGAAGATGTATGCCACCGTGAGGCAGTGAACGGATGGAAAGAAATGTTACAGATGGCGGGCAGCGTCTGGTCGGAGTCGGTTCAGCAATATGAGGTTCGGTGATGTGGAGTTCGGTACAGAGTTGCCGACCTGCCGGCCAAAGCATCGGACCCATCTGGTGCTCTGGATTGACGGAGAGCTGGTTCCGCACGCGCTCTACCGCAACCACAGCAAACATCGTACTCATGAACCCACCACCTGACACGCGTCCGCACGGTAAACATAGGGGCAATTTAACACGCCCCTGTGAAATCGGCATTATTGTCGCCCACTTTATTATCCGATGTTTATCTTTTCATTTTGTTGCTATTTTGGAATAGCATAATTAAAGCCAGACCCGCCCGTTACTAATGGGATCCTGATCCTCGCATTGAATGCGGCTATAAAACTTCACCAAAAAACCCAAAAAGAAAACAATAAAAGAGAACGAGGTTTGAGAAACCGCTCAAACGGTCACACTAATCTTTATTTCTTTTGAGCAAATTAAATCTTCTTGAAAATGAAATAAATTGTCCCTTAAAAACAGTAATTAGATATGTCTATTTCAATCCTTATCTCTGCAAACTTTTATTTATTTATTTATTTATGATAACATTAGTCGAAAACATCTTATTAGGCTGATAAGAACTACTAGACTTGAGCAGGCCATTATCCCTAAACCCTTTCTAGTAGGAAAAGTCTTTGTATACCGCTCCGATGCAGAATGGTCTGCATCGAATGTAGTGATTCGTCTGCGTATGAATCTGATCTAGATCGAATGTAGTGATTCGTCTGCGTATGAATCAGAATGGTCTGCATCGAATGTAGTGATTGTCTGCGTATGAATCTGATCTAGATCGAATGTAGTGATTCATCTGCGTATGAATCTGCACGTCTACGATGCGGGACCCACAAGCAAACCCTTTGTGAGGCCATTCTGCATCGAAGACGGGTACAAAGACTTTTTCTTCTCAACAACCTTGCTTCATCTATTCATGTTATAGCCCAATTGAAGCTAACCCAATCCAAATGATTCATCTAATTTGATTTAGACAGCATGATTTTATTTAGGTTCATTTAGGCTGCGTTTGGATGTCAAAAAGTTATTTCGAGAATAGGGATACGAATTCCGTCGGAATAGCTTATTCCCTTTGTTATTCTAGATTTCTGTTTGAATGAAAATCTGGTATTCTATGTTATTCCAGTGCAATTAATGCAGTGTTATTCCAAATGAGTTGGATGACATGGGAATAAGCATGTAATCCAATAGGAATAGAGAAGAATTTTTCTGAAATTCAAAGATACGTCTTCCAATAAAATGGTTTATCAATTTTTTTTTTAAAATGACATAAATAAATTATTTTATTAATAAATAAGGTAATAAATTAATTATTTTAAATAAAATAATATAAGAACATACTTAAAATTATTTTATATAATAAAGAAAAAAATAACATACTTAATTTATTATTTTCTATTAATAAATTTATTTAATTTTAAATTATATTATAATAAATTTATTTAATTAAATAAATTATTATTTATTAATAAATAAGGTAATAAATTAATTATTATAATAATAATATAAACATACTTACTAAATATTTTATATTAATAAAGAAAAATACTAAATTATTTTCTATAATAAATTTATTTAATTTTAAATTATATTATAATAAATTTATTTAATTGAATGAATTATTATTTAAGAAATAAGGTAATAAATTAATTATTATAGCATAATATAAGAACATACTTAATAATTATTTTATTAATAAGAAAAAAATAACATACTTAATTTTTATTCTATTAATAAATTTTTTTAATTTTAAATTATATTATAAATTATTTAATTAATTTAATTGAATAATTATTATTAATAAATAAGGTAATAAATTAATTATTATTAATAAATAATATAAGAACATACTTAATAATTTATTTCATTTTAAAAATAAATAAAATTTATTTTTTTTATTTTATTATATAATATTTATTTATTTATTAAATGACATTATAAATAAATTTATTTAATATTTAATTTAATGCCATTGGTGCCCTTGGAATAGCTACAGTGGGAATAGGAGCTATTCCATCCAGTACCATGAAATAAGAAGGGTTGACTGGAATAGCTAATCTAGTGGGGCTCACACCCTTTTTCCTTCTGTTTGGAGGAATAAGGGGGAATAAGGTCCTATTCCAGGCCTTATTATTCCAGGCCTTATCCCCATCTACTGCCTTAGGGTTTGAGAAACTAAACACCCATCCATTTGTAAGTCAGATTCAATATATTCAATCTCTTATATTCTTAAACTTTTTATATATATATTTCCATTTGTAAGTCAGATTCAATATATTCAATCTCTTATATTCTTAAACTTTATATATATATATTTACGATAACACTACGTACAGCAAACCATGTGTTTTTTTATTGTAAAAAAGCAGATCCAGATCCATACGACACTAAAGGTAACACAAGCAGCGGGACTCTAAAGTAGTGTTTGAAATAGGGAATAAGAGAGAATATCTCTTAAATATCCCAGGAGATATCTCCTCTTATTCCCAAAAGTCATAACTATAAAGGATAGCTGGAAATAAAGTTAACCAAAGAGATAATCCATGGTTAACCATGGGTTATCCCCTCAATTTATTTCCTAAAAAATGCAGGTTGGTTATCCCTCCAAATAAGAGCGAAAAAAAGTTATCCTATGGATTTATCTTTTTGCTTTGATATGATCAATGGGATAGCTAAGGAATATAATATTTTTTTATCAAACACTACCTTATAAACATCACAAAGAATAACTCGTCTAGTTGGCACTTTGCAATATGGCGGGGAACATAGATGATAATTTGGATAATTTAGGGGGACATAGATGATAATTTGGATAATTTAGATTGAAAATATGATGGATCACCTTGTCAATAATAGCATGGGGTTGAAAAGATTACCTGGCCATTTGTAAGCTTAATTTAGTTTAATCGAAGGAAGAAGAAAGCATCGAAAAGAAAGTTTGGGACCAAAAAGCCATAGCTTTTATGTAGCATATGTGAAGGAAAAGATGTTAGAACCTTCCTGAAGAATGATATCTCATAATCAACGATTCTTCACAAGAATTTTTGCTCGAAATAAAAGTAAACAGAACCTTGATATCCATTATTCTTATCTTATCTTTTTTGTAATCATATTTTATATTATTATTTTTTACATTATCTTAATCTTTCCTTTGCTTCTTTTGGATATGTTTGGATAAAGATTAATACGAGAAAGGGGAAAGAAAGAAAAGAAAAAAAGTTTTATGAGCCTTTATTTGAAAGAAAAGAGAAAGAAAATCCATTCAAACTATTAAGAGAAAAGAAAAGAATTTATAATTCTTATCGTACTTCTTAATTTTACCTCTATAAATTAATTTGAATTTATTTCACATTAAATATTTATTTGTAAATTTATAAACATATATTTCCTTTTTTTTTCTTTTTCTTTTTTTTTTCTTTTCTTCTTTCGAAACAAGTAGAGAGTAAGAATCCTTCTTTCTTCCTCTCTTTTTACCTTTTCTTCTTTAAAAACAAGAAGAAGATAACAATCCCATCCTCCATCCTTCCCTCTTCTGCCTCTAAATATCCAAAACGACCCTTAGGAGAAGATAAAATCAAGATTTTCAGAGTTAAAAGAATACTAGACCGGTTTGACCCACGTTAGATGAATTCGCCCAGTCCATTCCCACATTGCCGAATTCTTGTGAAGATATGATTACAAAAAATCATATTTTATTCTTGATATCCATTGGGTCAGGATGGATTGAATATGGAAACCTTAAATCTAAATCCAGTCCAAAAATTCTGACAAACTTAATTAACTTACATCCCACATCCAATCCATCCGAATTGGATATCATATTAGCGTGTTTAATTTGGGGGTGACGGCCCTAATTAACCTAAATTGCTAATAACCATCTCTTTCGTATCTGTAATCTGGGAATTACCCATCGTCTATCATCCTTAATCCGAGACCGCAAAGTTCTATGAATTTTTTTTTTTTTTTTTTGCTACAAGATCGTGTAAGCCAGACGATGTTTCACCCGAGCAACATCAGGCATAGCTTATTAGAGAAATTTAAATCTTTTGAACTAGAAAATTTACAATTTCTTTAAAAAAAAACATAAAAAAAAATGGAGTTCAAACTTCAGAACAGCTTTCTAACATCTTGTCGATGAAAAGTTAACATCGCTGTAACGTCATTGCACTAATAAACGTATTAGTAAATCAAACAATCTGAATCATTAAAAAAAAAAAATTCGAGTATTGGTCATATTTATAATCTATAATCTGAGACTTGACGCTTATATTAAAATGTTTAGCAAGGATTTGAAAAAAAAAAAAAAAAAAAAAAAAAAAAAGGAAGGGAGAGAGAGCGAGAGGAAGAGGAAGAGCCGTCAGTATCGCCGCTCACGAGCGGGCCTGCACAATTTGCCGCAACGTCTCGTGATTCCGAAAGTTCTTGGCCTAATCTTCAAAACTATACCTATCATATTCGTGCCGTTCAAACAAGCAGGAGGCTTTGCCTCCAACTTGAGGGCACACAGAGAACCATTAAAAAAAAAAAAGGGCAACGCAAGCTTGCTCTTCAATCGCTTGGTGGCTAAAAATTAGCGCCATTTCCTGCACTCTTTTTTTTTTAGAACAATAATCTTTGCCATCAAATATTCAAAGATTTTACCAGCAATTCAATAACATATAAAAATCCCATTGAAAACAATAACGGAAAACAAAACCAAAACCACAAGGGGAAGATCTTTTCAAACGGTGAATCGCGCATCTAAACAAGTGCGATGGTGGTTGTGAAAGTAACCTATCCATAAGATTTGTGGCCATGAACACTAATTCTGCACCTAATTCCATCTCATTTTCATACGAAGGATTATTCCTCATCCATACAAAGAAAAGGAATATTATACTTAAAGCGGAATCTATCATCCATCCTTGTGCTTTTGATCCGTCAAGCGATTCGTGGATTGAAAAGAAAAGAAAGGAAAAGAGAAAAAAAAAAAAAAAAAACCTCGGAGACGACTTCACTGTAGCGCAGCATCTAGCACAATTTTGATACTCCTCGCCCATCCGGCAACAGGCAATTCAAAGGAAAATCCCTACCTCGTCCCGGCTGCCGCCGCCGCCGAAGGCGAAACCGGGAGACGGGCAGGGGACTTCCGGTGCCGCAACGCCTCGGCATTTCCGGTGCTGTCGTCGCCCTCGTCGAAGTTGAGGGCGTAGCTGAGGGGGTCGTACCGGAACCCGCCGGCGCGGCGGCGGGGCCTCCCGATCCGGGACACGAGGCTCCGGCACCTCTCCCGGAGCTCCGGAAATTCCTTCGCCTTCGAACGCAGCCACGTCGACGATGACCGGAGCAGCGACGGCGGCCGCTCCTCCTCCGGGGCACCGCCGGCGCCGCCGAAGCAGCAGGAGAAGACCAAGCAGCGGAACTTCTTCTTGAGAGAGGACGGAGGGGAGGAGGCGGCGTCGGAGCGGCGATCGTACCTCATGGTGGTTGATTCTCTACTGTTAGGGTTAGGGTTAGGGTCTGGGCTTGTGGAAAGGGAGAAGCATGAAAAATGGAGTAAGAGCTCGAAGGGAAGAAGTGGAGGCGGATCGATTGGAGGAAGGCGTTGGAAGGAAATCCGCGGTGATTATTACGATAAATACGGTTAGAAGAATGGCAACGGACGCCGATGCCTGTGGTTTCCGCTATCCACGTACGATAGCGCCCCAGGGCCGCACGACGGGTTCGTGGATCAGGTTCGAGCGAATCCATATCGCCTCGCACGTACGACCAGGCTGATGCGGCTCGCACGAGCCAATCTTCGTGCTTGACACGTGCAGCAAAGATCAAACCAGCGTGAAAAGGCCACCGGACCTATCCATATTTTAGACGATAAATTTTTTTTTTATTATTATTTGATTTGATTACAATTTGTAAAATAATTTATAAGATAGCTAGGTTTTATTTTTTGCCCAAATAAATGATACCTTTATATCCCTCTATGCCCGCCATAAATAAGTTTAGCTGTTGTTATAATTATCTCTTGTTCATACGTATTTTTAACTGCTTCATTGAGCTCCAAAAATCCTGATGACTTATTCTATTCTCGAAGCAAATGCTGCCTTAATTCAATTCAATGTGTCCATTTATATTATTTACTTTAGTCCGCATACGTTGGTAATATTTAATTAACGTATTAGATGGACAGTTACGATTATAGCAACTTCCAAAATAACCCGTGTAGAAGAGTGAGAGACAAAAACACAAATCATAGATTTTTGGATGGTAATGAAGGTAAAATCTAAAATTAAATTCAAAAGCACAAGCCAAGTGCTAAAACTTATATTTTACCTTTAGTTTTGTAAGCTTTGTAGTTGCAAAACATCCTGCAATCCTTAAAAAAAAAAAAAAAAACAAACAATTGGAATACATATTTACTTTTAAGATTTGCATGCATTGCATCTTAATTATGCATTAATTTTGCATATATTATATCTTAATTTGCATGCTTTATGTATAGGGCAAAGCAAATTTGAACTACGGAAAACTTATTTAGCATATGCCATCATATATACTTCATGCTGCTTTGAGAAATAATTAAAATTATAAATTTTGTCTTGTAATGGTGCCATTGGATCCAGGTTAACATATCATCTTACCCAAAAGATTGATCTTTAAAATGGTTGAAATATATTAATTATTGAAAATCAACATTGGTAACTTAAACCAGTGACAAAGATGACTAAAAATCATATAACAACTATGATGACAATAATGACTTCAGCAATGATAATAATAATAACAATGACATAAACACTCTGACAAAAAATATTTACTCTTTAATTATTCTCACAAAAAAATAGTGCATGTCCTTAAGTCATATATCCTTCAGCACAAGGTTGGCAATCAAGTAGGTTTTCATAGCATTTGACATGCTAATAAACCCTAAGACTCTTCTTAAATTTCTATTCCGTTCTCCCGACTAATTGATTTACCATCATGGTCTCATATTCCATTTTAAGCTTCAGGATAGACCTACGCTTATTTTAAGCGAAAAGAAAAGCATAATTTAAAAAAATTTATTTTTTATTTTCAAAAAATAAACTTATTTTTTTGTCATTAGGCTATAAACATTATCAATGGTACATACACCGTTGATCATATACCAGCACAAAATGCACCACATTCTAGAGAGAGAGAGAGATTTTTTTTTTTTTTCTATTATGAAAGGAAGCTTCAACGTCCACTAGGGCTAAGCATGTGGAGGCCAAATTTTAGAGTCTTTCACCAATATTTGTTAGTAGGTAATGACTATCATTGAATTGAAATGGAGATATGAAAAATCAAAATAAGATAATGATTAGTATTTCCATTATAAAAAAATATAAAATAAAAGTAACAAAATTATAGGTACAAACCATTATTTACTGAACAGATAATTAAAAAAGAAAAAAACTTAGCAGTTAGCATAGAGATTTGAATTGCAAATCATTAGGATGAATAGTATAGTATATTATTAGATAATGTTTGTTACCTTAGTTTCAGCATTTATGAAGAAAAAAAATGCTAGGTGAAATCTTTTATAACATTTACCTACCATTATCTTATAACCATTATAACATTACAATGGCGATTTAAATTTCTATCATTGTAATGTGATAATATTTAGATTTATTGTTATTAATTGCAAAGGAAATAACTAAAATAACACTCTTCATTTAGACTGAATAAAAAATAAAATTAGCTAAATTATGATGCCAATAATAATACTTTTTTTAAAGAAAAAAATCTTAATGCATATAACAATGTTATTGCAAGCAAGAGCCAAAAATCAATAAATAAATTGAAGGCCACAATATGTTAAAAAGAAGAAGGAAAGAGAAAGGAGTTTTTTTTTTTTTTGGGTTAGCAAAGGAAGTCATTTACATGTTCATGAAGAGGCCTTTGAAATCATGATTTCAGAAGCTAGTAGTACAGTTGTTGTATGATAATTTTCAGATATATTTGATGGCTACGGTTGAAAATTATTTATAATTTGAGTATCCACTTAATCCTAAATAGAATAGAGTGGAGAAAGCAAATTCATATAAAGGGGTTGAGAAAAGGCTTAAATGAGATGAGATGAGTTGAGTTGAGTTATATACACGATGGTTGTAGATGAAAATTAGTCTGAGGATTTCAGGAAGATGTAAAAGTTTGACGGTGCCGACTCCTCCGTCTCCTCGAACGATCTCAGCGCCGTATTCCGGTGAAAGTTTAGGCATCAAATTGGTGATGTCCGTCGAGAACGTCAAAACCATTTTGGTTTTGAAAATTGCTAACAAAATGAAGTATAAATGAGGTTGGTAGATTAACAGCGTGGAAGATGAATAGATACCAAGCAGGCGAACTTTGTCAGCTCGCAAACCTAACGAGAGTCTTTGGGTTGAGAGAGTGAAAGCGGATTTGTAGAACTATAACTGAAACATTGTGATATGGTAAAAGTTTACAACAAGGGCTGAGGCTCGGTAATGTCAGTTATAAGATTTTTCTTCACCATGACCATATTATGGAGATTTTAATTGACCAAAATGGGTGATGATCAAAAAAATAATCTATTCCTGATGAATTGAACGATGTCTAGATTTTTGCAACTAATAAAATTTGCCATATAATATGGTTTTACGATCTCTTTTGGCCCAGGTCGTAGGATAGCACCAAAATAACCGTAGATATAACCTGCTACTAACTTTGCCCGTCATGAGTTTAATTATTGCATCTGCTTTTCCCTTTCTAAAAAGGCATAAATCTTGTTGCAGCAGAAATTCATTTTCAGACTCGGATGCACTTTTGGCTCCTAATCTGGATGCCGATCTCATCACCTTAGGGTGAAACCTGCAAGACAGTCCACGCGCAGAGGGTGCTGTGGGGGTTACCCTCTGCAGAGGACCCTCCGACGCCCAAGTCAGTGAAGATTCACAGCAAGCATATGTGAGAAGAAGACTCTCAGAGAAGAGCTCTCCTATATGAGTGTTCTCTCGAGAGCTCCGAGCTCAGATGGAGCTGCTCTCAGTATGACAATGAGTAAAATGAGTGAGTATTCAAGGGTACGTGAGAGGTTGAAGGGCAGTGGTATTTATCGGGGATCACCTGATTCCTTGGGCACGTTGTGAGGGGAGGTCCGAAAGTCGTTATGATTCGAAACGGATTCGAATCAAGTTTGTTATGAGGTCAGTAGGATCTGTATCTTATTGGTTAGAGGATCGACGGCTGAGAGAGCTGGTTGACGCCTTGAGATTCAGCGATTACGTAGGTTTTAGGCCATTCCTGGGTATGATTTCCCGTTTGAAATCTTATTCAGTTATAGTAAATTCGAATTCTCCCGCGTCGGATTCCGCAAAGGTATTCGAGTGCCTCGGCCTGACCAAGGCGAGGGCAATTTGGTTTTTTGAGGTACAGAATAGCTCGGTATGTAGAGGTATAGGGAGGTATGGACGGCTCAGGTTGCCGAGGTATGGTCGGCTTGGATTGCCGAGGTATGAGAATGGTTCGGATTGTCGGGGCAACCCATCTTTGTTAAAGGCAATTCGGCTTCGTCGCTTGGCGGTTGTGCCAGCTGGCTGGCAGGATGTTGAGACTGGACTTGACCCAATTGTCGAAGTGTGTGGTCATTAATGCAATGATAATTTTATCCCTCATTACATGCCCCCCACTCCCTAATCCGAAGTGTAAATTTGGATGTAGGGAGTAGAGTTCCGGAATAATCTTATTCGGGGATCCGAAGGGGCAGGCAATGATAATCTCGTAAATGATAAGCCGCTGTTCCATCATCATTTTTTTCCGTAGCTCGAGGAGGAAACACCTCGTTTCCAGCAGGCCGCGATAGTGGGAGTTCCACGTGGTGGGACTCCTTTATTTCTGGCGCCCATATCGGAAGTCTTGGGCTTTCGTTCTGAAGCGTTTATTTAAAGAGGGATAAGGCGGCGCTCCTTCTGCAACCCCTCTTCGTCCCTGCCATAGAGATTTTTCATTCTTCCCTGAGCCCTCGCTTGCTTGTTCGTATTCCGCCCCTTATTCAGCCAATATGAAGGGTCCAGGCGATGTGGCCTCCGAGGTAACCCTTGACAACCTGGATAGAATCCGTCGCCATTATAGGGTTCCTCAGGATGTAGCCTTATGGGTACCAAGGGTTGAGCACAGGGTTCCGACTGAGTTAAGCCGTGGAGTTTTCTTCTATAAAGAGAGCTTAAGGGCAGGTCTCTGGTTCCCTCTTCACCCGCTGGTACAGGAGGTGATGAGGTTTTATAATATATGCCCAACAATGGTGGCTCCAAATAGCTAGCGCAATCTTATCGGGTTCATCTTGATGTGCAGTCGTGTTGGGGTGACTGCGACCCTTCCTATGTTCCGAGTTTGCTACAACCTGGTCTCTAGGAGAAGCTCTGTGTGGCCTTATATTAGCCCCTGGAAGTCGTTCAAGATGATTTCTGATAACCCGTCTTCGATAAAGGAGTGAAAGTCCTGATTTTTCATTGCCGAAGGAAACATCGGTTCAGATTTTTCGAGGGGATGGACGAGTTATGTGAAGGATCCGGAGGTGCACCCGGAGTTGAGCGAGCAAGAGAAGAGAGATCTGGTAACCCTGCGCAGTGGTCAGGTGGTATCGGCCAGTGCCCTATTATCAAAGGATGCCCTTTTCGCCGATGGGCTTAGCTCTATCGACCCTCAAGTAAGTCTTCTTTTTGATGGTTAGTATGTTTAGGTAATTCTGTTACTGTTTAACTAAATATCTGTTGTGTTTTCAGCCGAGAGGTCCACATTTGTGGGCCAAATGAGGGAGTTGGGCAAGCGCCACAGGGGCTCCAGGTCTGTGGATAAGCACAGGTCCAAGAAGAGGATCCGTCCTTCCGGGTCTCACTTAAAGGAGCCAAGGAAAGACAGTGTCGGTAGCCACTCTTCTACCCCTGAGAGGGGGGAGGCGGAGCGTCGGCCGCGGTCGGTGCGCCCCTCTGCCAGAGGGGGACACGGTAGCGGAGGTGGAGAGAGTTGCTGGGAGAAACTCGGAGGGAGCCATCGAGGTTTCCCCCTTTCAAATTGTGGTCATGTCGGACGATGCCGAGAAAATGTCACCAGTTTGCCCAGTAATCCCCCCACCCGAGGCTAACCAGCCTCATCTACCAGTGGTCAGCAGCCCTTTGGCACTGCACATGGATGGAGAGGAGGTCCCTACTCTGGCCGAGAGGTCAGAAGAGGCAATTGCGGCTGTCGAAGCTCAAGTGGAGCCGTCTGTTCAAAGGTTGGTGGAGGTCGAGGTGCCCCCTGCCGAGGGTCTCTCTCTTACAGTACCAAGGGGTATCGTGGGAGAGACCGAGGTGTGGGTGGAGTCAGCTGGGGACGAGGTAACATTTGGGGAAGAAGAAGAAGAAGAACCACTGAATGAAGAGGATGCTCGGACCGAGGTTCCTTCTACCGGGGTCGAAGCATTCGAGGCCCCGCAGGCTAGGGCTCTAGTGGAGGAGGCCAAATGGATGGCGGCCCCTCAGGTCGAGGCCCTTCGGGCCGGTTCTTCGGCCATGGGTTCCATTATTCCTGGTCCGAAGGCGGAGGACATGTTTGCCGCCTTAATGCGGTCTGTACTGAGCACGGGGGGGAGTTCCTCGGCAGGTGAGCCTGCCGTAGAAGAGATTGTTGATGCAGCTTTCGGGCGGTCCGGGGTGCCGAGGGATGTTTATCTCCTTCCTGAGATCAGTAGCCCTACTCTCATGATGATCGCCACGAGCTACGCCTCTTGAGTAAGTTGTTGCACCCGGGTAGCAATTCTTGGTCGGCTGGCTCGGCTGGCTCGGCCATATTTTCTAACTTGCAATCTCTCTGCAGAATGCGTTAATTACGAGGGCACTAAGTGGGCGCCTGAATCTGGCTATAGGGGCCTATGCCCAGGCCAGGAGGGAAGCCGCCGATCTTCGGACGAGGATGGATTCGACCAGCCGGCTATCTAGGGCCTTGTCATCTGTCCAGAGGGATCTTGATAGTATGGGCGAGTCCTACCAAATTACCGCCGAGAGGGCCTCTCGGCTCGAGGCTCAAGTCAAAGAGCTTCAGGGTTTTCGTGAACAGTCGGACAAGGCTTGCTTAGAGTTATCCCAAATCAAGGCTAAGCATGCCGACGAAATCAATGCCTTGCAGCGGCAATTTGACAAGAGGTGGGGTCAGCTGAAGAGTAGTCATACCAAGGAAAAAGATACTTGGGTCAAGAAGCTCGACGAGGAGGAACATAGGTACCGGCGACAGCAGGATCAGCTCGCCGGCCTGAATAAAAGACTCACGATAGGGAAGATCAATTGAAATGGCAGCATGGTCAGATTGCCAAGCTCACCGCTGATCTCGATCAATCTCGGCAAGAAATCAGGGACGGACAGTCCCGGATTGATGACCTTAAGGAGGGTCTCCAACAGAATAAAACAGCCAAATTGAAGGCCCTGGAAAAGGTCCATGAGCTGAGCGATAAAATGGCTCAGCGGGAGGAAGAGGTATAGTGTCTTCTCATTTACTTATTTCCGGCACTTTTCTTTTGTTTATGGCCTTAAACGACCTGATGTTTGCAGATAGGCAAAATCGAGCTCGAGGCGCAGGAGCAATTTAAGGCCCTAAGGGCAGAGTTGGCTGCGAGTCGCCAAATGAATCTCGAACCTGGGGGCCAGCTAGCCGAAGCTAACGATCGAATTACCTCGGTTGTGGAGGAGTACAAAAGTTCTGTTCAATTCTTTGAGGTGCGTAAAGAGGCTTGTGCCGATGCATTCCGGTTTGGCAAAGAGGAAACTCGGGCGAAGATCTCTCGAGTGTATCCCGAGTTAGATTTATCTTTTCTGGAGGCCGAATGTTATGATACCCGTACCCCAGGGGCCAAAGAAGCGAAATATGAGAATATCTCCGACGTCGACCTTGACGCTATCCTGGGTCCCAATGAGGCCATGGCTCCTGAAGAATGCCCTCAGCCTACTACCGAGGAACCCGAGATCTCTCTTCCAACAACATTCGAAGTGGGTGAAGTGAGTCAAGTCCTTTCGGATGTTACTGAGGAGGTTCCTGGGACCGACCCGAACCCTGATTTTTAAGGGTTGCTCATGTATTTTTTGCTTTTTCAACTTGTAATCCGATCAAAATTAAATGAATGAATATTTTAATTTCTTTTTGCCTTGTCTTATCACGTTGGTTATTGTTTTTTCGAACGACCTTTTTGCTGGAAGTTCCTTCGATGGTAAACGAATCGTAAATGAAACGTGCTTTAAGGTCAAATAGCCCTTAGGTATTCTGAATTAAAGATTCTGCTCAATCGAAGCCAGATTAACTGGTTTTGCTGATGCATAAAATTGTTCTATTTTGCCATGGAACGTAACTCCGACTTTGCCTCGGTTGGGACCGAGGTTAGGTGCGCGCAAGCTAACTTGGTTTGCCGAGGCACAAAATGGTTCGGCGTGAAATGACCAAAAATGGCGCAAATATCTCGGCTGGGCCGAGGTTAGATAGTTCAGTTTGTCCGAAGCAAAAAGTTGGTACATTTTTTGCCGAGGCATATAAAACGGCTTTGCCGAAGGACGTTTCGTTTCCTCCTAAGGTATTTATCTGTTGGCCTTTTCCAACATTGGTCTCTTTAACGTATGCGACAAGTACACGATCGCCATTGGACGGCATCATTTTCGAAAGGAAATTTCCCAGGCCTGCCCATATCTCAAGGACCTACGGTTGGTTTCCTGCATTTAAGGCTCTTGATTCGAGATCAGAAGAAAATCTTCGTCTTCCATCATGGCCCTGGAGGCGCATTCGGCGCGCTTTGGAAAGTGCCCTTTTCTTTTGATCTTCCACGTGACAGCGCAGCCAGGGCGTTTCGAATTCTGGGGCTCCCTTCTTTAATGGTTGCTCCCGGTTTGCTTGCCTATAAAATGGGGAGAGCGGACCGCATTCGGCTATCTCCCAAGACTTTCTCTTTCTGTGAGTTGTAAGGGCTTTCATGGTGCCTGTTTCATTGAGAGTGGAGAGATCGAGCTTTCCTTTTGAAGGCTGGTTCATCCCAGATAGCTGGGGTAATGAAGAAGTTGCTGAAGAGCAAGTAGTCCTCAAGGAAGGAATCTCGGAGATCATATGGAGATCGCATGAGGAGGCATACAGAGGTCATATGGGGAGCGCATGTATGCGCTTCCTGTGTGGCCTTTGTCACTTGCCATGGGGACCACAGGAAACGCAAAGCATACGTATTCCCCATGGAAGACATGGAACTCACCTTCCTCCTCAATTTGGATCTCTCAGTTCATCTGCCTGAGAGGTCTTTTCTTGAGCGAGGAGGGAGGAGAGTGGTGTTGGTCTGCTGGTCCCCTGTCTATGTTGTTGGGCAGTGGCTAGCAGCCCAGCATCCCACTTGGGGGAGGAGGCATCCTCGGCATCAGCATCCACATGTCTTTGACCTGGTTAGGATCCCTCAACGCGTCCGTCTTGGGGATCCGTGGATGGCCTACTTTGCTCTTTGGCATTAACCAGTGGCCCAATGAAACCGATTGGTTTTTCTGATTTCTAGGGTCGGTGCAGAAACATCGTTATTGACCGAAGCTGCTCAGCCAAGCTTTTATTTTATTTGTCTTTATTTTCTATGCTATGATACACTTGTAATGCCTCTCAGGAGGTTGCAACTTTTCATCAATAAAGAAAGTTCTTACTCTTTCTTCTTTGACTACTTGTTTCTTTTTCCAGTATGGTTGTGCTGAGAGTTGTCTTACTCATATTACGCTACCGCAGCGTAAGTCCCGCGGTGCTTTTGCTACTTTGTTTTTGTTAAGCACGATATTTAATCCTCTGCGGAGGAAGCATTCACCTCTGTTTATGTCAGAGGGAGGCCTGGGCGGCCCCATGAACTTATGATGCATACATGATCCTACTCGAGGGGATGAAAGAACTTGTATAATCTTGTCGGTAAGTAAAGGAAGGTTACTTACCTCTGCCGAAGTATGATAGGACACCTTAGTTGCGCAGGAGTATTTGAGAAATCACTTGACTAGGCCGAAGCTTTAGACGATATTCAGAAATACATCACTCGGTTTGGCCGAGGCTTCGGAGATTATTCAGAGATATATCACTCGGTTTGGCCAAGGCTTCGGAGATTATTCAAAAATGTATCACTCGGTTTGGCCGAGGCTTCAGAGATTATTCAGAAATATATCACTCGGTTTGGCCGAGGCTTCAAGATTATATTTTACTTGGCGCGGTCAAGGTACGGAGATCGTTCGGTCCGGTCGAGGATTTAAAAAGATTATATTTTACTTGGCGTGGTCAAGGTATGGAGACGTCATTCGGCTTGGCCGAGGCTTCAAGATTATATTTAACTTGGCACGGCCAAGGTACTGAGATTGCTTGGGCCGGCCGAGGATTTACAAAGATTATATTTTATTTGGCGCAGCTAAGGTACGGAGATCGCTCGTCCTGGCCGAGGATTTAAAAAGATTATATTTTACTTGGTGCGGCTAAGGTACGAAGATCGCTTGGCCCGGCCGAAGATTTAAAAAGATTATATTTTACTTGGCGCGGTCAAGGTACGGAGATTGCTCGGCCCGGCTGAGGATTTAAAAAGATTATATTTTACTTGGCGCGGACAAGGTATGGAGACGTCATCCGAGGCTTCAAGATTATATTTTACTTGGCGTGGCTAAGGTACGGAGATCAGTCGACCCGACCGAGGATTTAAAAAGATTATATTTTACTTGGTGCGGCCACGGTACGAAAATCGCTCGGCTCGACCGAGGATTTAAAAAGATTATATTTTACTTGGCACGGCCAAGGTACGGAGATCGCTCGGCCCGGCCTAGGATTTAAAAAAATTATATTTTACTTGGTACGGCCAAGGTACGGAGATCGCTCAGTCCGGCCAAGGATTTAAAAAGATTATATTTTACTTGGCACGGCCAAGGTACGGAGATCGCTTGGCCCAGCCGAGGATTTAAAAAGATTATATTTTACTTGGCGCGGCTAAGGTACGAAGACATCATTCGGCTTGGCCGAGGCTTCAAGATTATATTTTACTTGGCACGGCCAAGGTACGGAGATCGCTCGGCCCGGCCGAGGATTTAAAAATATTATATTTTACTTGGCACGGCCAAGGTACGGAGATCGCTCGGCCTGGCCGAGGATTTAAAAAGATTATATTTTACTTAGCATGGCCAAGGTACGGAGACGTCATTTGGCTTGGCCGAGGCTTCAATATTACATTTTACTTGGCGCGGCCAAGGTATGGAGATTGCTCGGCCCGGCTGAGGATTTAAAAAGATTATATTTTACTTAGCGCGGCCAAGGTACGGAGACGTCATTCGGCTTGGCCGAGGCTTCAAGATTATATTTTACTTGGCGCGGCCAAGGTACGTGATCGCTTGGCCCGGCCGAGGATTAAAAAGATTATATTTTATTTGGCGCGGCTGAGGTACGAAGATCGCTCGTCCCGACCAAGGATTTAACAAGATTATATTTTACTTGCGCGACCAAGGTACGGAGATCACTTAGCCTGACCGAGGATTTAAAAAGATTATATTTTACTTGGCATGGCCAAGGTACGGGGATCGCTCGATCCAGCCGAGGATTTAAAAAGATTATATTTTACTTGGCATGGCTAAGGTACGGGGATCGCTCGGTTCGGCGAGGATTTAAAAAGATTATATTTTACTTGGTGTGGCTTTGGTATGAAGATCGCTCGGCCCGGCCGAGGATTTAAAAAGATTATATTTTTGTTAAAAGATTATAGAAAAATTATATGATCCAATCCTTTTGATTTTGATGATTACTAAAAGCCATTGAGTTTATTAAAGGATGTAATGAGTTTATGAAAATGAAGCAACAAATTTATTTTGAACAATCAATGAGAATGCTCAAGTTTAACTTTAATCAATTTTGAAAGTGACTTTAAGCTCATTATTCAAACTTTCAAAAAGAAATGTTATAATTCATGTTTTATTCAAAAAGTTTATGGATTAGTTCTGAATCAATTATAAATGTTAATTTTATTGATTTTATGTCAAAACAATGAACTAAAATGAATCTGGAACGATTTTAATGTCAATCAGAAAAGTTTCTGATTTTTGATACGTTCCGGAGCCGACTCCTGAGTTTCAGAGTCGACTCCGCTCAGTATACAGAAATGTGCATCTGTGTCGAGTCGACCCATGAAATTGTCGAGTCGACCCCTGATTCTGTCGAGCCGACTCCTGGACTGTGCGAGTCGACTCCGCTCAGACACCAGAAGAGTTTTTTCTGAGCATCTCTCGAGTCGACCCCAAGTCTTTCACGAGTCGACTCCCGACTATCAGGAGTCGACACTTCACCTTTATCGAGTCGACCCCTAACATTTCTATTTTTGGTAAAACGAGCTCGAGCCGACTCGGGAAAAGCATGAGTCGACTCCAGCAAATCTGGGCGCGATTTTAACGATGACACATCAGCCCAACGGTAAGATTTTAAAATAACGGCTATTTTTCTTGTCTCTAACGGATATATTTTTGCAGATTCTATAAATAGAGGAGTTCTTTTTAAATCAAGGGAACCAAAAGAAAATCAAAAAGAGAGAAAAGAGTATCATTTGAAAAGAGGGAAAACCAGAGCATATTGAAAAATCATCTAGCTCAAAGAAGAGTGATTCAAAAGGAGAGAAATCCAAGAGGAAGTTTCGTCTGCTCCTTCTCATCAATCCACAAGAGTCAAAAGAAAATCCACAAGCATTTCAAAGGTCAAATCGGAGGATTTTCAAAAGGAAGAAAAAGCTTCATCTCAACTCCAAAGTCTTCAACGGTCAGGAATCTTGCTGAGGCGTGATTCAACTTTCAAGAGGAGTTAAAGAGAAGAAGGAAGAAAGCCCAAGCCACTACCATCTGCAATACTATCAGGCTTTCTAACCTTTTATTATTTTGTACTTCATTTGTATATTTGCTCAAGGGGAGCATTTTATTATCCAAACACTTCTATTTTATTTGTTTGCTGATTCAATCAGTGGATTGAATCAGTGGAGGTTGTATACCTCGTTACAAGCTGGAGTGCTTGTGTTGGGTTAGTTGTGAGCCCGAGAAAAACAACGTGTAGGGTTTTGTGCTGGTAAGCCCGAGTTAAAACCAGCTGGGTTCGTTGTGCACCCGGAAAACAACAAGTTTGAGTTGTGAGCTTGGAAAACAACTCGGCTGTAATCTAGAGAGATTATAGTGTGGACCCAAGTGAATCTTGGGAGTGGACGTAGGTGTGGGTTACACCGAACCACTATAAAATTATCTTGTGTTTGCCGTGCTATATTTCTCTCTCTCTATCTCTCTTTATTAACTGCTTGTGCATTGCTTATTAGTTAATTTCACTCTCTTGCACATCTTGAGCAAATCAGTTTAAATTTTAAAAAGTCTTAAATTTTTAAGAACCCAATTCACCCCCCCTCTTGGGTTGCCATCTGGGCCAACAATTGGTATCAGAGCAAGTGCTCATTTAGAATTTGATCTCACGATCAAGGGCTAAAGATCCAATGGCAACACAAATTGGTTCAAGTTTTGCTGAAGGTCATTCTACGAATAGACCTCCTTTATTTAATGGAACCAACTATTCATATTGGAAAGCTAGAATGAGAATATTCATTCAAGCTTCTGACTATGAATTGTGGGGAGTATAATAAATGGACCTAGTACACCCACACACCTTATTGATGGCACTATTGTTCCTAAGCCCGAAAGGGATTGGAATGATAATGATAGGAGAATGGCACAACTAAATGCTAAAGCCATTAATATTTTATATTGTTCCTTAGACTCTAATGAATTCAACCGAATCTCAACTTGTAATTCCGCAAAAGAAATTTGGGATAGGTTGGAAATAACTCATGAAGGAACAAACCAAGTAAAAGAATCAAAGATAAATATTTTGGTTCATAAATATGAATTATTTACATGGAACAAAATGAAACCATCACATGCATGTTCACTAGATTTACTGATATTGTGAATGGTTTGAAAAGTCTTGGAAAAGTTTATACTAATTCTGAGCTTGTTCGCAAAATTCTTAGGTCACTTCCAAGGACATGGGAAGCCAAGGTGACAGCCATACAAGAAGCCAAAGATCTGAACATCCTACCATTGGAAGAGCTTCTTGGTTCGCTGATGACTCATGAGCTTCAAGTGAAACAACATGTCAATGAGGATGAGTCAAGAAAGAAGAAGACCATCGCCCTCAAGCTGCAAAAGGAAGATAAGCAGCAGCGATGATGAAGAGGATGATGATGATGAGTCAGCCCTCCTTGCAAGGAAATTCAAGAAATTTATGCAAAGAAGGAGGCCCTTCCACAAAAAAAGATTTGTTTCAAAAATGGAAGGAGAAAAGAAAAGGATAAGAAAAAGGAAAAGGACAAAGAGAAAGAGCCCTTAGTATGTATGAATGTAAAAAACCAGGGCATTTTAGATATGACTGTCCTTTACTTAAGAAGGCCTACAAGAAAAAGAAAAAGGCATACATGGCAACTTGGACTGACAGTGAAGAGTCTTCTTCCGAAGAAGAAGAACAAAAAGAAGTTGCAATGTTGCTTCATGGCCAACGACGATGACAACGACAATGAGGTAAGTACCGAAACCCCCGATGATGAATTTACTTTGATGAAATGTTTGAAGCTTTTAATGAACTTATGATTGATTTTAAATCTTGAAAAAGAAGTATAAGTTTTTGAAAAATGACAACATTAGCTTAGCTAAAAGAAAAATGAATTAGCTTTAGAAGTTAAGAACTTAACTAATGAAAAAGAAGAACTTAGCAAAGAAAGAGATGATCTTACTCAAGAAATAGATTTGTTAAAATCTGAAACTAAAAACTCAACAAAAGATTTAAAAGATCAATTAGAAACTTAGCTTTAGATAAAGAACAGCAAGCTAAAGAAATTGACTCTCTTAAGAAAGATGTTAAAAAATATAAAGACATTGTTGAGAAATTCACCTTAAGTTCAACTAAACTAACATGATTTAGATAGTCAAAAAGCAGTTTTTGACAAAGCAGGTTTAGGATATAACACATTAAGAAACAAAATCTTAAAAATATTTTTGTAAACCAACCAAAGTAATATAACTTGTTTTAAATGTAATGAAAAAGGTCATAAATCATTTGAATGCAAAACGTTAAATAATAACAACAAGTTAAATGTTAAAGGAAGAAAATATGGGTTCCGAAAGGAACAATTTTTGTTGCTACTAACCATGAAGGACCCAAGAAAGCTTGGGTACCTAAACATAAAGTTTAAATTATGTTGCAGGAATGTCTTGTAGCCAAAAGATCAAAGAAAAAGTGGTACCTTGATAGTGGCTGCTCAAGACATATGACGGGTGACAAAGATGAATTCATCACCCTAGAAGAAAAGAAAGGTGGAGTTGTTACGTTTGGCGATAATGGTAAAGGTCAAATTATGGGCCTTGGTAAAGTCCGTATAACTCCATCTACATTTATTGATAATGTACTTTATGTTGATGGTTTGAAGCATAATCTAATTAGTATAAGCCAATTATGTGATAAAAATTTAATGTTTCATTTAAATCTTCTTATGCACTGTAACTAATTCTATTGATGATAGCATTGTATTTACTGGTTATAGACATGGCAATGTTTACTTGGTTGATCTAGAAAAATTATCTTTGAGTGATCATTGCTTAATTGCTGACAATGCTAACATAAATGAAATTAGTTGGTTGTGGCATCGTAGATTAGGTCATGCAAGCACACACCTTATTTCAAAACTAATTAAAATGGATTTAGTTAAAGGATTACCTAAACTAGATTTTGAAAACAACAAAATATGTGATGCATGTCAATTTGGAAAACAAACTAGAAGTTCTTTCAAATCTAAAAATGTTGTTTCAACTTCTAGGCCATTAGAGCTACTTCACATGGACCTTTTTGGACCAACTAGAACCACAAGTCTAGGAGGAAAGAAATATGGTCTAGTGATTGTAGATGATTATTCTAGATATACTTGGGTAATGTTTTTAGCTCACAAAGATGAGACTTTCTCGATATTCCTGAAATTCTTCAAGAAAGTCACAAATGAGAAAAACACTACCATAGTATCTCTAAGAAGTGATCATGGAACAGAATTTGAAAATCACTATTTGAAAATTTTGCACTGAAAATGGTATTAATCATAATTTTTCAGCCCCTAGGACTCCACAGCAAAATGGTGTAGTTGAAAGGAAAAATAGGACTCTAGAAGACATGGCCCGTACCATGCTATGCGAAAGTAACCTACCAAAGTACTTTTGGGCGGAAGCTATTAACACAGCATGTACATCTTAAATCGAGCCCTAATAAGACCAATCTTAAAGAAAACACCTTATGAATTATGGAATGAAAGAAAACCAAATATAAAATACTTTCATGCATTTGGATGTAAATGTTTCATTCATAATAATGGTAAAAACAATTTAGGAAAATTTGATGCTAAATCTGATGAAGGAATTTTTTAGGATATTCAACAACTAGTAAAGCTATAGAGTATTTAACAAGAAAACCTTAGTAGTTGAAGAATCCATTCATATAGTTTTCGATGAGTCTTTAGCATCTAGTTCTGAAAAGCTTGATGATGAGGAAGATACAAACATAATTGAAAAAGATCTTGAAAAACTTAATATTGAAGTATCTTCTGATCATGAGCAAGAAGCTAAAGATGATGATTCACATAAGGACGATGATGTTAATAATCATAATGATACAGATCTTCCAAGAGACTGGAGATATGCTCATAGTCATCCCAAGGAATTGATTATAGGTGATCCATCTCAAGGAATAAGAACTAGATCATATATGAGAAATATTAGTAATCATCTTGCATTTGTATCACAAATTGAACCTAAAACTATAGAAGAAGCTGAAAAAGATAATAATTGGATGTTAGCAATGCAAGAAGAATTAAATCAATTTACTAGAAATAATGTATGGACATTAGTTGAAAGACCTAAAAATCATTCAGTAATAGGATCAAAATGGGTATTTAGAAATAAACTAGATGAAAATGGCATAGTAATTAGAAACAAAGCTAGATTGGTTGCAAAAGGATATAATCAAGAAGAAGGTATTGATTTTGATGAAACCTTTGCACCAGTAGCTAGATTAGAAGCCATTAGGCTATTACTTGCATTTGCATGTCATATGAATTTTAACTTATTTCAAATGGATGTAAAAAGCGCATTTTTAAATGGATTTATAAATGAAGAAGTTTATGTAGAACAACCACCAGGTTTTGAAGATCACGAGTTTTCAAATCACGTTTTTAAATTGCACAAAGCTTTATATGGTTTGAAACAAGCACCTAGAGCTTGGTATGATAGGTTAAGTAAATTCTTAATAGAAAATGATTTTACAAGAGGAAATGTTGATAAAACTTTGTTTTGAAAAGAAAAAGTAAAGATTTACTTGTAGTACAAATATACGTTGATGACATTATTTTTGGTGCTACTAACGATTCTCTTTGTCAAGAATTTGCAAAGTTGATGCAGGGAGAATTCGAGATGAGCATGATGGGAGAACTCAACTTCTTCCTTGGACTCCAAATCAAACAAAGCAAAGAGGGAATCTTTATCAACCAAACCAAATACACAAGAGAACTACTCAAAAAGTTTGGTATGGAATCAATGAAACCCCTCGGAACTCCAATGAGTCCTTCATGCAAGCTGGACAAAGATGAAGAAGGTAAAAAGGTTGACCAAAAGTATTATCGAGGTATAATCGGATCCCTTCTTTATTTAACAGCAAGTAGACCAGACATTATGTTTTCAGTATGTTTATGTGCTAGATTTCAATCTGAACCTAAAGAATCACATTTAATAGCTGTTAAAAGAATACTAAGATATGTAAGTGGAACAAAAAATGTAGGTTTATGGTATTCTAGAGACTCCACATTAAATCTAATTGCATATTCAGATTCTGATTATGCTGGATGTAAATTAGATAGAAAAAGCACAAGTGGTGCATGCCAATTCTTAGGAAGTAACTTAATCACATGGTTTAGCAAAAAGCAAAATTCAGTTGCATTATCAACTACTGAAGCTGAATATGTAGCAGCTGGAAGTTGCTGTGCGCAAATCCTATGGATTAAGCGACAACTTGAAGACTATGGTATCACACTTGATAAGACACCCATAAGATGTGATAACACTAGCGCAATTAATCTAACAAAAATCCAATTCAACATTCAAGAACAAACACATAGAAATTAGATATCATTTTATAAGAGAACATGTAGCTAATAATGAAATATGTCTTGATTATGTTAACACTGAAGAACAATTAGCTGACATATTCACAAAACCTTTAAATGAAGAAAGATTCTGTTATCTTAGAGGAGAGTTAGGTATTTGTGATCCTTTAGAATGAATTTGAAACCCCTAAGGAAATTTTATCTAAGATTCTTTCAAATCCTCAATCCTTAAGGAAATCTTATCTAGAATTCATCTAATTGATTCACTCATATCCAATGATTATTTAAATTTTTATGATCATTTTCCGGACACATTTCAGAAATTTCATGATTTTGGTCTGAAATGGTCTCGGAGCCGACTCGATGCGTATCGGAGTCGACTCCCAGTTTCAACTGAAACTCTCGAGTCGACCCCTCTCTGGCGCGAGTCGACTCCATGTCGGGACGGACTTTCTGTGTCTGTGCCGAGTCGACACCCGGGTTTGCGCGAGCCGACTCGAGGTGGTCCCAAATTGATTTTTCTAGGGCAGAGTCGACTCGTCGCTCATTCTATTCGACCCCAATCATCAAAATACTCTCTCCACGTTCATTCCAAACCTTCCAAACTCCCAATAATCCCTGATTATCACCTCCAATCTTCAAATGGCACCTAAAACTAGAGGATCTAGCATAGTGGCGGGTGGCATCAAGCGGAAACGCTCCGTGAAGAAGATGGTGAAGCGTCCCGTGCGTGAACCTTCTCCGAGCACGGACTCCACTTCATCTGCTTCTACTCCAACTGCTGCTCCTGCTGCCACGTCCTCCCAGGTAGATCGTCTAGCGGATAGGATCATTACTACTGGTAGGAAGATGGATTTTGAATTATTTGAGAATGAGGGCTTTCTAGTTGGGAGACAGTTAATCGAAATGGGTTGGGAGAAAGTTTGTTCTCTGGAGTGCCCGACTTATCCCTCTTTGGTTAAAGAATTTTACAAGAATTTGTCTAGAGGAGACCATGGGCTTATTAGCAATGTAAGAGGAGTAAGACTATCAGTGATAGCTGAAATCTTGTCTAGATTATTGGAATTACCCTTGTCTGGCACCTCAACCTTTTCTTCTGATGACCGCGCCCCAGCTTTATCCAGATTATTAAACAGGGATGTGGTTGGATTTGAAGAGGTATTTGCTAATCAGCTTTCTTTAGAGTTGAGATTGCTACACAATATCTGTAGTAGGATTCTCTTTCCTAAAACTGGTAGATTTGACTATGTTTCTGAGAGAGATGTTTTGTAATGGACGCCATAGTGACAGGCAAGCCTATCAATCTTCCCAGCATGATTCTGTGGTACATAGCAGATTGTGGAGGGAAAAGGAAATCTAGTCTGCCTTATGGGATGATCCTTACAATGATCTTTCGAAGCCAGGGTGTGGTGATTTCTGATAATGAACCTATGAAGAATTTAAGACACACTGATTTTTATAGTCTGGCAATAATTCATCGGATGGATTTGTCAAAAAGAATGGTAAATGGGAAAGGAAAAGAGTGACAGAAGATAGAGCTACAGATACTGAGGCTGCAGGACCCTCTGTTAGACATCCTTCGCCTGCACCTCCGAGCCCTTTGGTTTCTGCCTCTGCTCCAGCCCTAGCTCCAACTTTTGTTCAGACTTCATCTTCTAATAGTTTTTCAGATCAACAAATTATGCAACTCAAAGCCTTACTTGAAGATCAATCTGATAAGCTTAAAACTGATTTTGAGAATAAATTTATGCATTTGAGAGAGACACTTTATTCTCTTGATGATCGTATCTCAAAGATTGAGTCTACTCTCGGATCTTCATCGGCATCCTTAAGTAGTGATATCAAGAATATTTTTGAAGAACTTAAGGATATATGTGGAGATGGAGAGACATATTCCAAGTGCAACGCAGAGCTTCAAGACAAAATTCAGAGTGCTTGCACCTTTGTTGATGAAAAACTCAAGGAATATGTAAAAATTCAATCTGAAGGAATGAAAAATATAGTTGATCATCTAACTAGAATTGTAAGAACTCATTTTTGAGTTACTAGAGTTTCAATCCTTGTTTTGTACTGAAGTTTTTATGCTTTCTTTATGAAATCAATGTACTGAACATTTTGATGTATTAGACTTTTAAATGAAATGAATTCTCTATTTCCTTATTTCAATGAAATTTGAATGAATGTTTATGATTCTCTATCTTTTTGTTGATAACAAAAAAGGGGGAGAATTTTATAGTTCTATGATTGTCAATGATTATGAAAAACGAGATAAACAATGAGATAATTAATTAAGTTTCATAGGGGGAGCTACCTCATTAAGGGGGAGCCTAAGCCTAACTATGAAAACAAAATTAATTCACTAATCAATCATGAACAAACTCAATATTTTTGTCATCATCAAAAAGGGGGAGATTGTTGAAAGATTATAGAAAAATTATATGATCCAATCCTTTTGATTTTGATGATTACTAAAAGCCATTGAGTTTATTAAAGGATGTAATGAGTTTATGAAAATGAAGCAACAAATTTATTTTGAACAATCAATGAGAATGCTCAAGTTTAACTTTAATCAATTTTGAAAGTGACTTTAAGCTCATTATTCAAACTTTCAAAAAGAAATGTTATAATTCATGTTTTATTCAAAAAGTTTATGGATTAGTTCATGAATCAATTCTAAATGTTAATTTTATTGATTTCATGTCAAAACAATGAACTAAAATGAATCTGGAACGATTTTAATGTCAATCAGAAAAGTTTCTGATTTTTGATGCGTTCCGGAGCCGACTCCTGAGTTTCAGAGTCGACTCCGCTCAGTGTACAGAAATGTGCATCTGTGTCGAGTCGACCAATGAAATTGTCGAGTCGACCCCTGATTCTGTCGAGCCGACTCCTGGACTGTGCGAGTCGACTCCGCTCAGACACCAAAAGAGTGTTTTTCTGAGCATCTCTCGAGTCGACCCCAAGTCTTTCACGAGTCGACTCCCGACTATCAGGAGTCGACACTTCACCTTTATCGAGTCGACCCCTAACATTTCTATTTTTGGTAAAACGAGCTCGAGCCAACTCGGGAAAAGCATGAGTCGACTCCAGCAAATCTGGGCGCGATTCTTAACGATGACACATCAGCCCCAACGGTTAGATTTTCAAATAACGCTATTTTTCTTGTCTCTAACGGATATATTTTTGCAGATTCTATAAATAGAGGAGTTCTTTTCAAATCAAGGGAACCAAAAAGAAAATCAAAAAGAGAGAAAAGAGTATCATTTGAAAAGAGGAAAAACCAGAGCATATTGGAAAAATCATCTAGCTCAAAGAAGAGTGATTCAAAAGGAGAGAAATCCAAGAGGAAGTTTCGTCTGCTCCTTCTCATCAATCCACAAGAGTCAAAAGAAAATCCACAAGCATTTCAAAGGTCAAATCGGAGGATTTTCAAAAGGGAGAAAAAGCTTCATCTCAACTCCAAAGTCTTCAACGGTCAGGAATCTTGCTGATGCGTGATTCAACGTTTCAAGAGGAGTTAAAGAGAAGAAGGAAGAAAGCCCAAGCCACTACCATCTGCAATACTATCAGGCCTTTCTAACCTTTTATTATTTTGTACTTCATTTGTATATTTGCTCAAGGGGAGCATTTTATTATCCAAACTTCTATTTTATTTGTTTGCTGATTCAATCAGTGGATTGAATCAGTGGAGGTTGATATACCTCGTTACAAGCCGGAGTGCTTGTGTTGGGTTAGTTGTGAGCCCGAGAAAAACAACGTGTAGGGTTTTGTGCTGGTAAGCCCGAGTTAAAACCAGCTGGGTTCGTTGTGCACCCGGTAAAACAACAAGTTTGAGTTGTGAGCTTGGAAAACAACTCGGCTGTAATCTAGAGAGATTATAGTGTGGACCCAAGTGAATCTTGGGAGTGGACGTAGGTGTGGGTTACACCGAACCACTATAAAATTATTTGTGTTTGCCGTGCTATATTTTCTCTCTCTCTATCTCTCTTTATTAACTGCTTGTGCATTGCTTATTAGTTAATTTCACTCTCTTATACATCTTGAGCAAATCAGTTTAAATCTTCTAAAAAGTCTTAAATTTTTAAGAACCCAATTCACCCCCCCCTCTTGGGTTGCCATCTGGGCCAACAATTTTACTTGGCGCGGCTGAGGTACGGAGATCGTTCGGCCCAGCCGAGGATTTAAAAAGATTATATTTTACTTTGCGCGGCCAAGGTACGGAGATCGCTTGGCCTGGTCGAGGATTTAAAAAGATTATATTTTAATTGGTGCGGCCAAGGTATGGAGATCGCTCGGCCCAACCGAGGATTTAAAAAGATTATATTTTACTTGGCACGGCCAAAGTACGTAGACGTCATTTGGCTTGGCCGAGGCTTCAAGATTATATTTTACTTAGCGCGGCCAAGGTACGGAGATCGCTCGATCCGCCGAGGATTTAAAAGATTATATTTTACTTGGCGCAGCCAAGGTACAAAGATAGCTCGGTCCGACCGAGAATTTAAAAAGATTATATTTTACTTAGTGCGGCCAAGGTACAGAGATGCTATTCGGCTTAGCCGAGGCTTCAAGATTATATTTTACTTGGCGCGGCCAAGGTACGGAGATCGCTTGGCCCGGCCAAAGATTTAATGTATGGCAAGACCTGCTTCTCATTGCAGCTTTCAAGGAGAGTTATACAAATTTTGAGAGTCTTTAAGAATTAAATTTAATTCAATGAACAGAGTGAGTTTAGTAAGAGTATACTTTTACTGATGATATGTGTGGAGATTATCCGAGTTCCATGTTCGAGGAATAGATTTTTCATCCAAATCTTGGAGTTTGTAGGTGTCGGGTCTGATTACTTCCGTCACTTGGTAGGGACTTTCCCAATTTGGGGATAATTTTCCTTGCTCTAGTGGCTTTGAGACAGATGCCTTTCGAAGCACTAGATCGCCAGGGAGGAAAAATTTTCCTCAGACTCTGGTGGAGTGATAGCGGGCTACTCTTTGCTGGTAGGCGGCCATTTGGATTTGGGCATTCTCCCTGACTTCTTCTATTAAGTCAAGATTAGTTCGGAGTTGCTCATCATAGGATTCATCAGAGTAACCTTCCATGCGAGGGGAGGGGAGTCCGACCTCCACAGGAATGACAGCTTCTGTGCCAAAAGCCATCTTGAATGAGGTTTGCCCCGTGGGTACCCTTTAGTAGTTTGGTATGCCCACAATACATGGTGGAGCTCTTCAACCCTTCTGCCTCGCGCCCGATTGAGTTGAGCTTTAATTCCCTGCAGGAGAGTTCGGTTAGTTACCTCAGCTTCTTCATTAGCTTGAGGATGTCTGACCGATGTTAGGCGATGGAGAATGCCATGATCCTCGCAGAACTCTCAGAACTTAGGGTTGTTGAACTGTTTTCCATTGTCGGTGATAATAGTGTGGGGAAGGCCGAAGCGGCAGATGATGGACCTCCACACGAAGTCTTTAGCTCAAGCTTTGGTTATCTGGGTGACTGCTTCGGCTTCAACCCACTTGGTGAAGTAATCAATCGCGATGAACAAGAACTTCCTTTGCCCCGTTGCGAGGGGGAAAGGGCCAAGAATATCCATCCCCCATTTGTCGAAAGGCCAGGGAGATGATATGAAAGTCATGTGCGCAGAAGGGAGCCTCTGGATATTTAAGTGTCTCTGGCACGAATCACAAGCTCGAACAAGGTCATCGGCATCTTTCTGCATCGTCGGCCAATAATACCCTTGACACAACACTTTATGGTACAGGGCCCAACCACCGAGATGATTGCCACAGATACCTTCATGGACCTCCCGAAGAGCATAATCGGCTCTGTTGGTCGAAGGCATTTGAGCAGCGGCATTGAGAAGGACCACTTATATAGCTGGCCATCAATCAGAACATAATGAGATGATTGCATTTTCAGCTTTCTTGCTTTTTTCTATCAGTGGGCAGCAGCCCTTCTTTAAGGTACTTGTGCAGGGGGTCCATCCAGGGTGGTTCGGTGTCGACCTGCATCATCTAGTCAGCATCGGCGATGCTGGGCTTCTCGAGGACCTCCAAGTGAAATTTTCGCTCAAGATCCATTGACTCCGTAGTCGCCAGGCGGGACAGAAGGTTGGCGCGCGCGTTTTCAATCCTTGGGATCTGGACAATTTTAAATTCATCAAAACAGGAGGATAAATCATGCACCTTTTGGAGATACCATTCATACTCGGCTCTCGAGCCTCAAATTCTTCCTGCACCTGGCCAGCCACCAACTGGGAGTCGGTGTAGGCAATTAGTTTTTTGACCTTAAGCTCGTGGGTGATTCGGAGTCCGCCAAGCAGGGCTTCATACTCTGCTTAATTGTTTGAAGCCGGAAAGAGAAGCGGACGCCATATTTGAAAGTTACGCCCTATGGACCGGTGAGGACCAGGCCGGTGCCAGAACCGCCTGCGCTGGAGGATCCATCGGCATGAAGCAACCATGGGGCGCTGGGCTTTGGTTGTCCAGGGGTATCTGAAGCAGAGCCATCTTCGGGTATGGTGCACTCGAGGAAGAAATCCGCCAGAACCTAGGCTTTAATGGATGGACGAGGCTGATACTGAATGTCGTGCTTGCTCAGCTCGACAGCCCATTTGGTCATTCTCCCTGATGCTTCTGGGCGATGAATAATCGCTTTGATGGGTTGGTCAGTCAGGACAGTGATAGTGTGCGCTTGGAAATATGGCCACAGCTTTCGGACCAACGTTACTAGAGCCAGGACCATCTTCTCGACTCGAGTATACCTCATTTCAGCGTCCTTGAGTAGTTTGCTGACATAATAAATAGGTCTTTGGACTTTGTTCTCCTCTCTAATTAGCACCAAGCCAAAGGCATTTTCTGAGATCGCCAAGTATAGATTCAGCACTTCCCCTGGCTTCAGGCTGCTGAGGAGAGGTGGTGAGCCGAGGTATTTCTTGAGATTTTCAAAGGACTTCTGGCAATCTGGGGTCCATTGGAAGTTTTTGGCCGACCAAAGCGCTTTGAAGAAGGGAAGGCATTTCTCGATCGACCGAGCAATGAAACGGCTGAGGTCTGCTATTTTTCCAGTGAGGCGTTGCACGTCCTTGACTGACTCCGGCGGGGCCATTTGCTGCAGGGCTTGGATCTTCTGGAGATTTGCCTCAATGCCTCGCGAGAGACCATGAAGCCTAGTGTTGCCCAGATGTAGCAACCCAAGAGGGGGGTGAATTGGGTTATTAAAAAAAATTGATTACTATGCAAGTATGTGCTTAAACCCTAATTTGATTTGCAGCAGTGTAGTGGAGTGCACAGAATGATAACAGTAGAGAATCAAACAACCACAAACACACAGAAGTTTATAGTGCTTCGGTGCCAAACTCAGCACCTACATCCACTCCCCAAAACCTTTGGAAATTCCACTAATCGTATCATAACGATTACAACCTCTAGCCAAACCAGGCTAGCCCTCTTGTTTATACGGCACAAGATAGCCAAAAACCCCTAGCCACACCAGGCTAGTCCTCTTGTTTCACGGCACAAGGAAGCCAAATCCCCTAGCCAAACCTAGGCTAGTCCTCTTGTTTCAAGGCACAAGGAAGCCCAAAATAATCAGGGTTAACACTAACCCTTTTACAAAAACGATCAAGGAATGATAAAGAGAAGCTCCCATAATGAGCAAATATTCAGAATATACTTTATAATTTTTGAAGAAATAAACTCAGCAATAAATGAACGAGATCAAAGTAGCTGAAGTCTTAGATTGCTTGAAAAGCTTCAAAGATCCGGACGACTTTTTGGAGCAATGAATGAACTTGAATGCACATCAACAACCACTCAACAATATGCAATATAAGATCTTTTCTTGGATTTCTTTCTCTTTGAAAACTTTTTTTCAGAAATCATCATGGTGTGCTTCAGATCCCACCTTTTTATAAACATCCAACAAGAAAAATATTTGTTAGATACATTAGGAACAAATGGAAATAAAAACGGGAAGAAAATATAACCGTTATAAATGTTTCCCTTAAGCATTGAATGCTGATCTCCATTTGAGGAAGGAAAAAATCCAAAAGTTAAGTGTAGCTTAAAATAGCAATAGAGAAGAGTAAGAGAGGAAAAGCAAACTCAAGAACTTAGGTGGTAGTTGGCTGGAAATAACTTCAGGCAGCTGAAGCCAAGAAACCATTCGGCCAAGACTTAAGCAATAATCCTCAGCTAGCTAGTCAGCTAGCTCACAAGAGAGGCCACGGTTGAAAAAGATGTCCAGAGGCAGCACTTTAGTTAACTAAAAAGATTGCTAGTTAGCTCTCCAGCTAACTAATAGCAAAAGTAAACGCCAGGAGAAAAAGGTGCAGATTTCTTAGTTAGCTCACCAGCTAACTAATCGATAGTTAGCTTTCCAGCTAACTAACAGGCAAATCAAAAAGTCAGAAGAAAGAGCCGTGCATTTCTAGTTAGCTCTCCAGCTAACTAAAATTTTAAAGCTCTCGGCTACAGGGATAATAGAAGAAGTGGAGTTAGCTCAGCAGTTAGCTAAATGATAGCCAGTTAGCTCACTAGCTAACTAATTTCAAAAACAGCATAGAAACCGCCCAGCTTAGTTAGCTCTCTAGTTAACTAACGAAAAGATAGCTAGCTTTCCAGTTAGCTAAGCAGAGAAAACAAACGGCTAGAGAGAGAGGGAGTTAGCTCCTCAGCTAACTAAATTTTCAAACCTCACGGCCACAAGCTCACCTGTGAAAAATAGTTAACTAACCAGTTAGCTCCAGGATAAAATAGTTAGCTAAGCAGTTAACTAAAAGAAACGTCAGCTAGCTAGAAGGCCTGGCAGCTAGCTCCATAGTTAGCTAAAATTTGAAACTGTTTGGCCAGGAGAGTTTACATGCAACTGGAGTTAGCTAAAATGAATTCCAGTTAGCTAACAAGTTAACCAACCAGCTAGCTAAATTTATAGAGCGTTCGGCCAAGCACTGTGACGAGCATTTTAGTTAGCTGAAGAAACTTCAGCTAGCTAACAAGCTAGCTAACCAGCTAGCTAAAATATAAGATCGTTCGGCCAAGCACTGAGACAATGTATCAGCTAGCTGAGAGGTGTGCCAGCTAGCTAAATGAATAACAAGTTAGCTAACCAGTTAACTCCCAAGCTAATAAAAAATATTCAAAGCAAATTAAATGAAGTACTTTCTTACCAATGAAATTTTGCACGAAGATACTTACTTGCAAGGCGACCGAACTTCCTTGTATCAAGCTTAGAATTGCCTAATTGTTTTGTAATCATCAAAATCAATCTGGGGTCAACAATCTCCCCCTTTTTGATGATGACAAAACCTTTAAGCACAAGGAGAAAATATAGGAAGTAGATAGGAGTGTAATCAGAAAAACATTTAATTTCTCCCCCTGTCAATCTAATCAGTGAAATCTTTTTCTCCCCCTGAATATATGGAGTTATTACTTTACTCCATTCCTTAATGTATGCAATAATCTTCTCCCCCTTTTTCATTAATCAAAAAGAAGTTTGAAGAGTTTTGCAATAAATTTAAGCATAATATATCAAGGAGATGTGATCAAACATACATAATTTGAGCAGTCATTCAGATCAAAAATAGAGTATTACAAACATTACACGCCATGGTCTCAAGTCATAAAACATAGTCATGCATTACAAAAATAACAGTACTAAGTACGGTCACAACATAAGTCAAACATAATCACTTGTCATCATCAGAAGAAGAAATATGCACTGAAGAAACATTTGGTTTGTTTGAAGATCCAGGCTTGTCGGAGGAAGGCTGTGTTGGTGGAGTCCAGAGGTGCGGATGAGAATAAGAAGCATCAGGCGCAGAGGCGGCAGAAAGAGTGATGAAAGTCTCCATGAGTTGACTCAGCCTTGAGAAGGATGCGGTCCAATGGTCAACAGCGTTTGCTGCATCCCGGGTCTGGGTCTCTGTAGATCTCATTCGGTGCTCTACCCACTCTGCCTTAGTTTCAAAATTCTCAAGCTTACCTTTTAGGAAATTAATCTCTTTTAGGATCCGCTCCATGACAGATTCATTGTGATGAAAAACTCTTCCATTGAGAATATTCACATCATGGACAAGTCGCTCAAGAATAAGTTTAAACTGAGATATGTTTTCAAAAACAGAAGAAATATGTGAAATGAGAGTCTGATCATTGACAGAAGAAGCACTGTCTCCAGAGCTTCGACTAGAAGTGGCAAGGGTCAATTCATTGATAATAAGGCAAATTTGATCATCACTTATACGAACGATAGGAAGAGGAGCAGGAGCTTGGTTGTCATTACGATAAGAAGGTCCAGGAGCATTCATACTGGGTGGATCAGATTGAAAAGGATTTTGATCATCAGACATAGCAGCAAGGTAAGGATTCGGATGGTTGAAGTCAAAATTGAAAAGTTCTGAGGAGAACAAGCAGATTGAGTCACAGTTGGGGGTGGCATACTAGACTGACCTGTTCTAGACCTAACCTTTAACCAAATACCATCCCGTTTGGCAAAGTCCATACGGTGCAGTGAATGAGCATTAAAAATGTCAGAGTGACGTAATGCCACTGCAGTTTCTCCCTTAAGCTTAATATTGAAAAACTCAAATACATAAGTGAGAAACATTCCGTAGGGCAATGCAGCCTTAGATCTAGACAAGGATTCTTTCATTACGGTCATCATTAGTTGAGGTAGATCAACAGGGTCTTCTATTAAGATGTCATACATTATGCATATGTCCCTATCATTTACTACATTAAACGAACCAGCACGAGGGGCTAGGATTTTGGCGATGATACTGAAACCTATTTTCTACAGATAGCATGTTGGCATCTAGAGTTTCAATATTACTGGCTTCATTATCATCAATATTAAGGATTAAACCTATTTTATATCCACGTTCACTGGGTAGGATTTCTAAGAAACCATCAGATGGAATATTAAGAGCACATCCTAACGTTTTGCAGTCTAGGTCGATTTTAGTCTTTTTCACAAAGAGATAGTTCCACTACCAAAAGAGATATTTTCATAAAATTCCCTAATAAGCTCAGGATAAATAGGTCTCTTGGTAGAAAGAAGCTTATCCCAACCTTGATTAACTAAAAGTTTTCCAATTTTAAAACCTTCTTGTTCTAAGAAGTTAAAATCAACTAACCTTCCATGAGCAAAGGATTTAGATGCAAGAAGGGAGTTGATATGAGATGAAGAAGTAGAAGACTTCCGGCGAAGATCGGCACAATCATCATCTCTAGCGACTGCCTTCTTCTTGGGAGCCATCCACTATCTTCAAGATGGATTGAATGAATGAATGGAGGAAAGAAAGAATTAATGGAATGAAGAGAGGATGAGAGAGGGAGAGAGAACGATCGGTGAAGACGCTCGGCTTGAAGTGATGAAGAACGGTTTGAAAAAAAAATTTGGGAAAAAGGTTATATAGGGAGATGGCTTGATGGTTAGCTGGCCAGGTGACTGTTTGGTTGCCTGGTCAGTTACCTGCCATGAATAAAATGAAAAAGGTTTCAACGTCCGGTTGGTGGATGAATTTATGGAGTATAACAGTTGGCATTCATAAAGATGAAAAGACTTAAAGCATTACAACATACTCAAGCATTTAATGATGTTCCTTTAATTGATTTGATTTAAAAGATGTCACATCAATTTGATATCATATCAATTCATTAATTGATTCATTAAATGGTTGGATCAAACATTCCCAATTCTCTTCTGATTTCATAAAATTTTGTTTCATCAAGAGGCTTAGTGAAAATATCAGCAATTTGATTTTCAGTACTTAAAAATTCAATAACAACATTTCCATTATTTACGTGATCTCTAATGAAATGATGTCTAATTTCAATATGTTTAGTTCTGGAATGTTGAATAGGATTCTTAGTTAAATTGATTGCACTTGTATTATCACATTTTATAGGTATAGCCTTTTGTTTAATACCATAATCTTCTAGTTGTTGCTTAATCCATAAAATTTGAGCACAGCAACTTCCAGCTGCAATGTATTCGGCCTAGATAGTGCTACTGAAGTTTGCTTTTTGCTAAACCATGAAATTAAGTTAACACCTAGAAACTGGCAGGTTCCAGTGGTTGATTTCCTATCTATTTACATCCAGCAAAGTCTGAATCAGTGTATCCTATTAAGTCAATGCTAGATTGTTTATCATACCATATACCTAAATTTATTGTTCCATTTAAATATTTAAATATTCTTTTAACAGCAAGCAAGTGTGATTCTTTAGGATTGCTTGATATCTTGCACACATGCAAACACTAAATAAAATATCTGGCCTACTAGCAGTTAAATATAATAATGATCCAATCATGCCTCTATATAATTTTAAATCAACAGATTTTCAGAATTATAGGATTCAAGTCTACATGATGAGCTCATAGGGGTACCGATACTCTTGGATGTCTCCATGCCAAACTTCTTGATCATTTCTTTGGTATATTTGGATTGGCTTATGAAGATCCCATCTTTGCTTTGTTTAATTTGTAGTCCGAGGAAGTAGGTCAGCTCACCATCATACTCATCTCGAACTCTCCCTGCATAAGCTTAGCAAAGTCTTTGCACAAAGAATCATTAGTGGCACCAAATATGATATCATCAACATAGATTTGAATAATTAATATATCTTTATTTTATCTTTTAATAAATAAAGTTGTATCCACAGTTCCTCGAATAAAATCATTACTAATCAAGAATTTGCTTAATCTTTCATACCATGCCCGGGGTGCTTGTTTCAAACCATATAAGCTTGTTTAATTTGAAAACGTGATTTGGAAACAAGTGATTTTCAAAGCCGGTGGCTGTTCCACAAAAACTTGCTCAGCAATGTATCCATTTAAGAAAGCGCTTTTAACATCCATTTGATACAATTTAAAATTCATATAACAAGCATAAGCAAGAAGTAATCTAATAGCTTCTAATCTAGCAACAGGGGCATAAGTTTCATCAAAATCAATTCCCTCTTCTTGATTATAACCCTTAGCTACCAATCTTGCCTTATTTCTAATTATATTACCATGTTCATCTAATTTGTTTCTATAAACCCATTTAGTTCCAATAATTTGATGATCATGAGGTCTTTCAATAAGAGTCCAAACATTATTTCTTTCAAATTGGTTAAGTTCCTCATGCATGGCATTAATCCAATCAACATCATTTTTAGCATCATCATAACATTTAGGTTCAATTTTAGATACAAATGCTAAGTTATTGCAAGCATCTCTAAATGATGACCTAGTTCTAACTCCTTGAGAAGGATCACCAATAATTAGATCTTTGGGGTGACTAAGAACATACCTCCAACCTCTTTCTAATTCATCATTACCTTGTGAGGCTTCAGGTAGGTCAGCGTTCGCTTCTCCATTTACCTCTTGTGTATCTGTGTCGTTCTTATCCTTCAGTGTGATGTCCTTGAATTGATCTTCAATGTCATCTGCATCATTTATACCTTTTCCCTTCCTTGATGGAAGATCATTAGATTCATCAAAGATAACATGAATTGATTCTTCAACTACTAAAGTCTTTTTGTTGAATATTCTAAAAGCTCTACTATGTAAAGAATATCCGAAAAAATTCCTTCATCAGACTTAGCATCAAATTTATCAAGGTTTAATTTTCATTATTTAATACAAAACATCGGCATCCAAAAACATGAAAGTAACTTATATTAGGTTTTCTTCCTTTCCAAAGTTCATATGGAGTCTTTTTCAAAACAGGTCTGATTAATGCACGATTTAAAATATAACATGCAGTGTTAATAGCTTCTGCCCAAAAATATTTTGGAAGATTGCTTTCACACAACATGGTACGCGCCATTTCCTCTAATGTTCTATTCTTTCTTTCAACTACTCCATTTTGTTGTGGTGTTCTTGGTGCAGAAAAATTATGTTCAATTCCATTTTCATTACAAAATTCTTCAAAAGATTTGTTTTCAAATTCTTTTCCATGATCACTTCGTATCGACAAAACAGAAGAATTCTTTTCATTTGTAATTCTTTTGAATAATTTTTGAAATGCTGAAAATGCTTCGTCTTTACTAGATAGAAATAAAACCCATGTAAAGCGAGAGAAATCATCAATAACAAAAAACCGTATCTTTTTCCTCCTAGACTAGTTGTTCTTGTAGGACCGAATAAATCCATATGCAAGAGCTCCAAAGGTCTAGTGGTTGAAACTAAATTCTTTGATTTAAAAGAAACTCGGGTTTGTTTTCCAAATTGACAAGCATTACAAATTTTATCTTTTTCAAAAACAAGTTTTGGCAAACCATGTACTAAATCCTTCTTAATTAATTTAGATAGTAAATCCATGCTTGCATGAGCTAGCCTACGATGCCATAACCAACTATTATCAGTTTTATTATTAGTAGCAACTAGGCAATCAATATTTTGATCATGCAAATCATTTAAATTAACAATGTATACATTACCATGCCTATGACCAACAAATTTCATGTTTTCATTTGCAGGATTTTTAACAATGCATAGAGATGATTTAAAAGTAACATTAAATCCTTTGTCACATAGTTGACTAATGCTAAGTAAATTGTGTTTCAGTCCTTTCACAAGCAAAACATTATCAATATAAGCATGAGGTGTGATACCTATTTTTCAATGCCAATTATTTTTCCTTGGCCATTATCACCGAAAGTAACAACACCTCCATCTTTTGCTTCCAAAGTGATGAATTGCGATTCATCACCGGTCATGTGTCTTGAGCACCCGCTATCCAAGTACCATTGTCTTTTAATTGCTCGGGTTGCAAGACACACCTGCATACACAATTTCAATTTTTGTTTTTAGGTACCCAAGCTTTCTTGGGTCCTTTAGGGTTAGTCAAGATGGTTCCTTTTGGAACCCATATTTTTCTTATCTTTTGTGTTTGACAAATATAAGCTTTGTGTCCAATTTTTTCACATTTAAAACATGTAATTTTAGTAGAATCATCAGCATGCTCATAAATATTTTTCAAAAATTTTTGTCTTTCAAAAGTATTGTATCCAAGACCAGCTCTATTGTAAACAGCTCTTTGACTATTTAAAATCATTTCTAATTTTTCTGAACTTAGACTAAATCTATCAACAATTGGTTTTAATTTATCCACTTCATTTTTCAAATCTTGGTTTTCCTTTAACAATGATTCATTATCCTTTGAAATTCTTTCTTTTTCAAGAGTAAGATTTTTGATTTCATTTTTCAATTCTTTGCTTTTTGAACTTAAATTTGCAAAATCATCAATAAGTTCATAAAATGCACATTGTAATTCATCAAAGGTAAAGTCATCTAAAAAGTTAGGGCTTACCTCATCATTATCAGCCATGAAGCAAACATTTGCAACTTCAGTTTTCTCTTCATCTTCTGAACTTGTTGCTTCACTGTCGCTCCAAGTAGCCATCATTGCCTTCTTCTTTACTCTTTTAGATCCTTTCTTTAATAGTGGACAATCTGGTCTGATGTGTCCAGGTTCTTGCACTCATAGCATGTAGGAGGTTCACTCTTTTCCTTATCTTTGCTATGGTCTCCTTTGACAAATTATTTTCTTTTTCCAAATTTCTTTCTCTTCATGAACCTTTTAAATTTTTTGAAATAAGTGTCATTTCATCATCTTTCTCACTGTCACTAGTGGTTTCTTCACTTTCATCTTCTTGAGTTACACTCTTCAAAGCCATAGTCCTTTTCTTCTTTGATTCATCTTCATCGATATGTTGTCGTTGCTGAAGCTCATGAGTCATCAAAGAACCGACCAACTCTTCAAGTGATAAAGTGTTGAGATCTTTTGCTTCTTGAATTGCAGTGACTTTTGCTTCCCATGTCCTAGGTAAAGATCTTAAGATTTTTCTAACAAGATCACTGTTAGCATAAGATTTTCCAAGACTTTTCAATCCATTAATAATGTCAGTAAATCTTGTAAACATATCAGTAATATTTTCAGCAGGATCCATCTTAAATAATTCATACTTATGAACAAGCATATTTATTTTGGATTCCTTGACTTGATTTGTACCCTCATGGGTGACTTCAAGTCTATCCCAGATTTCTTAGCAGACATACAAGTAGATATGCGATTAAACTCATTTGCATCAAGAGAGCAATAAAGAACATTCATAGCCTTAGCATTTAATTGAGCTAATTTCTTGTCTTGCTCATCCCATTCAGATTCAGGCTTTGCAATATTAATATTTTCAATCATAATAGTGGGTGTGTGTGGTCCATTAATTATGATTCCCCATAAATCATAATCTAGTGCTTGAATGAAGATTTTCATTCGTGCTTTCCAATATGTGTAATTTGTTCCATTGAACAAAGGTGGTCTATTAGTTGATTGTCCTTCAGTCAACATAGAACTCATTTGGATTACTACTGATCTTTGGCTCCAAGCTAATCAAAGCTATAGAAATCAAGAGCACTCTGCTCTGATACCACTTGTTGCCCAGATGTAGCAACCCAAGAGGGGGGTGAATTGGGTTATTAAAAAAATTGATTACTATGCAAGTATGTGCTTAAACCCTAATTTGATTTGCAGCGGTGTAGTGGAGTGCACAGAACGATAACAGTAGAGAATCAAACAACCACAAACACACAGAAGTTTATAGTGGTTCGGTGCCAAACTCAGCACCTACATCCACTCCCCAAAACCTTTGGAAATTCCACTAATCGTATCACAACGATTACAACCTCTAGCCAAACCAGGCTAGCCCTCTTGTTTATACGGCACAAGGTAGCCAAAAACCCCTAGCCACACCAGGCTAGTCCTCTTTTTCACGGCACAAGGAAGCCAAATCCCCTAGCCAAACCTAGCTAGTCCTCTTGTTTCAAGGCACAAGGAAGCCCAAAATAATTAGGGTTAACACTAACCCTTTTACAAAAATGATCAAGGAATGATAAAGAGAAGCTCCCACAATGAGCAAATATTCAGAATATACTTTACAATTTTTGAAGCAATAAACTCAGCAATAAATGAACGAGATCGAAGTAGCTGAAGTCTTGATTGCTTGAAAAGCTTCAAAGATCCGGACGACTTTTTGGAGCAATGAATGAACTTGAATGCACAGCAACAACCACTCAACAATATGCAATATAAGCTATTTTCTTGGATTTTCTTTCTCTTTGAAAACTCTTTTTCAGAAATCGTCATGGTGTGCTTCAGATCCCACCTTTTTATAAACATCCAACAAGAAAAATATATTTAGATACATTAGGAACAGAAGAAGTGGAGTTAGCTCTCGGCTGTAGGGATAACAGAAGAAGTGGAGTTAGCTCAGCAGTTAGCTAAATGATAGCCAGTTAGCTCACTAGCTAACTAATTTCAAAAACAGCATAGAAACCACCCAGCTTAGTTAGCTCTCTAGTTAACTAACGAAAAGATAGCTAGCTTTCCAGTTAGCTAAGCAGAGAAAACAAATGGCCAGAGAGAGAGGGAGTTAGCTCCTCAGCTAACTAAATTTTCAAACCTCACAGCCACAAGCTCACCTATGAAAAATAGTTAACTAACCAGTTAGCTCCAGGATAAAATAGTTAGCTAAGCAGTTAACTAAAAGAAACATCAGCTAGCTAGAAGGCCTGGTAGCTAGCTCCATAGTTAGCTAAAATTTGAAACTGTTCGGCCAGGAGAGTTTACAGGCAACTGGAGTTAGCTAAAACAAATTCCAGTTAGCTAACAAGTTAACCAACCAGCTAGCTAAATTTATAGAGCGTTCGGCCAAGCACTGTGATGAGCATTTTAGTTAGCTGAAGAAACTTCAGCTAGCTAACAAGCTAGCTAACCAGCTAGCTAAAATACAAGATCGTTCAGCCAAGCACTGAGACAATGTACCAGCTAGTTGAGAGGTGTGCCAGCTAGCTAAATGGAATAATGAGTTAGCTAACCAGTTAACTCCCAAGCTAATAAAAAATCAAAGCAAATTAAATGAAGTACTTTCTTACCAATGAAATTTTGCACGAAAATACTTACTTGCAAGGCGACCGAACTTCCCTGTATCAAGCTTAGAATTGCCTAATTATTTTGTAATCATCAAAATCAATCTGGGGTCAACACCTAGGAATTTCCCGGAGTTGACCCCGAAGGTGCTTTTGGTGGGGTTGAGCTTCATCTGATACTTTCGAAGTGTAGCGAAGCTCTCTGCAAGGTCCTCGACGTGCTGGGATGACTCCTTACTCTTTACTAGCATATCATTAATATACACCTTCATGTTCCGACCGATTTGCTCCTTAAAGACTTTGTTGACCAGCCTTTGGTAGGTGGCACCTGCATTTTTCAAACCAAAGGGCATAACTCGGTAGCAATAGATATCTCGGTCGGTGATGAAGGCGGTTTTCTCCTCGTCTTCGGACGCCATTCGGATCTGATTGTAGCTCGAATAGGCATCCATAAAAGTCAGCATTTGATGGCCCGAAGTTGAATCCACGAGCTGATCGATCCGCGAAAGAGGGAAGCTATCTTTTGGGCAGGCCTTGTTGAGGTCAGTGAAGTTGGTGCAGATCCTCCATTTGCCATTCGACTTTTTCACCATGACCACATTCGCCAGCCAGTCGAGGTAATTAACCTCCCAGATGAATTTGGCTTGATAAGTTTGTCCACTTCTTCTTCTTCGATGGCTTTTTGGCGCTCGGGGGTGAAGCTCCTTTTCTTCTGCTTAATTGGTCGGAATATCTCATCCATGCTGAGGTGGTGGACCAGGACGTCTGGGCTGATTCCGGGCATATCCGATGCGGACCAGGCAAAGACATCAGCATTCCTCCGAAGGAATTCAATCAATTCTTTCTGAAGCTTTCCTTCGAGCTGCGACCCGACCTTTATGGTTCGGTCGGGCCAGGTTTCGTCGAACGGTACTTCCTCCAGTTCTTTAGCTGGCTCTCCTTGTTGCTCGACGAAATCTTCCTGAGCATCCAGCCCATCCACTTTGGGCTTCCTGAACTGAAGGTCGGCGACAAAGCAATACCGAGCTATGATCTGACTTCCTCAAATAATCCCCACTCCCCATTCGGTGGGGAACTTCATGGCGAGATGGGGAATGAAAATGATGGCCTTGAGAGATATTTGCCCCGACCTACCGAGGATGGCATTGTAAGGAGACCGGAGTTTGGTCACGAGGAAATCCATGAGCACGGTAGCCACGCGGGGCCAGGTGCCAGCTCGGACAGATAGAGTGACAACTCCTTCGGGGATTATGGAGTCACTTGTGAAGCCCACTAGGGTGGACTCCATGGGTCGGAGGCTTTCTGCCAGAAATTTCAATCTCACAAAGGCATCAAAGTACAGGACATTAACAGAGCTTCCACTATCAATCAAGATACGGTGTACATCATAATTGTTCATATTCAAAGATACAACCAAAGCATCATCATGGGGGTACTATGCCTTCCGAAGGTCTTCATCAGAGAAAGTGAGCTCATCAACTCGAGCTTTCTTTGGCGGGTTTTCCTCCTCACCTAGCCAAAAAGATGGGGAATCGACCGTCGTTATCACATTAACATTGCCGATGACCCGGGGATTTGATGGAGGAAGCTGGCGAGGCTCGAGTTGGCGATTCTCCTCATTGTTCGGCTCAGGGGGCCCTCTGAACCAGTCCAGTCTGCCCCATCGAATCAATCACTCGATCTCATTCTTGAGTTGCCAACAGTCCTCGGTATCATGCCCGTAGTCCCGATGAAAGCGACAGTACTTGGTCGGGTCCCTCCGAGTCGCATTGCCTCAGAGAGGAGAAGGCCGAGGAATTTGCCGCTCGATCTCCATCAGGATTTGCGCTCTCAGTGCGGTGAGGGGGGTGTAGCGGTCGAACCTTCGAGCCGGACTCCAGGTTCGGTTTAAATGACCAAGACAACTTTTCAGGGATTCCCCGTCTCTCTGCTTGACCTCAGAGGGGGAATCAGATCTCCATTGTTGGTGATGGCTACTGACGAACTGGCTGATGAGCAAACAGCTTAGTTCATCAAAAGAATCAATGGAACCTAGCTTCAAGCTGTTGAACTAGGTTCGGGCGGATTCCCTTAGAGTGGAGGGGAAGGCTCGACACAGGATCGCATCCGATGCTTCGTGGAACATCATGATGGATCTGAAGTTGCTCAGATGGTCATCGGGATCGATAGATTCATGGTATGGCTTGATGGTGGGGAGCTTAACATGAGGGGGAATCACTTTCCTCATGATTCTCTCGAAAAAGGGGATGCCCTGCTCCGCTTTCGGCTAGGACGGAGGGGCTTGTCTGATGGCGTCTAACTCCTGACGCCATTCTCGACGCATCTCCTGCATCTGCTACCTGATCCCTTCGCCCAGAGTGGTAGGAGGGATCTGGCGATGGGAAGATGGTAGCGATGTCGAGTCCTAGAAAGACACCGGGGAGGGGAAACGAACCCGCCTAGATCTGAGCAGGCTCTTCCCTCCAGCTCGCTGCGGCACTGGCTTTGCTTTTGCGGGTTGGTGATGATAACCTGCTACTTTCGGTGGATTGGAGGAAGAGATCGCTGGCGGAGCAGGGGCAGCGGCCTCTTCATGAAGCTGAGGAGCAGGGATGGCAGGGCCAAGGATTGCCTGGAGCCCTTGGACCAACTAGGTCAATGCTTGAACCTACTGGACCAGAGTGGCGAACTGGTCCAACGTTACCACCATTGCCGGCGGCGAAGGAGTTTCAGCTGGTGGTGGTGGGAAGGTGCCACATCGCTGATTGGATCAGGCCTTTGGGAGGCGGCTTGATCTTGAGCCTCGGATGTAGCTCTTTTTCGATTGGCCATTAGAGGATGCTTCTTCTGGTTTTTTGAGTCTTGTCTCCTGGATCAGAAGTTTATGGGACTTGAAGCCCTTCCTCTAGCGCCAATCTGTTGCCGCGGAAATCCGTTTTTCGACTCGGATGCGTTTCTGACTCCTGATCCGGACGCCGATCTCGTCGCCTCTGGGTGAAACCTGCAAGACAGTTCACACGCAGAGGGTGCTGTGGGGGTTGCTCTCTGCGGAGGACCCTCCGATGCCCAAGTTAGTGAAGATTCACAGCAAGCAGATGTGAGGAAAAGACTCTCACAGAAGAGCTCCCCTAGATGGGTGTTCTCTCGAGAGCTCCGATCCCAGATGAAGTTGTTCTCAGTATGACAATGAGTAAAATGAGTGAGTGTTCAAGCGTACCTGAGAGGTTGGAGGGCTATGGTATTTATAGGGGATCACCTGATTCCTTGGGCGCATCGTGAGGGGAGGTCCGAAAGTCGTTATGATTTGAAACGGATTCAAATCAAGTTTGTTATGAGGTCAGTAGGATCTGTATCTTGTTGGTTAGAGGATCGACGGCTGGAAGAGCTGGTTGACGCCTTGAGATTCAGTGATTACGTAGGTTTTAGGCCACTCCTGGGTATGATTCCATGTTTGGAATCTTTTTCAGTTATAGTGAATTCGAATTATCCCGCATCGGATTCCGCAGAGGTGTTCGAGTGCCTCGGCCCGGTCGAGGCAAGGGGCAATTTGGTTTTCTGAGGTACAGAATAGCTCAGTCTGTAGAGGTATAGGGATGGCTCGGGTTGCCGAGGTATGGTCTGCTTGGGTTGCCGAGGTATGATCGGCTTGGATTGCCGAGGTATGAGAATGGTTCAGGTTGTCGGAGTGATCCGTCTTTGTTAAAGGCGATTCGGCTTCATCGCTTGGCGGTTGTGCTAGCTGGCTGGCTGGATGTTGAGACTGGACTTGACCCAATTGTTGATGTGTGTGGTCATTAATGCAATGATAATTTTATCCCTCATTAAATCTAAATGCATCTTTTTCTTTTTATAGCTCTCGTTTGAGCAACATTTGACGGATGATGTGTTGAATTTTGTGATAAAAAGGATGAAATATCTGGTTTCCTTTCTTTTGAATTTTGACATCCATCCTTAAAATGGTACGGAAGCATATGCCATGCGCCTCCTATAATCATAGTTGTTAGATTCGATCCAGACATTGATCAAGCCAAAGGCTTGGATCATTGGTTCAACCATCGGATCACCTATTGAATCATCGATCAATTATTTTAATATAAAAATATATTTATATTAATAAAAATTAATTTTTAATAAAAAAATTAAGATCAACATGATAATATTAAACTCGTGATCCTATCTGGTTCAGGTTGGGCTAACGAGTGAATCGGATGGGTTGATCGGATTATTTCGGGTATCTTACATATCTAGTTTTATGCTAGAACCGGACTGGCTTCGCCTTCGAATCCCGGTTCAACCGGTCCAATCGGCTGGTTCGATCTAGTTTTGGCAACTATGCTTGTAATAATTATTTTAAAAATAATTAGATTAGAGTATATAATTTATTTAAGATTTTTATTGAATTCTTATATATATATATATTTTAAAAGTAGTTACATCAATTAATTTTTTTATAATTAACAACAATAATTTGATGAACTATTCTAATTGACATAATAGATATAAAAAAGTATTAAAAATAATATAGAGTATTGAGATGGCTGCAGTGAAGGTTGAGAATCCATGATGGCATTGGAGGTGGAAAGCAAAAATAATAAAAAAATTTATATATTTCAGTCCCAACTTTACATAAACCTGCTTTTAGAAATATTTCATATTCATCATGTCAACTAATATAATTTATTAAATCATTATTGTTTCCTATCAAAAAATATAGCTAATTAAATAAATTATAAGTTAGAGAATTCAATTGAGAAAAATATTTTTTAATTAAAATTTTTAAATAAATTAATGTATTTTTTGTATAATTATCGTATTATTTTTATATAAATTATTTATGCAGCTGGATTTCTTTTTGATCGTCTCAATGCAGCATGAAATTTGTAAATTGGTCAAAGAATTTTAGTTTTTGTACCCAAAAAAAAATAGTTTGATAAATTTATTATCCATATATTAAAGGGAAATTTAATAGATTTTTTTATTTTTTTTCTTATCTTGTCGCATATTAATGTGCACTCAATTTTTAATCTTAAAGTCTTCCTTCCTTTTTATTTTTTTTTTATTGTTTTTTCTTTTGAATGCCATCTATCAGCATAATTTTAATGCTTTTTTTTTTCTTCCCTATTCTCTCCAAACTTCAGCTCTTTTAATGCCACGCGTCAAAATGCATTCAATCTTTACCGTTTTTCTTCCTTAGGCCGCTGAGTGTTTTTGAATGCCATATATGAACGTACATTGAGTTCTTTCTCTTCCGTTTTCTGTATATTATATATATAAAAAAAATTTACTGCACCAAAATAGTGCAGCGAATGTTGCACGCCCGTTGATGGTTGCGTAGCGTGTATATACACGCTTATTAAAATAATATATATATATATTAGCATGGGCATGCAATGCATGTTAATTATTAAAATTAATGTATGAAAAAGTGATGCAACAAAACTTTTTATATATAAAATTAACTCTCTCTTTTTCACCTAAAACAATCCTCTTTGAATTTGATGCCTCTTCTTCATCTTTCCTTTTTTTTTTATAAATAAATTTAATCCTTTTTCACCTTTTCTCTCTTTCTATCTATTATAATTTTTTTTTGCCTATCGCATTATTATTTTATTAATTAGTTTTTTCTTTTTTTATTGAACTATTTTAGGCAAAAAATTATTCTAACCTATTCCTTTTTATGAGAAATATTTTTTTAGGCATAATTTTTTGATAAATGATTAAATTTTTAATCAATTATTTTCTTATCTCAACTCATGTTCTTTATTTTCTTTTTTATGAAAAGAAAGCCAAATATTTTCTAGAGAGAATGGAATTTTTTCAGATTTATGAAAAAATAATAGATACTTATAAAAATAAAATTAACAAATCCAAATAATTTTTATTTTTTAAGTTATTTCAACTTAAGTTTGACTTTCTTTTATTTTTATTTTTTCCAATTGGAAAGAAATAATAGCAAATTTCTAATAGTTATATATAAATATTAAAAAATATTACACACACAACTAAAATTTATTCTATTATTAAATTATTAAGTATAATTATACTATTTATCTCTTAATATGTTATAATAACTATTACAAATAAATTTTAATTTTTATTAATCCATGTATATGGTCATGACCTTGATACGGAGCTATTAACTATATTGAATATGTTAACTATGTATACGATGTTGAAAATAAACCGATTCGATGCCACCTTCAATTCGGATTAGCAAAAGTAATATTTTCTTGCATCCTATGAATTTCAAACATTTATAATCTGTACGTACCTAATAACACGTTAAAAATGTGGCCATATGACAGAATTTTATTGTCTGCAGTCTCGCTGTGATGTTTCAGCCTTTGGAGTGCTCTCGGAAGCAAAGTAATCCAAACCTATTTTCCGGTGCGGAGAGAAGGGAATTTCCAAGGAGTTTCAGTAACGATGTCATAACTCAAGAGTGTTAGGGCACCCTGATTATTTTACTTGTATAAATTATGGCATACAAATATCAACCATTTCGTAAGCATTATGACCATGGAGGAGGAGTGCTCAGGTGAAGATATTTAAAAAAAAATATCGGCTATTATCTGAATTCTGAAACCAACGTTTTTCAAAGATTTTGATATTAGTCATTTGCATTACAGAATGGATTAATATCAAATTTGAAAGAAAAATTTTATAAAACTGTTATTAGACCAGCTATGCTATATAGAACAGAATGTTAGACAATATTGAAATAATATGTATTGAATAAATTAAGTGTAACAGAAATGCGTATGTTAAAAGGATATATGATAAAAGTTAAAAAGATAGAATTAGAAATAAATATAAGAGAAATGATAAAAGTAGTCCCAATTAAAGATAAAATAAGAGAAAATCAATTACAGTAGTTTGGACATATACAACATAAACCTTTAGATGCTCCAGTTAGAAAGAATAATCTTTTAACAATTCATGTTAAGGATAAAGGTAGAGGTGGACCTAAACTAACATATATAGAAATAATTAAAAAAATATAACTATTTATAATTTAAATATCAATTCGGTTCTAAATAGAATAGAGTGAAGGGAGCAGATTCATATAGTTGACTCCATTTAGTTAAAAAAAAAAAAAAAAAGGCTTAGATGATTTAAGTTGAGTTGAGTTGTATCAAATTTACATATAGTTTTATAATAAATTATATATTTAAAATATAAAATCTTATGGGTTTGTGAGTGGCTGTTGAGATGCCTCTAATAAGGCACCCTAAAATGAGAGGGGGTAAAGCGATCTTATATCTCTACCAACCCTAAAAAATTGGCCCTACCCAACTTCACTTTCCAGCAATCTGATCCAGCCTAAAACCAAGAAACAGATAAATTTATAGCTTTTAAGGGTATCAGAGAGACCATGGCTCATCCTTTAACAATAATAATTAATTTAACAAAAGCATCCTTTAGGGCATAAAAGGGCTGAAATATAGTGACACTGGAATGGTATCCATTCTGACACACATGCACCAGTGCAATCCTTATCATCTGCAACCACATGCACTGACGCATCCTTCACATTTTTCCTACATTCAACAAACCAGATGGATAGAGATTTAGACTTTGCTTCCCAGCGTGAGAGAACCGTATATATAATTGTGCATTGTTTTGTCACGCATTGCCATTGTTGTTATTGGAGTAAACTGGGAAGAAATCCGAGTAGATCTTGCACCCCAAAGCATTATGTTCGCTGACATGGTAGGAGGAGAAGCTCAATTCCAGATCGTAGATTTTCAAGAGAGAAGCTGCACAATCTTTATCAATTTGAGGGCGACGACGGTATGACGTTCTTGGACCCTTCGATTGTCCAATGCAGTAGTGTGATGGCGATCCGATGGGTCCAGTAAGGTCAAACCCAAAGCCTACAACTGACCCCAGCCTATCTCTCCTTCCCTTCAAAGATGAAGGACAAATAGGAAAGGTCTTTGTACACATAATTGCATACATCGCGCGCATGATCAAAAATAATTTTTTCTTTCAAGCGTTGCACATGCGGTGCACGAGTGCATAATCAATCATCGCACGCGGTATGCACATTTTTGCTGTTTCAATTTTTTCAATACAAATATTGATCACGTCCAATGAGAATTCATGGCCCAAAATAGATGGAGGTACTCTTTCTTTAGCGTGGGCTGAGACTGGGCACATGTGCCAGGGGAAGGGTGTGGGGTACTCCATGTCTCTTTGTTGTACTGTGCTATTTGGTGGCTAATAATGCACGTTTGGATGCAATTCTACCGTGTATTTTTTTTATTAACCTCATCATTTTTGGGTGGATTTGTGCTTTTATAAATGTGCAATTATTTTTTCATCAAGGGATCTTTACGTGGTACCTTACAACCTTGTAATTCTAATAAGAGCGCTAAATTGGAACCACATCTCCAGCGCAAGCGCCGAAGAGAGTTTACCAATCGGTAACTTCGCGCGTTTCCACCTGAAGGGTTGTACCGCAGGCAAAACCAAGGCAGCGAGCGAAGGAAACAAAGTTGACGGCTAGAACTAGAAGGAGAGAGACCGGCCGTCTCCTCCCCGCGCGGCCTCCCCTGGATGCCTGTGCCGTAACGACAAAAACTCCAAGAACCCCTGACACAGGTGTCTCGCATCAGCCAAAACACCCCTCCTGACGAAGGGTGCGCAAGTTGATCCAATTCCAAGCCCGAGTTACAGGGCTAGGGAGGGGTTGTAACGCCAACTTATTTTCAGGCGGAACCTTCAAGGAAAGTCCCCCGTCTTTGTCGGCCATGATGTCATTCAATCCTCCTCTACAATCTCTTGGCTCCCCTTGTGGTTGTGCTTAGCTTAGCTTAGCTTAGCTCCCATGAATCACATAAATTCCATGCCCTTCTAGTGGCCTTTGGGTAGTTATGACTGAAGAGTCGGTTGAGAGATGCCCTCCTCCTGCGTGCTCTCATGGTTAGCTCTCATCTTTTAGCTCGGATGAGAAGGATGAGTCCGATGCACGGGGTTGGAAGATTAGAGGTGAAGTGTTCATAGCTACTTGCGGTCTTGCCACTGCGTTTTGGCCTCTGCGCCTCGTGGTCTGCCGATGGTCATCATGGCCGGGATGCTTCCTGGAGTGGAGTGCGCTCGAAGGCGTCGGTTGCGGCAGGGAGGATCGATGGATTCGCCGACCAGTTCAAGGCGGTCGTCTTTTTGTCTATATACAACAGGATGCGAAACTCGTACTGGCAGCAATTCCATGGTGACCATCTCCATCCACTTAAATTAGAGCTCCATGGTCTCCCTTCTACCGTTGTTTTTTTTTTTTTTTCCTTCTCCTAAGCAATATCATCTTTTATCTTCCAAAAATATAATTGGCAGCGAAGAAGAAGCACCTTGCTCATAGAGCTCCATGACGGGGCGCTTGGGAGTGCTGCTCGAGAGGCCAAGGAGAGGCTAGACGAGAAACTTAGGGCCCAAAGAAACTTAGACATCAAAAGGTGGGAATCAGGCACATGCGTGATTCTTTATTGATATATTTCCATCTGTTTAATTTCTTCTGAGATGATTCTCTTTTTCGAAGGCACCACAGCATGGGAAGCATGAGGCCGGGAGCTGATCCCGTCGTGATCCTTGGTAATGCGGAAGAGAGGTGTTCTCTTTGAGGAAGAGCACGAGGAGGTTTAGTTGGAGCAAGTTGGGTGGAAGGCATCGGAGCAAGCAGAGTGCGCCGTTTGCTTGGAGGAGTTCAAGACCGGCGATATTCTAATTAATCTGCCGTGCGCTCACCGCTTCCATTGGAGCTGCGCGGTCCCGTGGCTGAAGAACAGCTCCAACTGCCCCTGCTGTAGAATGACAGTCTTTTCTTAGCAGAGGAGTGAGGAGAGCAGCAGGTCGTATGAAAGCTTGTGATGAACTGCGTGAGTGATCCCACTGTAATGATGATCTACCGCTACTTGGTGCTTGCTTTCTTTAGGCGTCAGACCTTCCAATAGCCACTAGAGTGTGAGTTTTTATAAGTCTTATGGCACCAATTTGCTTGTGGTGTCCTTATTGACTGCCCAGAAGAGGGGAAGTTTATGCAAAGAACAGGGGAGTGGTATTCCGTAGCTGATAAATTTCAATCAAGAACAGCATCTGTTTCTTGCCTCTAAATTCATGATCTTGTTTCCTTCTAAACTCTATATATGAACGTGGATGAAGTGCTATAAGATTGAAAATGGAATTTCTTTGACAAACTTGGCTGGATTGGGAAGATGCAGAGAATCACTGAATTAAGATATGAACCATGTTGCCTCAAAAGTGTTTGGTGAATATTCAACCACTCTGTCTAACAGAGATGTAGTATTATGAATGATTTTTCAACTCCAATATCACACTTCATCATTTTTGCTTTATATTTAACAATCCTTTGATTGACCACCCAAAGAAAGAAACCTTCAATTCATGCACCAACTGGAAATAAGATAGGAATGGTGGGCCATTGTTTTTCTGTACTGATGTGGGATAGATTTTCTTCTTTTTGTTTTTTGCGTGTGTTGAAGGATCTGCTGCTGTGGGATAAAATCATATAACAGAAAATGAACAGAGTGGTGCAAAATGAGGTAAATAAGTACAAGTTATGATTATAGTATCAAGTGATGTCAATTCATGGAGGTAAATATGAAAGAACAGAGGAATACGATTACAAAGCTTTCATGGACTTTGATTTAGACTTGGTTGCAAGAGGTGTTTCAATGATCCAGTTACCACTAGTCTCAAATAGCAAATATCATTGTAACGGTCTACAATGGGATAAGTTAATCCTTCGGAGTTCACACCCTCTCTTTGATTTTCTTCTCTTAAAAAAAAAAAATTCATAGAATGATCATATTTACGTGATTTCTTGTGAAACTCATGAAAGTCATAGTAGGCCAACTTCCTAACTTTTTACGCAAAAAGATAGAAGAATCGGCGATAACTTTCGCTGCACTAAATCAATTTCACACACACTAACATCTTTCCCGGGTTAAAATCATGATTCCATGCACCCATGTGGTGGTTATTTGATTGTTTTCTTTTTGCCCTCTAGAAGCAATATCCATCTGGGCATGCTCCATTTAAAACTGATGGCAGAATATAAAGAAATCATCTTATACGACTTCTGCCTATATTCTTGATGGGAAAGGTCCACATGGGAATCATGGTTGTGTTGGATATTTTTTATTTTTTGGAAATATATTTTTTTAATCTTTAATCCCATCTTTATTTGTTTATTCAAAATGATCTGTTGCGTATGAAGCGATATATAAGATTAGGACTACAATTAGGTAGCTTTGCTTTTTGAAAAGATCTTTCTTATCCAATTACTTGAGTACCCTACCTCCTCCTCCTCTTCTTCTTCTTCTTCTTCTTTTTTCTTCTTCATAGTAGTACAGATGATAATCACATTAGTTTAATGCAAGTCAACCATGATAAGTCAGAAAACAGAATTTGTTTAAGTATAATAGGACAGAAATCTTTCTACTTCCAAATCCAAAATCCAAAATGATAGGTTACAGAAGCTGCCATCCAGTCAAAGAGTTGGCTTTCTAATAGACATAATAAATCTGGACTCTATGAACATTCCGAAGGATAGACCATATGTCATGGAGCAAAGGATTATTGGAACATGATCGCAACTGTTCTGCCGAAGCCATCGGATGACAGTAAGAGAGTCCCCCTCAATGAAGAGACTATGAGCATGAAAGATCCGAGTGGAATAAAAAATATCTGTCCAAGATGCATAAAGTTCAGCTAGAGGAATAGAGGAGTCAAGGAAGCCGAGGCCACCCGCTGCCAACATTACTCCATCGACTCCACGGATAATAAATGTTGAACCAGCAAATCTTCCCCGATCACTCCCATCAAAATTGATTTTGATAAACCTTGGGGGTGGAGGCTCCCAAGAGATGAATACCGTACACCGGATCGCTGCCAAAGCATTAGAGGAGCCCCATCAAGAGCAGTGCGATGGAGTGTGTATTCAGCAGATAAAGATATGACTTTTCTCACTATCCTATGGGGAGATATGATATCATCAGTAAAACAAGTAGATTCTGCGATAACCAGATCTGATAGGCTCTGGAGGCCCAGATAGCACCATGCTTCTGGATACCCCTCCGAATATCGCACAAAAGAACAGACTGTTGAGGACCAGTACCTCTCCGATGTGGTATCCCATAATCTGCCAATTCTGTATCGCTCTAGGGCATGTGAAGATGGCATGATCTGTGGTCTCCTTCTTTTATCCGCATAATGGGCAGGTAGCCTGGATGAACAGTCCTCTCCTAGAAAGCAGGGAGCATGTAGGAGACAGTCCCACGCAAGCTTTTATATAAAGAGCTAAATCCTGAGATGGATGGAAAGCTTCCAAATCCATGCCGCATCCATGAGGCTGTGGTCTATAAATCTTCATGAGGTTCTTGGTAGGAGCACTAGAAAAATGATTTCTTCCATAATCTGGTATCAATTATATGTGTCAATATGAGCGAAATAGAGAAAATCCGACATGATAGCTCCTCGCCAAAGTTATCTATGGCTTCTCTTCATCATCCATAAATTAGAGTTTCTATTCACTCTGAAATCAAATTGTCTTTTACCATCATTCATGCTGATTTTTTTCACCACAATATTATTCAGACAAGAAACAGCCAACTTTTATACCTGGAAGCACGTCCACACAAAGATTCTGCGATGGTTGAATCCTCGAAAGTAAATGTTGGAATTCTTTTGCGCTGACTAGTAGGTTTTGAGAAACGTAAAATCTACTTTTAATCCATTATGTAGAATTTCAAACAGGTTGTACTTTTCTTGTTTTTCTTTTTTTCAAAGAAGAGTGGTGGAATGATGGATGCCTTTGGACTGCAATTGCGCTGCATGGTCACTCTTAGCAACTCATCGTCTTTTTTACGACGACGTACGGGGCTACTCCTGATCCGGTTGTTTAAATCTGTTTTTTGTTGGGATTCCTCAGCCTCTTCTCATCGTTTGAGTGCTTCGACAACGGGTTGGCCCAATGGTACTGCTTTCCAGATGGATCGTTGCTTGCAAGAAAGAAAGCAACAACTTAGATCGATGTTCGCGTTAGGCGGTGGGTCATAAATCATCACGATGGGGAGGGTGTGCAAAGAGATAATGGGAGGTGGGACCGCTCTGGAGGCAGATTGACACCCACTGATTTAAAAAGGAGGATGAATTATTGAGGTGGGGTCGATGCGATGCATCCACCCATGGATGATGCCACTGCGCATGAAAGCGGCCTGCTTGAGAGAAACGTGTGTCGCATGGGGCTTGCTCATTCTATAGATCTCCTTTTGATGCTCGGATTATGCTTGCATTCGAATGATGAATACTCTCTTAGTTTGTTTTCTTTCGATAATGCTCTCATCCGACAGAAAAGATAGCCAACTCCAAGGTGGAGACCGAGTTTTGACTCTGAGCGGCACTTTGAGCTCTCATGCAGCACAGTGATCGAATAATGGGTATATAGGTTTATTGAACCAATTACATCTGCAGTGATAAAAAAGTAGTAACAGTTTTGACAATGATGCCAAAGTTTAACATGTATTGCAAGCATATAAGAAGGAAGTGTTGGAAATTTCGTATGTTATATATGAATCAAATTTATATAAATATGCAGCGAAAATAAAAATAAATATGAATTTAATTTCCAAAGCCCAAGATCCTTAGGGAACAGATTTAGTTAACAAGAAATAATACATAATTATTTTAATAATTATACATGTGTTCTTTATTGGGGATGATGCCCAATGAAGCCGGTAAACGATTTACCACTAGCCGTCCATGCGTCCGACCTCTAATGGTAATCCATGCGAAGATCTTTGGATGATGTCCTCTTACGATTGGATGATAACCTTCTTGAGGGGTGCTAGCGCTCTTTTTTATTGACAAATAAAAAAAGATTTCTTGATCAAGATCAAATCTTGATCAATCAAGAGAGAGAAAGGGACGTCCTAGAGAGAGAAAGGACGTTTTAGAGAGAGAAAGGAGGTGTTAGGCATCCAAGAGAGAGAAGAGAGGAGCTCGGTGTATCTTCGAAGGGGGTATTTCTCTCCCTTTTATACATGAAAAGGAGGTTGTGTGGTTCCATAAAAAAAGAATTTTATCACAACCACTTAACCATTCAACCTTATCAAGTTGATAACAATTATGCTAACAAATTTAGGATATTTGCTATCATGATAATGTTAAGATTACAACCACCAAACCACATCCCTAAAAATTAGGAAATTGGTTATCCATGAAACCAACGTCGCAACCTTGAATTTGGCTTCATGAGAACGCCCCAAATCATGGGGTTCACTCCTCCATGACGTGGAGATGGGTCATGTCCATCACATGGGCATGGATCCATCCTCCACGTGCACGATCTCAGCCCTCGGTTTAATTGGGTTTCCATGAATCAAATCATGCCATCATATGGACCCAATTAAATACCATATTATTAATCTCAATTAATCTAAGCCATCCATCACATGGATCAAGCCTAATTAATGGATTTCATATGTACATCTCATGTACAAAAGGTCTCTCTTTTGAACAAAATTCTCTATAATGAATCCTATTCATCAATTTCATGTTCTCTCATTAAGATTGAGTCAAACCCAATCCTAATTTATTGGTTATCTGATTTGAATTAAGTCCAACTTAATTCCCATTTTAACTTCATCCAAAATCTTCTTAATGCGTGTGACCCATTAGGTCCCTTGACACGTTGGTAATAATCATGTCCCTAATATTGACCCTAAGGATGACTTGATCAACACCTTGTCCAAGTCAATTCTTTAACCAAATCAACTCTTTGATTAAGTCAAAGAATCCATGATTATAGATCATGAGCGGCCTCTAGCAAAGCATCATGACCACCCAAGTGTTAAGGGTTTGTTGACGTGGTCATCAACACCTGTCCATGAACGGTTACCGTACGATTCAATCCCTTCGTCACATATCCCAGATCAATCAGTGGTATGGAATGTGTCAACCATATAATTGATCTTTGTTTACTTGATCTCAGAAAAATTGACTCATATGAATTAGAACTTCGAAACCATTTCGAATTCCAACTCAACCTTGCAAGGATTTAACAGTCAATTTAATCCATCAAGTGGCCGTGGGATATAACCCTTTCTATCAAGGGAGACGAATCCTGTCTTGATCAAACACCACCTTCATGTGCTTCATATCATACCCAATCGACACCATATTTGCCACCCGTGGCTAGAGCGACGTTTGCATGTCGTCAAAGCATGATATTCCACACATAAGGTGCAATGAAGATCTCAAGTCAAAGGATCACTCGCACCACCGTCATCAAAGATCAACCATCGACACTATATAGAATATCCATATGGGATCTCTGTGCGGGTCATCCAATGTATCGTTACAATAACGAACATCCACACACCATATCCAAGTATCTTCATACTTCAGCTTGCAAGATCAGCTGCACACCACAAGGGTGAAGATATGCAATGTGTGCTAGTCTCAACGGTGTTCGACAGTGTCCAATCCTGTCTACGCATCGACTAGGGAAGTTTAAAGAATCGAACCATAATGTGCAATTTTGGATCTCACAATTTGTAATCTCTATTATAAATTCCATATGCACAGTTCGCATTCTTTTGGACTTTATCTCACAGGAAAATATATCTATATATATATATGAAAAATACCTGGATAGATAAAGAAACCAATAAATTTGATTTGCATTCATAAAAATGTGTACAAACTAGCATCTTATCCAATTGGATCTAGGGCACACACTAACAATCTCCCACTTGCACTAGAGCCAATCACCCATGTATCTAATACCAAGTGACTCAGCATGACTATCATGCTTCTGCTGCGGCAGGACTTTAGTGAACGGATCGGCAATATTGTCATCCGTGGGGACTCGTTCTATTTTTATATCATTTCGTCCAATGATTTCTCTAATTACATGATATCTTCTAAGTACATGTTTGGACCTCTGATGAGACCTTGGCTCCTTGGCTTGCGCAATAGCTCCATTGTTATCACAATACAAGAATATTGGATTAACAATGCTTGGAACCACTCCAAGTTCAGTGATAAACTTTTTGATCCAAACTGCTTCTTTAGCTGCATCTGATGCTGCAATGTACTCGGCTTCAGTTGTAGAGTCGGTCGTCTCCTGCTTGGAACTCTTCCAGCTGACTGCACCACCATTGAGTGTGAACACATAGCCTGATTGTGATTTATAATCATCTCCATCAGACTGAAAACTAGAATCCGTGTAACCTCGAACTATAAGATCGGGTCCTCCATAAACCAAGAACATATCCTTAGTTCTTCGCAAGTACTTAAGGATATTCTTGACTGCCATCCAATGTTTCTCACCAGGATTTGCTTGATATCTACTCGTGATACTCAAGGCATAAGAAACATCAGGCCTCGTACATAGCATCGCATACATAATGGATCCAATTGCTGATGCGTATGGTATCCTATCCATGTACTCTCTTTCTTCTTGGGTCTTAGGACTCATGTCCTTGGAGAGATGTACACCATGCGACATTGGCAGGAATCCCTTCTTGGATTCCTCCATGCTAAACCGCTTTAGCATCTTCTCTATGTACGTGGATTGGGTCAATCCAAGCAACCTTCTAGATCTATCTCTATAGATCTTTATACCAAGTATATAGGCTGCTTCTCCCAAATCCTTCATGGAGAATTTACCTGACAACCAATCCTTCACTTCTTTAAGGAAGGATACATTGTTTCCTATTAATAATATGTCATCCACATATAATATCAAGAAAACAATATCACTCCCACTAACCTTCTTGTACACACATGGATCATCCTCGTTTTTGATAAAATCAAACTCTTTGATTGTCACATCAAATCGGATGTTCCAACTTCTAGAGGCTTGCTTAAGTCCATAAATAGACCTTTGTAGCTTGCACACTTTCTTAGGATCTATGGATTCAAAACCCTCTGGTTGTGTCATATACACATCCTCCTCTAAATTTTCATTTAGGAAGGCAGTCTTGACATCCATCTGCCAGATCTCATAGTCAAAATATGCTGCTATTGCAAGCAAAATCCTTATGGACTTATGCATGGCTACAGTGAAAAGGTTTCATCAAAGTCAACACCTTGTCTTTGCTTGTAACCTTTTGCAACTAGCCTTGCCTTATAGGTAATCACATTACCATCCATGTCGGTCTTCTTCTTGAAAACCCATTTGCACCCAATGGGTTTTACCCCTTCAGGTGGATCAACCAAGGTCCATACCTGGTTGTCATACATGGAGTCCATCTCAGATTTCATGGCCTCAAGCCATCTCTCAGAGTCAATATTAGACATTGCCTCCTTGTAGTTGGTAGGCTCATCATCCTCTATAAGAAATGCATATTTCTTAGGGATGCGAATTGTCCTACTAGATCTACGTGCTGGTGTGTACTTGGAGCCACCTATTGCTTTTCATGCAACGTCTGCCTGAATGTGGGTTGAGTCTCCTGCTCAACTCCCACTATATTCGGCATATGCTCCATTCCATCTAATGGGTCAATATTAATTTGTGGTTCTTGAGCTTCACTAAGTTCAATCTTACTCCCACTACCCATTGTGAGAATCTCATTCTCTAGAAATATGGCATGTCTTGAGACAAAACCTTTTTCTCAAGTGGGTGGTAGAAGTAATATCCTTTTGTTTGTTTTGGATATCCCATAAAATTGCATTTATCAGATCTAGCTTCTAGCTTGTCTGATTCATTACGCTTCACATAAGCGTAACAGCCCCAAACCCTTAAATGATTAAGGGATGGTTTCTTTCCATACCATATCTCATAGGGAGTGGAGTTGACCGATTTAGATGGAACTCGGTTTAAGGTATATTCGGCAGTTTCTAGCGCATAACCCCAAAACATTTTTGGAAGATCTGCAAGGCTCATCATGGAACGTACCATGTCTAAAGTGTACGATTTCTCCTTTCTGACACACCATTATGCTGTGGTGTACCAGGAGGAGTCCATTGAGGAAGAATTCCATTCTCCTTCAAATAATCTATGAACTCATGGCTTAAGTATTCACCACCTCGATCTGATTGAAGTATCTTAATACTCTTGTCATTTTGTTTTTCTACTTCACATCTAAATTCTTTGAACTTTTCAAAGGCTTCAGATTTGTGCTTCATCAGATATACATAACCATATCTACTATGGTCATCTATGAACGTGATGAAATAAGAAAAACCTCCTATGGCTTGAATGTTGATGGGTCCACATACATCCGAATGTACTAAACCCAAACATTCAGTTGCTCGCTCGCCTTTTCGGTAAAAGGTGACTTGGTCATCTTGCCAAGTAAGCATGACTCGCATTCCTCAAACGATTCCCAATCGAATGAGCCCAAGTATCCATCTTTATGTAACTTCGTTAAACGAGTTTCATTTATATGGCCTAAATGACAATGCCATAGGTATGAATCCCTAGAATTATTTGATTTTAATCTTTTTGATTCAATATTGAGAATAGGGGCTTGAAGATTAAGAACATAAATTCTGTTGAACAATTCAGCAGAACCAAAGAACATTTTGTTCCAAAAAATAGAAATACCATTATTTCTAATTTCAAAAGAATACCCATTCATTACTAAACATGAAACGGATATGATATTCTTTGTTATGTTTGGCACAAAGTAACAATTACTAAGTTCTATTTCAAGCCCTGTGGGCAAAGATAAAAAGCAAATTCCTACAGCTAATGCAGCAACCTTTGCTCCATTTCCCATGCGCAGAATCACTTCATCCTTTCCCAGTCTTCTACTGTTTCTTATCATATGCATATTAGTACAAATATGAGACCCACAACCGGTATCCAATACCCAAGTGGAATAAGAAGTAATAGAATAACACATCTCAATTATGAATGTACCTGATGTTGAAGCATCAGTATGCTTCTTTTCTTTTAGACTTGCCAAATAAGCCCTGCAGTTACGCTTCCAGTGCCCATCCTTGTTACAGAAGTGACATTTTCCTTTGGCTGCATCCTTCTTGGCTATATTCTTCTTAATGCCTTTTGTTCGCTTGGTTGTCTTAGCCTTTTGGGCCTTATTCTTCTTCAGACGCTTCTTCTGAGTGCATGAAGATTCTACAACCATCAATTGCCCTTTATCCTTTTTGATGCTAGGCTCAGCATTAGTCAGCATATTTGCAAGCTCTGGCAATGTAGCCTCAAGTCTGTTCATGTTGAAATTCAACACAAAATGCGAATAGCTAGGAGGCAATGACTGTAAAACCAAGTCGATACTCAGTTCATGGTCCATTACGAAACCCAATCGCGCTAACTTCTCAATCAAATTGATCATTTTCAGCACGTGTTCACCCACTGATGAACCCTCAGTCATTTTGCATTGAAACAGCTCTTTGGAGGTTTGAAACCTCTCATAGCGAGATTGTGCACCAAACAACTCTTGCAGGTGCATCAAAATCTCATGAGCATTTAAATGCTCATGCTGTTTTTGAAGATCTGGTGACATAGATGCCAACATCAAACATGTGGCCATCTCTTCAGCATCTCTATGCCGATTGTATGCCAGAAGAACTTCATTTGAAGCATCCGCAGGTGGGACCTCTGGTGCTGCCTCATCAAGGACATATAGGATTTTCTCAGATCGTAGAACGATCTTGATATTCCTTAGCCAATCAGGAAAATTAGGTCCAGTTAGCTTGTTGGATTCTAGGATACCTCTGAGATTGATGTTCACACTCATGGTGTCTCTAATAACTAGAAAAAAAATAGAACGAGTCAATTATTATGAATGCAAATCATCGATTTAATATGGAAATGTTAACATTTTAATTAAATCGATTTCTCCCACTATTTTATCGAGCTCAATAGCCCTCTCTATTAATCTCAAAAAATTATCAAATAATTTTCTAGTGGGCTAGGACCCTCAAATTGACTTACCTTGACCTTGGCTATGGCACAACAAATCTTAGTAAGCCAAATTAGGTAGATTTGTATCAATCACATCAAATGTGACTCCTAGATCATTTAGGGGACATTGCCTTGTCAATCACATCTGATGTGATCACCCTAAACATTGCCTCTAGATTAGACTGACCCTGACTATGGCCAATTATGCCAGCTAACCTAGTTAAGTCAACCCATTGTTCCCCAATCAACTCCTCATAGGTTCACTTGATCTTGGCTATGGCACAACAAATCTCATGCCCTAATGATTTTGTATCATGTGAACAATGGAAGGCTAATGACTTAATATTCGTGGAGGGATTTAGCGCATTTAGGTCCATCATGCATGTACAACATTTGTATCATGCTAGGTTACATATCCTATATGTGAATTTTAGATTAATTTCAATTAACCTAAATTTCATAAGATCCAATCTTATGATTGGGACTCCTAATCAAATTAGGATCCTGATCACTATCTAATATGGGAACCCTAATCATGTGACCAAATCAATTGCTACCATCCTGATTAACCTTAATTGATCTAATCAATTAAGAGCTTTCCTTAACAATGGCCAGATCAGCTGATCAATGGGGTCCTATTTAGCATACCCTTCGATCCCATTGAATGGGTTTTCCAGGCAGCAAATGGAGCAATTAAAAACCATGATCGCACCTTTCTAGACACCATTGTAGTTAAGCCCAATTGATTTGATCAATTATGGAATCATAGGATCAAACAATGATATGGTTAAATCTAATTTTTCTTAAACCTTATCATCTATTACACATTATGATAAGATAAGATAGTGATCTTTAGGGATTTATGAAGTGTCAAATATTTTATAACAATTTATTTTATATATTATCTTATCATTATCTGTTATGATAAATTTGTTTTCATCACATGAAAATCCTAATTGGTCTCTATCATAACATCCCTAACATGATAACATGTCAAAATTTAAAATTTTAATTTTAATCTTGATTATCATGTTATCATGATATAATTATTTTAGACTTTAATCACGTTATTTATCATGTCAAAATTAAATTCTGAACATGATATGTTAAATTTCAGCCTTTATGATTATGTCATACATAAATCATAATTTTTAATTTTTAACATGATCAAATCTAAATAATTCACATTTATTATCATATAATAAACTTATTAAATATTTAATCTTCATCAATATAATTATTTCAGATTTTAATCATGTTATTTATCATGTCAAAATTAAATTCTAAACATGATATGTTAAATTTCAGCCTTTATGATTATGTCATACATAAATCATAATTTTTAATTTTTAACATGATCAAATCTAAATAATTCATTTATTATCATATAATAAACTTATTAAATATTTAATCTTCATCATATGGCAATATTTATATTTTACATCGCATGTAAAATTTAGATCTATGTTTATAAAAACTAGAACTCAGGTAATCTATCAAATTAACTGAATTTGAAGCCTGAGGAGGCTCTGATACCAATGTTGGGAATTTCGTATGTTATATATGAATCAAATTCATATAACACGCAGTGAAAATAAAAATAAATATGAATTTAATTTCCAAAGCCCAAGATCCTCAGGGAACAGATTCAGTTAACAAGAAATAACACATGATTATTTTAATAGATCATACCTGTGTTCTTTATTGGGAATGATGCCCGATGAAGCCGGTAAATGATTTACCACTAGCCGTCCATGCGTCCAGCCTCTAATGGTGATCCACGCAAAGATCTTTGGATGATGTCTTCTCAGGATTGGATGATAACCTTCTTGCGAGGGATGCTAGCGCCTCTTTTCTTTTCAATTATTTTCCAAATAAAAAAAAGATTTCTTGATCAAGATCAAATCTTGATCAATCAAGAGAGAGAAAGGTACATCCTAGAGAGAGAAAGGACATTTTAGAGAGAGAAAGGAGGTGTTAGGCATCCAAGAGAGAGAGAGAAGTGAGGAGTTCGGTGTATCTCTCGAAGGAGGTATTTCTCTCCCTTTTATACATGAAAAGGAGGTTGTGTGGTTCCATAAAAAAAGAGATTTTATCACAACCACCTAACCATTCAACCTTATCAAGTTGATAACAATTATCCTAACAAATTTAGGATATTTGCTATCATAATAATGTTAAGATTACAACAAACCACATCCCTAAAAATTAGGAAATTGGTTATCCCATGAAACCAACATCGCAACCTTGAATTTGGCTTCATGAGAATGCCCCAAATCATGGGGTTCACTCCTCCATGATGTGGAGATGGGTCATGTCCATCACATGGGCATGGATCCATCCTCCACGTGGCATGATCTCAGCCTTCGGTTTAATTGGGTTTCCATGAATCAAATCATGCCATCATATGGACCCAATTAAATACCATATTATTAATCTCAATTAATCTAAGCCATCCATCACATGGATCAAGCCTAATTAATGGATTTCATATGTACATCTCATGTACAAAAGGTCTCTCTTTTGAACAAAAAATTCTTTTCTCTATAATGAATCCTATTCATCAATTTCATGTTCTCTCATTAAGATTGAGTCAAACCCAATCCTAATTTATTGGTTATCTGATTTGAATTAAGTCCAACTTAATTCCCATTTTAACTTCATCCAAAGTCTTCTTAATGCGTGTGACCCATTAGGTCCCTTGACACGTTGGTAATAATCATGTCCCTAATATTGACCCTAAGGATGACTTGATCAACACCTTGTCCAAGTCAATTCTTTAACCAAATCAACTCTTTGATTAAGTCAAAGAATCCATGATTATAGATCACGAGCGGCCTCTAGCAAAGCATCATGACCACCCAAGTGTTAAGGGTTTGTTGACGTGGTCATCAACACTGTCCATGAACGGTTACCGTACGATTCAATCCCTTCATCACATATCCCAGATCAATCAGTGGTATGGAATGTGTCAACCATATAATTGATCTTTGTTTACTTGATCTCAGAAAAATTGACTCATATGAATTAGAACTTTGAAACCATTTCGAATTCCAACTCAACCTTGCAAGGATTTAACAATCAATTTAATCCATCAAGTGGCCGTGGGATATGACCCTTTCTATCAAGGGAGACGAATCCTGTCTTGATCAAACACCACCTTCATGTGCTTCATATCATACCCAATCGATACCATATTTGCCACCCGTGGCTAGAGCGACGTTTGCATGTCGTCAAAGCATGATATTCCACACATAAGGCGCAATGAAGATCTCAAGTCAAAGGATCACTCGCACCACCGTCATCAAAGATCAACCATCGACACTATATAGAATATCCATATGGGATCTCTGTGCGGGTCATCCAATGTATCGTTACAATAACGAACATCCACACACCATATCCAAGTATCTTCATACTTCAGCTTGCAAGATCAGCTGCACACCACAAGGGTGAAGATATGCAATGTGTGCTAGTCTTAACGGCATTCGACAGTGTCCAATCCTGTCTACGCATCGACTAGGGAAGTTTAAAGAATCGAACCATAATGTGCAATTTTGGATCTCACAATTTGTAATCTCTATTACAAATTCCATATGCACAGTTCGCATTCTTTTGGACTTTATCTCACAGGTTAAATATATCTAATATATATATATAAAAAAAATACCTGGATAGATAAAGAAACCAATAAATTTGATTTGCATTCATAAAGAAATATGTACAAACTAGCATCTTATCCAATTGGATTTAGGGCACACACTAACAGGAAGTTGGAGTTTCCACTTGATGCAGAGCCTGAACTAAACTCATGTAAAGCTACAACGAGGGTGTTCTCATTCCAGTCCATTTAAATAATTGCAACAATAATAAAATTTTAATTCAAAATTAGTTAAGATTGATTATATAATTCTTTTTTCATTCAACTTAATTTTGAAATATATTTTTAAATTTTTTATCACTTTCTTTCATATAGTTTTTAGTTTACATCAACCTCTTTTTTTTACATGTATCATGTCATGTCTTCTCACAGGTATATTTTTATGTTTATGTTACATATGTCTAAATTATTCCAGTCCTTCCTTTAATTTATCTTAGATTATTGGTGCATCCCTTATCTTTTTATTAATTATTTTATTTTTATTATATTTTTCTTATATTACTATATATATATTTCAATATTCTCATTTGATCACATTTAACTTATATACGCATATTTTTTTAATTAACCAACATGCATGCTGATGAAGCCCGATCGCCGGACTTGAGCGTAGGAAAGAAAAGTCTGCTCGTTTACTGGGTCCTCGCCTAGCTGGATGACCTACAAGAAGTCCCGAGACCAGAGGAGTGCTCCGGTAGGGACCCTCCGACGCCCAAGTTAGCAACCGAGGTCACAGCTGAGGGAGAGCTCGAGAGAGCTCTTTAGGACAGAGAAGGCTCCGAGGGATGGAGTTTCTATGGAATGATAGAGTAAGAGAGGGCTTGTGTTCGCCATAGCTGAGTCTCCAGTGAACTTAACCCTTTTATAGGTGGTTAAAACGTGCATGGGGATTAACCACGTGAATTCCGCGAGGGAGAGATGTATGCAAAACATGTGGGAGTTACGTGAGTTTGGGCTGGTCGGTAGGTCTTGTCCCATCGGAGAGGGAAAACTGGCGGTTAGTGAGCTAGGTCCCATCGATCGGTGAAAACAGTTGGTAGGTGGGCCTGATCCCATCGATGGTGCAACCAGGTGGCAGGTGGGCCTAGCTGTGTCAGACTGCGCGGGTCAGAAGGTTGGTGGGCTGGACGGCTGGGACCATCTTGGAGGAGCGAGGCGAGGGCTGACTTGAGGATGTCGGGGCCGCCTTGGCTCGTCTGGAGATGCCGGGGCCGACGGGGCCGACTTGAGGAAGTCGGGGCTGCCTCGGCTCGTCTGGAGATGCCGGGGCCGACGGGGCCAACTTGAGAAAGTCGGGGCCGCCTCGGCTCGTCTGGAGATGCCGGGGCTGACTTAAGGAAGTCAAGGCCACCTCGGCTCGTCTAATTTTTCCATGATTGCCCACGTGGCTTCACCAGCCATATCAGATGCCCTCTCACTCCTGAGCACGAAGGGCCACACGCTTGCTGCTCTTTGGGCGAAAGGAGCGCGAAAATTCAAAAAATGATGGGTACCTTTAATGGTGGGTGAGCTGGCGCGCTCTCTCGAGGCGGTGTCACTTCGAAAATCTTCCATAATCATACGGTAGGTGGGAGTTGACGCCGATGCCTCGAGGCGCCTCTCGAAGGATGGGAAAAAGGCCATCATTGCCTCTCCGTTTTTCATGCACCATCATTGGCCGGGGATCCCGCTCCTCGGCTGAACCGAGGCGACGTGCCTCGGGTGTGGGTGAGATGGCCGGCACCTAAACACTTGGCGCAATAGATGAGGGCCACGTGGCGAGTCCTCGGGCAATGTGATTCGAAGTTGGGGTATAAAAGCCGACCTTGGTGTTCGAGGGGGACTCTCACACTGCTATTGCCTCCTCTGCTTCCTTCTGTCCTGAGCTTTGATTTCCTCTGCAACCCGAGACCTTCTACCTTCATCTTCCCCTTAAACTTCAAGTCAGTTTCCATCTTTCACCTCTTCATCCTTGACCCATGGACCGTAGGGCCATTAGAGAGGGTAAGAGACCAGTGGTAGAGTCGTCCCCGCCCGCTAAGGAGGACCATACCTCATAAGTCAGCCAAGCGCCCGGCCGTTACGTGGAATCACCATCCGCGACCGGCCGGCGGTGAGCAACCAACCATCTGCTGAAACCTCCCCGGTGAGAGTAGTTCCTTCTTCCTCCCAGTGTCTGGTACCTCCTCCGCCGGCTGTTCTTGATCCGGCAGGGCCGGGAGGGATCGCCTCCACTATGACCCCCAAAGAGGTAGAAGCCCTTAGGGTCATGTATAGGGTCCCTGACTTTATTAGTCTCTCCGTGCCGAGACCCGAGGACAGAGTGAGCTCCACCTTCTGAGTTGGGTCACTCTGTACGAGGAGTTCTTTCGGTGCAGGCTGTGGTTCCCCTTTCACCCCTTTTTCCTAAACCTGCTAAATAGGTATAGGTTAGTGCCGGCGCAGTTGACTTCGAACTTGATTCGGATCTTCTGTGCCTTCGTCATTCTTTGTTATTTCCAGGGCTCCGCAGCTAGTTTGTCTTTGTTCCATGCCGTTTACAAGCTTCGCCATCAAGGTGAGGGGGCCTAATGGGTGTTTACCGCGGCTGGGTAGGGCCCTTCCCCTAGGTCTTCCATCCAAAATTAGAGGGTGAAAATCCCAATATCTTTTGGCCCATGTGGAGGGGTGAGGACCGAATGGAGGGAACAGGATGTCAGCCCTAATGAAAATTCGGCCATGAGCGATAGGGATGGGGAGCTCTTCCGCTGCCTTTCATCTTGCTAGATCCCTACCTACAAGGATCTCCTATCCGAGGAGAACTTGTATGAGGCCGAATTGGCCCCAGCAGTCGGTGAGCACGGAAACCTATTCTTCTCGCCCTCGGTCGGGCGTTGCCCTTGTTCATTTCATCATCACCATTAATTTTATTTTATTTTTTTTACTAATATTTGTTTTTGTGCAGCAATGAAGATTTCCACCGAGAGGTTGGAGGCCGCCATGCGCCAAAAGAGACAGGCGGCGGGCGAGCAGGCAAGGCCGGCCAAGGGGGCACAAAGGAAGGTCCAGGCCAAGCCGGCCCAAACCTCAGAACCCCCCACAACTCAGGCGCCTGCGGAGGAGCCGGCCAGCGGAGTGCCGATCGAAGGAGCGATCCCCGGACCGGCCGAGGCCGAGACAGAAGAAGGGGAGATCCCAACCACCACTGAGGTAGCCGTAGTGGCCTGGACCCCGAGGAGAAAACCCCTACCGCCACAGATTTAGCCGAGGCGGGGCAGGTAACAGTTGCTAGTGGCCCTCCGGCTCCCGCTGAGCCGAAGGTGGAGAGGGCTCCCCCGTCTTCCAGAGAGGGGGAGGTAGCTGCCGGAAGGCCTGATGCCGGGGCGAGGAGGCCCAGCAAGCACAGGGACAAGCCGAGGAGCTCGTCCCGGCAATCCGCGCACCACCCAACTCGTCGGCCAATCGATGAGACGCCGGAGGGGCAAGCGCGACCGGCACCCAGGCTCTCCTTCATGGGGGATGCTAGGCAGGCCATCGTCCTCCTGTCAAGGGCGCAGTCTTCAAAGATCGACAAGGAGATGGGGCAACAGTCCCATGATGCGATCCTCGAAATGGTGCTGGTGTCCGTGCTCCAGGTAATTTTTCGAACCTAGTTTCCTTTTGACATGTGTTGGTCGACTTGTGGATGACGAACTCTTCGGTGCAGCTGGACAACGAGGCCCTCGCCGTCTGCGCAGCGATGACCCACTCGGGGGAAGTGCTCGCACGCACCGTGGGGCGAGCCGATAAATATAAGAAGCAGAGCTTGGCACTGTCCGACAAGCTCACTCGGCAGCAGGAGGAGGCCAAGGCCTGGGAGGAGGACCTAGGTGGCCGAATAAAAGAAGCGGAGTGCCGGGCCGAAGTTGAAAGCGGCCGAGCCTCCACGGCCGAGACCAAGCTGGCGCTAATATCGGCCAGGCTGGAGGCGGCCGATAAGAGGATAGACGAGCTGACCCGCCAGCTCCAGCAGTCGGAAGGCTGGGTCAAGGCGGCCACGGACGAGGTCTGGGCCATGATGGAGAGGGCCGCCATGGCAGAGAGGGCAGCGATCGATGCAAGCCATGAACGGGCCGGGGCAGTAGCCCATGCTCATGAAGCAAGTGCCCGCACTGAGGAGGCCGAGAGCAGGGCCTAGAAGGCCGAAACGCGAGCCAGGGAGGCCGAGGCGCAAGCCAGGGAGGCTGAGGCGCAAGCCAGGGAGGCCGAGGCTCGGGCCGAGACTGTCATCGCCAACTACAAAGCCTCAGCAGAGTTTGAGCAGGAAGTCATTGAGGCCAACCTTGATGCCTATGCAAAGGGCTTCGACCTTTGCAAGGTGAAGGTGTCTGCAGCCTTCAACATTAACAGCTTCCATCTTGAAGAGATCTAGTCCGAGGATCTTGGCGGCGAGGAACTGGCGGAGGAGGTGGAGGCCGGGGAAGAGCCGGGGCCGAGCTGGCCCTGAGATATTTTGTATTTTTCCTTTTTCTGCATTTTACATTTTCTCTTTTGTAACTGACTTCGGGTCAGATTTTGTAACTTTGTTAAATATCATTAATGAAACAGACTTTTCCTTCAGAACATCCTCTATGACTTGTCTATTTTTCCTTGCTGCCTTCCTTTTTTGTAGTTGTATTGCATGCTTAGTCTCGATGGTGATTGAACAAGTCCGCGAGGACCCATGCTGCTAGCTAGGTTCATGGTCCACCCAGTCCTCAGCTGGCTAATTATGATAGTTAACCACCGGCCGCAAGGGGAACATCTGGGTGAGCCCGGGCGGTCTTCAAGAATCCCTTAGGAACTTGCGACGAACTTAGGGAAATAGCTTGAAAGGGCGCAAGGCGTTAAACTCATGGCGACTTTGGTGGACATGGGCTGTCGGGGGCGACGCAGAACTGGGCGATGCCTCATTAGTCATAGTGTCATCGAGCCCTGATTTTGAACCATCTCGGGGGTTTGTGTACCGCCTGAGGGACGACTCGATCGGGTATAGAGCCTTTAGGGTCTTGAACCACTCGAGGGCACGCTGTGCCAGGACCGAGTGGTGTCTAGTGGACCGTGATATCGGCGAGCTCCTTTTGAACCACCTCGGGGGTTTGTGTGCCGCCCGAGGGGCGACTCAACTGGGTATATAGCCTTTAGGGTCTTGAACCGACTCGGAAGCACCATCGTGCCGGGCCGAGTGATGTCCCATAGGCCATGATGCCGGTGAGCTCCTTTTGAACTACCTCGAGGTTTGTATGCCGCCGAGGGATGACTTGACCGGGTACAGAGCCTTTAGGGTCTTGAACCAACTTGCGGGCACCATCGTGCTGGGGCTGAGTGGTGTCCTATGGGCCATGATGCTGGCGAGCTCCTTTTGAACCACCTCGAAGGGTTTGTGTGCCACCCTAGAGTGACTCGATCGGGTACAGAGCCTTTAGTGTCTTAAACCACTCGAGGGCACTGCCGTGCCGGGGCTGAGTGGTGTCCCATGGGCCGTGATGCCGGCAAGCTCCTTTTGAATCATCTCGAGGGTTTGTGTGCTGCCCAAGGGGCGACTCGATTGGGTACAGAGCCTTTAGGGTCTTAAACCACTCGGGGCACCGCCGTGCCAGGGCCGAGTGGTGTCCCATAGGCCATGATGCTGACGAGCTCCTTTTGAACCACCTCGAGGATTTGTGTGCTGCCCAAGGGGTGACTCGACCGGATACATAGCCTTTACGGTCTTAAACCACTCGGGGGCATCGTCGTGCCGGGACCGAGTGGTGTTCCATGGGCCGTGATGCCGGCGAGCTTCTTTTGAACTACCTCAGGGTTTGTGTGCCGCCCAAGGGATGACTCGATCGGGTACAGACCTTTAGGATCTTGAACCACTCGGGGCACCGCCATGCCGCGACCGAGTGGTGTCCCGTGGCCATGATGCCAGTGGGCTCCTTTTGTGAGATCTGATCCTTGGACACAAGGAAGAAACGGCTGTGGCGCTAAAGGAGGTATTTTATTGCTCATGATGTAAGGTGGTACTTTATTGATAATATCGGTGAAGGTTATCCGCATTCCAGGTGCGTGGAATGGGTCGGCCATTGAGCTCTTCGATTTGGTACGCCCCTTGGTGGAGCATCTCGGCGACTAGGTAAGGACATTCCCAATTGGCGGACAGTTTGCCCCAATCCGCAGGCTTAGACACCTCGGCCTTCCTTAGAACCAGATCTCTAGGACAGAATACTTTGGGACGGACCCGGGCATTGTAGTACTTGGCCGCCTACTGGCGAAAGTTTCCATACGCAGCCATGCTCGATCATGTACTTTGTTGATGAAGTCGAGGTTGGCTCTTATCAGGGTGGAGTTGTCTTCCTCGTTGTAAGACTCCACGCGCGGGCTCAGCAGGCCAATCTCGATAGGGATGACCGCCTCGGACCCAAAGACAGACTAAAGGGGGTCTTGCCCATTGGGGCCCTCGGGGTTTTGTGGTAAGCCCACAACACGCTGGGAAGCTCCTCGACCCACCAGCCCTTGGATCCATCCAGTCAAGTTCTGAGTCCTCTAAGGATGGTGTGGTTCATGACCTCGGCCTCCCCGTTAATCTACGGATGGCCGACAGAGGTGAATCGGTGATGGATGCCCAGTTCATTGCAGAAGGTCTTAAATGAGGCATTATCGAACTGGCAGCCATTGTCGGTGACGAGAGTGTGAGGCAGGCCAAAATGGCATATGATCGACTTTCAGAAGAAGGCTTTGACCTTACTCTCGGTTATCTTGGCCAGCACCTCGACCTCGACCCACTTGGTGAAGTAGTCGATGGCGACAAGCAAGAACCTCCGCTATCTTGAAGCTGGGGAGAATGGTCCAAGGATGTCTATTCCCCACTGGGCGAAGGGCCACGGGGCCGAGAGCGGATTCAAAGGGACAGAGGGCTAGTGCTGGATGTGTGCATGGCACTGGAAGTCATCACACTTTTGAACCAACTTGGCGGTATCCTCCCTTATGGTGAGCCAGAAGTATCCCTAACGGAGGGCCTTTTGAGCTAGGGATCTCCCCCAAGTGGTTCCCGCAGATGCCTTCATAAATTTCTCTGAGGATGTAGTCAGCATCAGCAGGGCCTACACATTTAATTAGGGGGTAGGAGAATGACCTCCTGTACAAATACCCTTCCAGGAGGGTGAATTTGGAAGCTCTCCATTTGAGTAGCCTAGCTTCATTGCGGTCAGTGGGGAGAGTACGTCTGTTAGGTAGCGGATGTAGGCATCCATCCAATTCGGCTCTTGGGTGAGCGGGAGGACTTCTTCTTTGTCTTCTATGCTGGGTCTTTCCAGATGCTCGATGTAGGCATCCCTCGTGATGCCGTCAGTGGAGGTGGCCAACCGAGAGAGGGTGTCGGCCTTGGCATTCTCACTTCGAGGAATATAGCTGATGCTAAAATAAGTTAGTGGAGAGACCAAGAGCCGAACCTTGCCCAGGTACGGGCCATGGTGGGATCACGTGCCTCATACTCTCTATTGATTTGTCGGAGATGAGTTGCGAATCGGTGAAAGCTCTGAGATGCTTTACTTCAAATTCATGGGCCAGTCTCAACCTTGCTAGTAGGGCTTCATACTCGGCCTGATTGTTCGTGGCTTCGAATAGAAATCGAAGGATGCACTCCACCATCTCTCCGCCTGGACCCGTGAGGATGAAGCCGGCGCCGCTTCCTTGGGAGTTCAAAGTGCCATCCACGTGGAGGATCCAGGACTCCCCACCGTCATTCAGCTCAGCACCAGGCTGCTTCATGGGAATCTCCTCGGTCGGCTCCTCTGCCCAAGTGCACTCGACCAAGAAGTTGGCCAGGACTTGGGACTTTAGAGCCGGTCATGCCTGGAAAGAGAGATCGAACTCTTTCAACTTGATGGCCCATTTAGCAAGTCGGCCTGAGGTGTCCGAGCGAGCCAGGATGGCTTAGATGGGCTGGTCCGTGAGCACCATGATAGGATGAGCTTGAAAATATGGGTGGAGATGCCGGGCGGAGGCGATCAGAGTGAAGATGATCTTTTTCATCTTGGCATACCTTACTTCTACATCGTAAAGCACTTTGCTCACATAGTAGATAGGTCTCTGGGTCCTGTCGGCATCAAGACGCACTAGAACGGAGCTAACAGCTTCCGAAGAGGCAGCGAGATAGAGGAAAAGACTTTTCCATCCTTCGGCTTTGACAAAAGTGGCGGGGAGGACAGGAACGCCTTCAACCCGTCAAAGGCTTTCTAACAGTCGTCCGTCCACTCGAAGCTGTTTACCTTCCGCAAGGATTTGAAGAAGGGTAAGCACCTCTCGACTGACTTGGAGAGGAAATGACTTAGAGCCATCACCCTCCCCGTGAGTCGCTGCACTTCTTCTTGCTAGCCGACAGCCTCATGTCGAGGATGGTACCGATCTTTTCTTGGTTCGCCTCAATCCCTCGCTGGGTCACCATAAAGCCCAAGAACTTACATGTCGTGACGCCGAAGGCGCACTTCTTAGGGTTCAATTTGATTTGAAAATGGCGGAGGTTGTTGAAAGTTTCCTCTAGGTCGGAGGCACGGGCACTCTTCGTCAGCATGTCATCCACATAGACCTCCATGTTTCAGCCCAATTGATCTTGGAAGACTTTGTTCATCAATCTTTGATAGGTCGCCCCTGCATTCTGGAGGCCGAAGGGCATCACTTTGTAGCAATAAATTCCCTTCTCCGTCATGAAGGAGGTATGCTCTTCATCGCCTGAGTCCATCTTTATTTGGTTATACCCAGAGAAAGCGTCCATGAAGCTAAGAAGTTCATGGCCGGAGGTGGAATCCACCAGCTGGTCAATCCAGGGCAGAGGGAAACTATCCTTTGAGCATGCCTTGTTCAGGTCGGTGAAGTCGATGCAAATCCTTCAGCTCCCATTTTTCTTTCGCACCATGACCACGTTAGCCAGCCAGCTGGGGTAATATGCTTCTCAGATATGGCCAAGGCCAAGCAGCTTGTTGACCTCTTCGTCGATAGCCATTTGCCGTTCGGGAGCAAAGCTTCTCTTCCTTTGGCGAATCGGACGGTATTTTGGGTCGAGGCAGTAGCCCATGCTCATGAATGGGCCAGGGCAGTAGCCCATGCTCATGAAGCAAGCGCCCGCACTGAGGAGGCCGAGAGCTGGGCCTGGAAGGCCGAAATGCGAGCCAGGGAGGCCGAGGCACGATCCAGGGAGGCCGAGGCGCAAGCCAGGGAGGCCAAGGCTCGGGCCGAGACTGTCGTCGCCAACTACAAAGCCTCAGCGGAGTTCGAGCAGGAAGTCATTGAGGCCAACCTTGATGCCTATGCAAAGGGCTTCGACCTTTGCAAGGTGAAGGTGTTGCAGCCTTCAACATTAACAGCTTCGATCTTGAAGAGATCTAGTCCGAGGATCTTGGCGGCGAGGAACTGGCGGAGGAGGTGGAGGCCGAGGAAGAGCCGGGGCCGAGCGGGCCCTGAGATATTTTGTATTTTTACTTTTTTCTGCATTTTACATTTTCTCTTTTGTAACTGACTTCGGGTCAGATTTTGTAACTTTGTTAAATATCATTAATGAAACGGACTTTTCCTTCAGAACATCCTATGTGCCTTGTCTATTTTTCCTTGCTGCCTTCCTTTTTTAGTTGTATTGCATGCTTAGTCTCGATGGTGATTGAACAAGTCTGCGAGGACCCATGCTGCTAGCCAGGTTCACGGTCCACCCAGTCCTCGGCTGGCTAATTATGATAGTTAACCACCGGCCGCAAGGGGAACATCTGGGTGAGCCCGGGCGGTCTTCAAGAATCCCTTAGGAACTTGCGGATGAACTTAGGGAAATAGCTTGAAAGGGCACAAGGCGTTAAACTCATGGCGACTTTGGTGGACATGGGCTATCGGGGGCAGCGCAGAACTGGGTGATGCCTCGGGGGTTTGTGTACCGCCTGAGGGACGACTCGATCGGGTATAGAGCCTTTAGGGTCTTGAATCACTCGAGGGCACGCTGTGCCAGGACCGAGTGGTGTCTAGTGGGCCGTGATATCGGCAAGCTCCTTTTGAACTGCCTCGGGGGTTTGTGTGCCGCCCGAGGGTGACTCAACTGGGTACATAGCCTTTAGGGTCTTGAACCGACTCGGAAGCACCGTCGTGCCGGGCCGAGTGATGTCCCATAGCCGTGATGCCGGTGAGCTCCTTTTGAACTACCTCGAGGGTTTGTGTGCCGCCTGAGGGGCAACTTGACCGGTACAGAGCCTTTAGGGTCTTGAACCAACTTGCGGGCACCGTCGTGCTGGGGCTAAGTGGTGTCCCATGGGCCATGATGCCGACGAGCTCCTTTTGAACCACCTCGGAGGGTTTGTGTGCTGCCCTAGGAGTGACTCGATCGGGTACAGATCTTTAGAGTCTTAAACCACTCGAGGGCACTGCCGTGCCGGGGTCGAGTGGTGTCCCATGGGCCGTGATGCTGGCAAGCTCCTTTTGAATTATCTCGAGGGTTTGTGTGCTGCCCAAGGGGCGACTCGATTGGGTACAGAGCCTTTAGGGTCTTAAACCACTCGGGGCACCGTCGTGCCAGGGCCGAGTGGTGTCCCATAGGCCATGATGCCAATGAGCTCCTTTTGAACCACCTCGAGGATTTGTGTGCCGCCCAAGGGGTGACTCGACCGGATACATAGCCTTTACGGTCTTAAACCACTCGGGGCATCACCGTGCTGGGGCCGAGTGGTGTTCCATGGGCCGTGATGCTGGTGAGCTCCTTTTGAACTACCTCAAGGTTTATGTGCCGCCCAAGGGATGACTCGATCGGGTACAGAGCCTTTAGGATCTTGAACCACTAGGGGGCACCGCCGTGCCACGGTCGAGTGGTGTCCCGTGACCATGATGCCAGTGAGCTCCTTTTGTGAGATCTGGTCCTTGGACACAAGGAAGAAATGGCTGTGGCGCTAAAGGAGGTATTTTATTGCTCATGATATAAGGTGGTACTTTATTGATAATATCGGTGAAGGTTGTCCGCATTCCAGGTGCATGGAATGGGTCGGCCGTTGAGCTCTTCGATTTGGTACGCCCCTTGGTGGAGCGTCTCGGCGACTCGGTAAGGACATTCTGAATTGGCAGACAGTTTGCCCCAATCCGCAGGCTTAGATACCTCGGCCTTCCTCAGAACCAGATCTCTAGTACGGAATACTTTGGGACGGACCCGGGCATTGTAGTACTTGGCCGCCTGCTGGCGGAAAGTTGCCATACGCAGCCATGCTCGATCATGTACTTTGTCGATGAAGTCGAGGTTGGCTCTTATCAGGGCAGTTGTCTTCCTCGTTGTAAGACTCCATGCGTGGGCTCAGCAGCCGATCTCGATAGGGATGACCACCTCGGACCCAAAGACGAGACTAAAGGGGGTCTTGCCCATTGGGGCCCTCGGGTTTTGTGGTAAGCCCACAACACGCTGGAAGCTCCTCGACCCACCGGACCTTGGATCCATCCAGTCGAGTTCTGAGTCCTCTGAGGATGGTGTGGTTCATGACCTCGCCTCCCTGTTAATCTGTGGATGGCCGACGGAGGTGAATCGGTGGTGGATTCCCAGTTCATTGCAGAAGGTCTTAAATGAGGCATTGTCGAACTGGCAGCCATTATCGGTGACGAGAGTGTGAGGCAGGCCAAAACGGCATATGATCAACTTCCAAAAGAAGGCTTTGACTTACTCTCGTTATCTTAGCCAGTGCCTTGACCTCGACCCACTTGTGAAGTAGTCGATGGCGACAAGCAAGAACCTCCGCTATCCCAAAGCTGGGGGAATGGTCCAAGGATGTCTATTCCCCACTGGGTGAAGGGCCATGGGGCCGAGAGCGGATTCAAAGGGACAGAGGGCTGGTGCTGGATGTGTGCATGGCACTGGAAGTCATCACACTTTTGAACCAACTTGGCGGTATCCTCCCTCATGGTGAGCCAGAAGTATCCCTAACGGAGGGCCTTTTGAGCTAGGGATCTGCCCCCCAAGTGGTTCCCGCAGATGCCTTCATAAATTTCTCTGAGGATGTAGTCAGCATCAGCAGGGCCTACACATTTAATCAAGGGGTAGGAGAATGACCTTCTGTACAAATGCCCTTCCAGGAGGGTGAATTTGGAAGCTCTCCATTTGAGTAGCCTAGCTTCATTGCGGTCAGTGGGGAGAGTACCGTCGTTAGGTAGCGGATGTAGGCATCCATCCAATTCGGCTCTTGGGTGAACGGGAGGACTTCTTCTTTGTCTTCTATGCTGGGACTTTCCATATGCTCGATGTAGGCATCCCTCGTGATGCCGTCAGTGGAGGTGGCCAACCGAGAGAGGGTGTCGGCCTTGGCGTTCTCACTTCGAGGAATATAGCTGATGCTAAAATAAGTTAGTGGAGAGACCAAGAGCCAAACCTTGCCCAGGTACGGGGCCATGGTGGGATCATGCCTCATACTCTCTGTTGATTTGTCCGGAGATGAGTTGCAAATCGGTGAAAGCTCTGAGGGGCTTTACTTCAAATTCCTGGGCCAGTCTCAACCTTGCTAGTAGGGATTCGTACTCGGCCTGATTGTTCGTGGCTTCAAATAGAAACCGAAGGATGCACTCCACCTTCTCTCCGCCTGGACCCGTGAGGATGAAGCCGGCGCCGCTTCCTTGGGAGTTCGAAGTGCCATCCACGTGGAGGATCCAGGACTCCCCGCCATCATTCAGCTCGGCACCAGGCTGCTTCATGGGAATCTCCTCGGTCGGCTCCTCTGCCCAAGTGCACTCGACCAAGAAGTCAGCCAGGACTTGGGACTTTAGAGCCGGTCGTGCCTGGAAAGAGAGATCAAACTCTTTCAACTTGATGGCCCATTTAGCCAGTCGGCCTAAGGTGTCCGAGCGAGCCAGGATGGCTTAGATGGGCTGGTCTGTGAGCACCACGATAGGATGAGCTTGAAAATATGGGTGGAGATGCTGGGCGGAGACGATCAGAGTGAAGATGATCTTTTTCATCTTGGCATACCTTACTTCTACATCGTAAAGCACTTTGCTCACACAGTAGATAGGTCTCTGGGTCCTGTCGGCATCAAGACGCACTAGAACAGAGCTAACAGCTTCCGAAGAGGCGGCGAGATAGAGGAAAAGACTTTTCCCGTCCTTCGGCTTTGATAGAAGCGGCGGGGAGGACAGGAATGCCTTCAACCCATCAAAGGCTTTCTAACAGTCGTCCGTCCACTCGAAGCTGTTTACCTTCCACAGGGATTTGAAGAAGGGTAAGCACCTCTCGACTGACTTGGAGAGGAAATGACTTAGAGCCATCACCCTCCCCGTGAGTCGCTGCACTTCCTTCTTGCTAGCTGGCGGCCTCATGTCGAGGATGGTGCCGATCTTTTCTGGGTTTGCCTCGATCCCTCGCTGGGTCACCATAAATCCCAAGAACTTACATACCGTGACGCCGAAGGCGCACTTCTTAGGGTTCAATTTGACTTGAAAATGACGGAGGTTGTTGAAAGTTTCCTCTAGGTCAGAGATATGGTCGGAGGCACGGGCACTCTTCGTCAGTATGTCATCCACATAGACCTCTATGTTCCAGCCCAATTGATCTCGGAAGACTTTGTTCATCAATCTTTGATAGGTCGCCCCCGCATTCTGGAGCCGAAGGGCATCACTTTGTAGCAATAAATGCCCTTCTCCGTCATGAAGGAGGTATGCTCTTCATCGCTGGGTCCATCTTTATTTGGTTATACCCAAAGAAAGCGTCCACAAAGCTAAGAAGTTCATGGCCGAGGTGAATCCACCAGCTGGTCAATCCAGGGCAGAGGGAAACTATCCTTTGAGCATGCCTTGTTCAGGTCGGTGAAGTCGATGCAGATCCTTCAGCTCCCATTTTCCTTTCGCACCATGACCACGTTAGCCAGCCAGCTGGGGTAATATGCTTCTCAGATATGGTCGGCGCCAAGCAGCTTGTTGACCTCTTCGTCGATGGCCTTTTGCCGTTCGGGAGCAAAGCTTCTCTTCCTTTGGCGAACCAGACGTATTTTGGGTCGATATTGAGCTTGTGGGTGATCACCTCCGGGGGGATGCCGAGCATATCAAACACCGACCAGGCAATATGTCCAGTTGGCCTGCAGGAAAGTTAGGAGACGGTCGCGATCCTCTGGGGGGAGGAGTCCATGCCGGGTCATCTCCTAGAGGAAAAGTCAGGAGTCGCTCGGCCGGCTCTCCTCCTTTGCTGAACTCCCTAGGGTCAGGCACCTCCGAGGTCGGCTCGGCCTCCTAAGGACTTGATGCTGCATGGTAACAAGGTAGGACCGACTAACCTCACCTCGCATTTCACCAATCCTGCTGGTGGGGAACTGTACGAGCAATCGTCGGGTGGAGATGACCGCGTTCAACAGATTGAGGCCCGGTCATCCAAGAATGGCATTGTACGCCTGGGGAACTCGCATGACCAGGAACTTCATGATGATTGTGTTTTGGCGTGGTTGGGTTTCGGCCATCACAGGCAGGGAGATTTCACCCTCGACCCTTACCAAGTCTCCAGTGAATCCAACTAGGGGAGTCGCTATGGGCTGGAGAGAATCAGCAGATAGAGCCATCCGAACAAATGCATTATAAGGATATCAGCTGAGCTGCCACTATCAACTAAGATCCTTTTTATAGGGTGCTTGGCAATCATCATTGAGACGACACCCTCATTATTTACATTTTCTACAACTGCTGACCCCTTCCCGGGGACTACATCATCCTATGCCTCCTCTCCCTCGGCCGCTTGGATGAAGAAGCTGCCCCCAGGACACCATTCCAACTGTCTGCTCTGTAGGGGTGTTGTCGATGGCAGCTTGAGCAGGCGGGGGTCCTATGAGAGACGGTACCGATGGAAGCGCTTTCTAGACATATTTTCCGAGGTAGCCCCGTTGGATGAGCTCCTCGATAGCATGCTTCAAGCTGTAGCAACTCTCGGTGTCATGGCCGTAGTCCGGTGGAAACGACAATAACGACTTTTGTCACGGGAATACCCTTCTTCATGGGAGGAGGTTGCTGGAGATATGGCTTGCCTTCAATCTCCATAAGGATATGAGAGCGAAGGGCGAGAAGAGGTGTGAGCTCGCTCTCCAGAGGGGAAAGACTCCGACGTCTGTTGTCGATCGGCGGGGCGGCTTGGGCAGTCGGGGGCGAGAGGATCCGCTTGGCTTGGGACAAGCAAGCTTATGGCTAGACCCTCTTGTGGACTCTCGATGGGTGAGGTCGGCCTCATCTGTGCAGATGTATTTCTGGGCTCGGAGGAGAAGATCGGAGTACGAGCCGGGGGGCTTCTTATCCAGGGAGAAAGTGAAGCGAGACGGGAGGAGTCCCCGCTTCAAAGCTAACATCGCCACCGCATCGTTCAAATGATAGACTTCAAGGGCAGCAGTCTTGAATCGGGCCACGAAGTCCCAAAGTGACTCCCCCTCCTTCTATCGCACAGAGAAGAGGCTGTCAGCAACCCTCGGGATCCTTCAGCAGGTGTCAAAATACGCCAAAAAGGCCCTTTCCAGCTCCCGGAAAGAATAGATGCTATAAGGGGACAAACGCGTGTGCCAGCACGGGCGGCTTTCCGTAGAGTGACGAGGAAAGCCTTGCATAAAAGGGCGTCCGTAGCCCCTTGGACCTGGATCATGGCTTTGTAACTCTCAAGGTGGTCAAGAGGATCCGTCGTACCGTCGTACAGCTCTATTTAAGGGAAATGGAATCTGAAGGGTACGGGCTCCTCCAATATCTGACGAGTATTGGGAGGACGAGTGTCATACTCCTCTTCAGCTGGTTGTTGATCTTTCTGGCGAGCTCATCTAGCCACCGATGGTACTCATCCAGGCGCTCCTCCACCTAGAGGCTGATCACTGGGGCCCTCCTGGATGCTCGGAGGATGAAAAAGAAGAAGATGGAGAAGGGAACGGGGGGCGAGACCTCCGCTTGGGTCCCTCCTGGCACCGTGGCTCCGGGGGGAACTTGCTCGGGCCACAGTTGGGAGATCGTGGCCTCTTGAGGGGCTCACGATGGGGCTTCTTGGGGGAAGCCTGGCGATGACCAGCCTCTTGCTGAGGAGAGCCTCCCCATGTAGACTGCTGGCTAGCAGGCGGGCCAGGAGTGGTCTGATGTTGGGTGTCCACGGATTGCTGCTCCTGGAGCCCGTGGACCATGGCGGTGAGAGCTTGAACTGTTGGGTAAGGGCCGCCAGTTGATCAGCTGGGGTAGCTATATCTGGTGGCGGGCAGACGGCGGGAGGATCGGCAACAGGAAGGTTAGCTTCCTGCTGCCTAGCTGGTGGGGATGCCCCCCAGGATAACTGGTAGAAGCGTCTTGAGCCCGCATCATCACCATGGCTTAGTTAAGACAAAGGGGGGAATGCTTGCGAGCGAATACTGTAGGATTCGCGTCTTCCTTCTGTCCTCCTTTCTGGCGCGCCAATCTAATGACGCCCGATCGCCGGACTTGAGCATAGGGAAGAAAAGTCTGCTCTCTTGCTGGGTCCTCGCCTAGCTGGATGACCTGCAAGAAGTCCCAAGATTGGAGGGGTGCTCCAGTAGGGACCCTCCGACGCCCAAGTTAGCAACCGAGGTCACAGCTGAGGGAGAGCTCGAGAGAGCTCTTTAGGACAGAGAAGGCTCCGAGGGATGGAGTTTCTCTGGAATAATAGAGTAAGAGAGGGCTTGTGTTCGCATACTTGAGTCTCCAGTGGACTTACCCTTTTATAGGCGATTAAAATGTGCATGGGGATTAACCACGTGAAATTCCGTGAGGGAGAGATGTCTGCGGAACACATGGGAGTTACATGAGTTTGGACTGGTCGGTAGGTCTTGTCCCATCGGAGAGGAGAAACTGGCGGTTGGTGAGCCAGGTCCCATCGGTTGGCGGAACCAGTTGGTAGGTGAGCCTGGTCCCATCGACGGCATGGCCAGGCGGCATGTGGGCCTGGCTGTGTCAGACTGCGCGGGTTAGAAGGTTGGTGGGCTGAACGACCAGGACCATCTTGGAGGAGTGAGGCGAGGGCCGACTTGAGGAAGTCGGGTCCGCCTCGGCTCGTCTGGAGATGCCGGGGCCGACTTGAGGAAGTCGGGGCCGCCTCGGCTCGTCTGGAGATGCCGAGGCCGATGGGGCCGACTTAAGGAAGTTGGGGCCACCTTGGCTCATATAATTTTGCCATGATTGCCCACGTGGCTTCACCAGCCACATCACATGCCATACGTATTTGATTTTATAGCTGTCTTCTAAAATTTTTTCTTCAACTTGGCAGGTACTCTACATTTATATAATATTTTGATTACATTTCTCTATTTTATCCAGTTTGCTTTAATCCTATAAAAATTTTTCATTTTCAATCTCATATTCCTTATGAATAATCGATCTTAAATATTGAAAATGATCATTTTATAAACTTCATAGTCTTAATTTTTATTCTATATTATTTTTATTTTTAATTATATTAAAATTATATTTTATATATTTTATCGTTATCTTACTTAACCTAAAATTTAATATTTTATGTATTTCTATATAATCTAACTTACAATTAATCCTAACCTTTGTTTCATCCACTATTACTTTATCATTTACAAATAACAAGCACCATATCATGAATATATCTAATAACTCATTTATAACTAAAACAAAAGAATGAAAAGTAAGAGCAGATTCCTATTGTAAATATATTGTTATATGAAATTCACTAGTATTACTATTAATTAATCTTACACTAATAGCTGCTCTGTCATATATATATATTTAATATATTAATCTATTTAATGAATACTCTTTTTTTTACGCAATCATAAAATTTTTCTTGAGACTCTATCATATGCTTTCTTTAAATCAATAAAAATATATGAATATTTTAATTTTTTTATATTTCTTTATTATTCTTTTGAGAAGGAAAATGACTTATATAATTAACCTTTCTGATAACAGATAAATTGGTCTTATGATACTTTTGTAGTATATCTCACAATATGTTCAATTAGTTTCCTCAAAGTTTATATCAAAAGTTATTCATATAACTTTTTTTTTTTTTTTTGAAAAAGTGTGAAAAAATAGGAAAGAGCAAGAGAGGAAGACAAGCCTTTTTTAGGCTTTTGTTTACCAAGGAATTTTGCTTCTTTAGGAGCCACAAATAGGGAACATACCTTATTTCGGCGGCAGTGGAAGCAGCGAATCATCGGTCACTAGGGGCTACCAGAGTCGCTAGTGCGTCCATACCCCTAAGCCGCGGTGCCAATAAAAAAAAGGAGGAAAGGAAGCTTGTCTTCGTAAATCCTCGTGTATCTTATCGAGAAGACAACTTAGGTCCTCTCTTAAATAAGAGAAACAACAAGTGAACGGATCAACCAAAGGGATACGAAAAGTCCTACGAAGAGTCTTATGGAACTCTTGGGACTCTGTGTGGACGTTTTACTTGGCATCCAGGCCAACAGCTTCCAAACCACTTGGCCATTGAAAGAGCCATGGTTAATACTATTTTATTTTTGCGTTTATGTTGTGCATCCGAAACCTCTTGAAACTTTTCAGAGTTGTAGTTGTAATTAGGCCCTTGCTACCTCAAACCAACTGTCACGCCCCAGACCCAAAAATTTGAGCTAGGGTGACAACCCGTCGCATGCCGGGCATGCAAGGCGTCTTGAACTTATCACATAAATCAATATAAAGCAAATTTCATATCCATGATTTGTTACAAACCAGAATTATCAGTCTTGGGCTATCTGCCCTACAAATAAATCTGAACTAAATCAAAATAATAAAACTAAGTCTTCTTAATAGAAACTCCTTCTATTCAATTATCCATCTTCATTCCTGAGGCTCTGAAAAACATTATGAGAATTTTATGAGCTCACACTCAATAAGTAAGCCTAATATAATTTCAAAATTTCATTTATCAGGCTATCATTAGGTTCATGTCATCAGATCAATTAATTTGAAACTTAATTCAATAACAATTACATTGTTTATACTGTCATTATTTTTCTTTATGTGTCCCACGGCCCTACATTACATCATGTGTAGCCCTCTTAAACATCCCCTAAGAGGAAGGGTCCTGGTACCAGTGTCTGTCATCTGTCATCTGTCATGTACACATCATGTGTAGCCCTCTTAAACATCCCCTAAGAGGAAGGGTTCTGGTACCAGTGTCTATCATCTATCATCGGTCATGTACACATCATGTGTAGCCCTCTTAAACATCCCCTAAGAGGAAGGGTCCTGGTACCAGTGTCTGTCATCTGTTATCTATCATGTGATAATGTGAAACATCCCCTAAGAGGAAGGGTCCTGATACCAGTGTCTGTCATCTGTCATCTGTCATGTGATAATGTGATAATCTGTCATGTGAGAATCTGTCATGTGGGAATCTGTCATGTGAGAACCGAGGTGACACATAAAGTTTTACTGTCATTATCATGATTACATATTATCATAGCAATAACATGATTTTGCCAAATTAGCATAATTATATTTAACTGTAATTTCACAGTTCACAAATTAAATAATTAATAAAATTATAATACTTGACTTACTTACCACAGTACACGAATTTCACTTGATAACCCAGCTAATTGGACTCCTGGGAACCTACATAATCATTTTTCATTATTAAATTCCTAAAATCTGAATTATAAAATAATTCTTAAATTCTACCCAAACCACTTCACGGGCCCAACTTTGGGCTTGAATATCTCTCAATGTATACACCCAAATAGGGAAATAAAATTATTCCCAGAAACTAGAATAAATCCTGATTCGGGCCATATATTTATTTTGCCATTCTCGGCCCGATACAGGGCCCAAAACGCTGCTCAAACTGGGCTCAGAAACGGCCCAACAAGGCCCAAACTCAAACGGCCCAATCGGCCCATTAATTTTTTTTTTTAACCCAGCTCCTCTGTTTCAAAAGAAACAGAGGAGCGATGCCATGCCGGCGGCCAGGGCCGCCGCCGGCCAAATTGGAGGCGGTCCGGCCGCCGTTGGCCGGACCGTGGCCGGCCGCCGCCGCGGCCAGCCTCCCCCCCTCTCTCTCTACAATTTTATCAATTTAAAGCTTTCTTCTTATTTTTCTTCGCGTGTCTTCCACGGTGCCGGCACCAATTCCGGCCAAATTGGCGTCGGTCCGGCCGCCATTGGCCGGACCAAAGCCGGCCATTGCCGCAGCCGACCTTCCTTTCCTCTCTCTCTCTCTAATTTCTCTCTTATCCTCTCTCTCTCTCTCACTGTTTCCGTGGCTATGGATTACGCCGGCGGCACGGCCGGCCACCATGGCCGGCCGGACCTCCACCGGACGCACGCCCGGCGCCGGTGGAGGTCTCCGACCAAGGCCCAGGCCCGGCGAGGCGGCGAGCACGCCGCCGGGCCCGAACCAAGGATCGGACCGGCGGTTTTCGTCACAGTTGCCTCTTTCTCCTCCCTCCGCCTCTCCTCTCCTCACTGTTCTCCGGCACCCCACCGGACGCCGCCCCCGGTGCCGGTGGGGTCGTCGGCCGGGGCTCAGGCCCGGCGAGGCGGCGGGCACGCCGCCGGGCCTGAACCAACATCACGGAGAAGGGAAGGGGAGAGAGCTGGGTTCTGTAACCCGGCTCCTCCCTCCTCTTCGTTTCCTTTTTTTTAACTTTCTCTCTCTCTCAATTCTTCTCTCTCTCATGCATGGTTAGAGGACTTACCAGAGACAAGCACGCTGGGGAAGAAGTCCGCACGAGGAGATGATGAGAAGGGGGCACCCACGTATGGTGGGAAGGAGGGTTCTACCCCATCTTTTATAGGCATTGCAGAGTCCCCAAATCAAGGGACTCTGTAATTAGATATACTTGAAATTTAAATATCTAGAGTCTATCATATCATCTGATCACGTGATAACTCTCACGAGCATTAAGATATACCTGGAATTCAATATCTGAGTCTATCATCTGGTGATAACTCTCACGAGCATTAAGATATACCTGGAATTCAAATATCTGAGTCTATCATCTGAGTGGTCTCTCTCGAATAACTCTCACGAGCAGTTGAGAAATCTAGGGGATTACATTCTCCCCTCCTTATAAAAATTTCGGCCTCGAAATTGATAACTTTTATTAGAGAAAATTAAAGGTCCAAATTTCTGTCCCAAGGACTAACAATCAACTAAAGTTAACAGTTTTCAATCATTAACTATTTTAAGATACAAATAGTCGTGGATACTTTTCTTTCATTTCTTCTTCCAGTTCCCAAGTAGCCTCTCTTTCAGAATGATTATTCCATTGCACCTTGACATAGGGAATGGTACGCCGTCTTAGAACTTGATCTTTGCGGTCTACGATACGCAAAGGATGCTCTTCATATGATAAATCTTTCTTCAACTGTATAGGCTCATATGCTATGACATGGCTGGGGTCAGAGATATACTTCCTCAGCATAGATACATGAAAAACATTGTGTACCCCAGATAGAATCGGAGGCAGTGCCAGGCTGTAAGCAACCTCTCCAACTCTGCTCAAGATCTCAAAAGGTCCAATATAACGTGGACTCAGCTTTCCTTTAATCCCAAATCTCATCACATCTTTGGTTGGTGATACCTTTAAGAAGACATGATCCCCAACCTGGAATTCCAATTCCCTTCTTCTGACATCAGCATAACTCTTTTGCCTGCTCTGAGCTGTACGAAGACGCTCCCTGATCAAATGCACCTTATCTACTGTTTGCTGAATCAGCTCAGGGCCTAGCAACTTCCTTTCCCCCACGTCATCCCAACATATAGGAGATCTGCACCTCCTACCATACAGAGCTTCAAATGGAGCCATCTGGATGCTGGCTTGGTAACTATTATTATATGCAAACTCCACCAAAGGTAAGTGGTTATCCCAAGCTCCACCCAAGTCCATCACACAGGCTCGCAACATGTCCTCCAGAATCTGTATGGTCCTCTCTGATTGTCCATCTGACTGGGGATGATAGGCTGTACTGAAGTTTAGTTTGGTTCCCATGGCCTTATGAAGGCTCTTCCAAAACTGGGACACAAACCTGGTATCTCTATCTGATACAATAGATACCGGAACACCATGGAGTCTCACGATCTGTTCAATATACAAATTAGCCAATCTTTCACTAGAGACCCCAACTCTGAAAGGTAGGAAATGAGCTGATTTTGTTAGTCTGTCCACAATGACCCAAACTGCATCGTTGCTCTTAGGAGTTTTGGGCAGACCAGTCACAAAGTCCATTGTAATCTTTTCCCATTTCCACTGTGGAATCATCAGAGACTGAAGAGGCCCTGCAGGCCTTTGATGCTCGGCTTTCACTTGCTGACACACCAAGCACTTGGCCACATACTGAGCAATCTCCCTCTTCATGCCTTTCCACCAAAAATTTTCCTTTAAGTCTCTGTACATCTTAGTGCCACCTGGATGCACAGTATAGGGAGAGTAGTGAGCCTCTTTCAAAATTTCAGCCTTTAGCTCTTCACTGTTTGGCACACAAAGTCTTCCTTCAAATTTCAGGGATCCATCATCCATTATATAAAATTCATTCTGAACTCCTGATTGTACCACTTCTTTAATCCTTTGTAGATCTGGATCTTCCATCTGGGAGGACTTGATTCTGTCAACTAAGGTCGGCTGGAGTACAAGTGCTGCAATAAGTCCATCAGACTGCTGTACTCTCAGACCAACCTCCCACTTCTCCAGATCTCTCAATACGTGAGGCTGGGAGGTAATCATAGCAGCTAACTCAGAAGAGGATTTTCTGCTCAAGGCATCAGCTACTACATTGGCCTTCCCAGGATGATACTGTAGATTCAGGTCATAATCCTTCAATAGTTCCAACCACCTCCTCTGCCTTAAATTCAGCTCCTTCTGTGTGAAAATGTATTTTAAACTCTTATGATCTGTATACACATCACACGACACTCCATATAGATAATGCCGCCAAATCTTAAGAGCAAAAACCACAGCAGCCAATTCCAAGTCATGAGTAGGATAATTTTGCTCATAAGGTTTCAGTTGTCTGGAGGCATAAGCTATCACTCTTTCATTCTGCATCAAAACACATCCCAATCCTTTTCGAGAGGCATCAGTGTATATAGTGAAACCTTCAGATCCCGTTGGAAGAACAAGAATGGGAGCTGACACCAGGCGCTGCTTTAACTCCTGGAAACTTTCCTCACACTCCACTGTCCAGTCAAACTTCACTCGCTTTTGGGTTAAGCGAGTTAGGGGTAGAGCAATGCGAGAAAAATTCTCCACAAATTTTCGGTAATACCCGGCTAATCCCAAGAAGCTTCTGACTTCTGCCACATTGGTAGGTCGGCTCCAGTTAGTGATAGCTTCAATCTTTTTCGGGTCCACAGATACACCATCTTTAGAGATTATATGACCCAAGAAAGCTACTTGATCCAACCAAAATTCACACTTCTTCAGCTTGGCATAAAGCTTCTTCTCTTGCAGAATCTGTAGCACAATTCTCAGGTGGTCCTCATGCTCCTTATGGCTCTTGGAATATATCAGAATATCATCAATGAAAACCACCACAAACTGATCCAGATATGGTTTAAAAATTCTGTTCATTAAGTCCATGAATGCTGCTGGGGCATTAGTTAACCCAAACGGCATCACCAAGAACTCATAGTGGCCATATCTGGTTCTAAATGCTGTCTTTGGTACATCCCTTCTTTGACTTTAAGCTGATGGTACCCGGACCTAAGATCAATCTTTGAGAATATCCGGGCTCCTTGAAGTTGATCAAACAAGTCGTCAATCCTTGGCAGAGGATACTTATTTCGCACTGTTACTTTATTGATTCCCCGGTAATCAATGCAGAGTCGAGACTGCCATCCTTCTTCTTAACAAATAGGACTGGAGCACCCCAAGGAGAAGCACTGGGTCTAATAAATCCTCGATCTAGGAGCTCTTGCAGTTGATCCTTCAGTTCTTTTAGCTCAGCCGGGGCCATACGATAAGGGGCCTTTGATATAGGCCCAGTTCCAGGAACTAGATCAATAGAGAACTCGACTTCCCGATCAGGAGGTAAATTAGTCAAATCCTCAGGGAAGACATCTGGAAATTCTCGAGCTATGGGAATATCCTCCAACTTGGTCTCTTCTTGCTGAAGGTCCTTGACTACAGCAAGAAATCCTTGACCACCACTCATCAAATACTTTCCAGCCTGCATCGCTGATATGAACACTGAGGCTAGGTGATTATGACCACCAATAAAACTGAATTCAGGCTGGCTTGGAATTTTGAAGTTGACAGTCTTCCTGAAGCAGTCTACTGAAGCATAATTGGAAGCCAACCAATCCATTCCAAGGATAACATCGAAAAACTTTAGTGGAAGAACAATGAGATCAGCATTCAACCTCCTATTCTCCAAGATAATTGGGCAAGATTTGCATACTGTGTCAACTTTCATAACATCTCCATTTGGAAGCGCAATATGCAGCTCTTGCTCTAGAGGAATAGGTGTCAATGATGCATTCTTGTCAAGATAGATATCAGATATGAAAGAATGCGTAGCACCCGGGTCAATTAAAGTTTGAGCGTAAGCAGTTCCTACTTTAATCATTCCTGTCATAAGTGTAGTTTGTTTTAACATTAAGGATTGCACCTACTGTTAATTAACTGTCAATGCATTGCACTAGATAAGACTGTAATACTAGATATAACATTAAAGGGTATACCTGTCACCACAGAATTAGATGCGGCAGCGTCCTGCTGAGTGAGGTTGAAGACCCGTCCCTGGGTCCTCGGTGGCTGCTGCTGCTGTTGCTGGCTCGTTCCTTGACTTGAAGAAGGCTGATGTTCCTTCCGAAAGGGACATGTAGCAATCTTGTGATCAGTTCTTCCACAAACAAAGCAGGCACCAGTCACTTTGCGGCAAGGCTTCCCAGGGTGGGAGTTACCACAATGAATGCAACGAGTTTCCTTATTCTGTGGTTCAGCTGGAGCCTGATGTGCACCCTTCTTCTTGGCCTGAGCAGAGGGTTGACCAGAAGTAGGCCCTTTTCTCTTCTTTCGCAGCTCCCAATCCTTTTGAACAGCATTCATATCCCTCTCAATTACCAAGGCCTTATTCACTACAGCACTGAAGGTGAGGAGCTCAAATGCATTGACCGCTTGTCTCAGTCTGGGTCGCAGTCCCTCAGTGAATCTGGTGACCTTGGCTATTTCATTGGTCACAATATTTGGAGCAAAACGGGCCAGCCTGGTGAATTCGGCTTCATACTGGGCCACAGAAAGATCCTTTTGCTCCAACTTAATAAACTCTGATTCCATCTGTCTCTGTACACTCCTGGGGAAGTATTTGTCAAAGAATATCTCTCTAAACTCTCCCCAGGAAATAATCTGTCCATTCCGACGCTGCTCCTCGACTAACCACCAATCATAGGCTTCTCCCTGGAGAAGATAGGTGGCAAATCTGATCCGCTCCATATCCTGACTACCATGGGCCATAAAAGCCTTCTCCATGTCTCGCACCCACCGCTCAGCATCAACAGGGTTGGTGGATCCAGAGAAAGGGGCAGGGGCAAATTTCTTGAAGTCTGCAAAGCTGCGGCCAATCCCTACCCAGGATTGAGATGGAGTAGGCTGGGTCTGTGGAGTAGTAGGGTCGGGCTGAGTCTGTGGAATAGGAGGGGCAGGCTGTGTCTGCGGAGCAGTGTGTGTAGGCTGAGCAGTCAAAGCCTGTAAAATCTGGTGCTGCAAGTCCCGCATCGACTGCATATACCCGAGAGAACCTGAAGCATCTCGGTCTGGGGTTGCTGCTGACCAGTCCAACTGAATTGGAGGGGCAGCAGCTTCGGTGGCTTCTAGACCTCCTGGTTGGCCAGCATTACCAACCTGGGAACTCTCATCATTTTGTCGACTTCTAGTGCGACGTGCCATTCTTATCTCCTGATAAATTAGTTGTAATTAATATCACTGTAAACATTATTTGTTAGGCTTTCAAAGCATAATTTCTGAGATTCCTTTAAATTTATAATTTGTCTCTATGTCACTCTAGTGTTTTGCCTAAAGTGTCATCATGTATATGTCCCTAATGTCATAACCCTCTGATACCACTAAAGCTGTCACGCCCCAGACCCAAAATTTGAGCTAGGGTGACAACCCGCCGCATGCCGGGCATGCAAGGCGTCTTGAACTTATCACATAAATCAATATAAAGCAAATTCCATATCCATGATTTGTTACAAACCAGAATTATCAGTCTTGGGCTATCTGCCCTACAAATAAATCTGAACTAAATCAAAATAAAACTAAGTCTTCTTAATAGAAACTCCTTCTATCTCAATTATCCATCTTCATTCCTGAGGCTCTGAAAAACATTATGAGAATTTTATGAGCTCACACTCAATAAGTAAGCCTAATATAATTTCAAAATTTCATTTATCAGGCTATCATTAGGTTCATGTCATCAGATCAATTAGCTTAATTCAATAACAATTACATTGTTTATACTGTCATTATTTTTCTTTATGTGTCCCACGGCCCTACAATACACATCATGTGTAGCCCTCTTAAACATCCCCTAAGAGGAAGGGTCCTGGTACCAGTGTCTGTCATCTGTCATCTGTCATGTGTGTAGCCCTCTTAAACATCCCCTAAGAGGAAGGGTCCTGTGTCATAGTCATCTGTCATATAATCTGTCATGTGATAATCTGTCATGTCAATGACACATAAAGTTTTACTGTCATTATCATGATTACATATTATCATAGTAATAACATGATTTTGCCAAATTAACATAATTATATTTAACTGTAATTTCACAGTTCACAAATTAAATAATTAATAAAATTATAATACTTGACTTACTTACCACAGTACACGAATTTCACTTGATAACCCAGCTAATTGGACTCCTGGGAACCTACAGAATCATTTTTCATTATTAAATTTCTAAAATCTGAATTATAAAATAATTCTTAAACTCTACCCAAACCACTTCACGGGCCCAACTTTGGGCTTGAATATCTCTCAATGTATACACCCAAATAGGGAAATAAAATTATTCCCAGAAACTAGAATCAATCCTGATTCGGGCCATATATTTATTTTGCATTCTCGGCCCGATACAGGGCCCAAAACGCTGCTCAAACTGGGCTCAGAGACGGCCCAACAAGGCCCAAACTCAAACGGCCCAGCGGCCCATTAATTAACCCAGCTCCTCTGTTTCAAAAGAAACAGAGGAGCGGATGCGCCGGCGGCCAGGGCCGCCGCCGGCCAAATTGGAGGCGGTCCGGCCGCCGTTGGCCGGACCGTGGCCGGCCGCCGCCGCGGCCAGCCTCCCCACCCTCTCTCTCTCTCACAATTTGTCATTTAAAGCTTTCTTTCTCGCGTGTCTTCCACGGTGCCGGCGCCAATTCCGGCCAAATTGGCGTCGGTCCGGCCGCCATTGGCCGGACCAAAGCCGGCCATTGCCGCAGCCGACCTTCCCCTCTCTCTCTCTCTAATTTCTCTCTTATCTCTCTTCTCTCTCACTGTTTCCGCGGCTTATGGATTACGCCGGCGGCACGGCCGGCCACCATGGCCGGCCGGACCTCCACCGGACGCACGCCCGGCGCCGGTGGAGGTCTCCGACCAAGGCCCAGGCCCGGCGAGGCGGCGAGCACACCGCCGGGCCCGAACCAAGGATCGGACCGGCGGTTTCTCACAGGTCTTTCTCCTCCTCCGCCCTCTCCTCTCTCTCATGTTCTCCGGCACCCCACCGGACGCCGCCCCCGGTGCCGGTGGGGTCGTCGGCCGGGGCTCAGGCCCGGCGAGGCGGCGGGCACGCCGCCGGGCCTGAACCAATCACGGAGAAGGGAAGGGGAGAGCTGGGTTCTGTAACCCGGCTCCTCCCTCCTCTTCGTTTTTTTTTTTTAACTTTCTCTCTCTCTTCTTCTCTCTCTCATGCATGGACAGGGACTTACCAGAGACAGGCACGCTGGGGAAGAAGTCCGCACGAGGAGATGATGAGAAGGGGGCACCACGTATGGTGGGAAGGAGG